>CM076569.1:907878371-907915776 GCA_034641835.2 Pinus albicaulis | reverse complement strand
AGTTGCAACTCCCTCTCTTGTCACCTCCTGTAATGACCCATACCTAAGTGATAAGTAGGATAACCGATAAAAATTATGTGGATGAACCAATAAAATAATAATATAAATTAATTAAGGAAAATTAATTAATTTATAAACAAACATAAAGTCATCACACCCATTCCTAATTTATAAATAAAATAATTTAATCAAGCCAAATTAAGTTATTAAAACAAACACAATACAATTGAGCTTTCCCTAAGGTCATCACATATGCGTAACTGGATGAGGACTCAACGAGGATATTTTGATGCACTTTGTCCCAAAACCTTATCTCAACATTAAATGTTCCCTTAAATTAAGATAAGGTCTCCTTAAATGGTGGCAGACCCTCATAAATATGATAAATATCTACGGGAGTTGAGGGCGGTGGAAGAGATGGATATAAGGGGGAGGATGTGAAGGAGGAAGGGGACGGTTGGGAGAATAAAATTTCTACATTCTGGCCAACAACGGGATTGAAGGATACAAAGAGTTCTGGAAGGGAGTTTCACCGTTCTGGGATTTTGGGCACGGGGGCAGAAGAGTAATCTTCTGGGTCTAGGATTGTTCCTAGATCGGCTGGGAGGATTGTTGTTTTGGTGATCCGTCCATTCTGTCCACAGGAGGAGTACCTGAGGAGCGCCACCATTAATTCGTCTACTGCATCCCAGGTATTTCCCATATAGCTAAAATTTTATTTTATTTCTGAACTGCATGAAATCGTATTTCTATTGATTTCTGTTTATATATGCTTAGATATATGCATGAAAATGATCTCTTAAACTGTACAAAGGGAAAGATGATAGTTTGTAACTGTTGCCTTAATTAAATTACATAAACTTGGAATAATCTTTAGAAACAGCAGTAATTCTCTGTTAATTGATTTGGCTAAACTCTGAAATTCTCTGAAACTAAGTGAAGAATTGTGAAGAATTTAGAAATCCATCATCTAGGTTCTTACACCTCCTGGAACAACCTCTCTCCATGTGTTGCGTCCTCCACTGCGCAGTCATTGCGTCCTCCACGCAGTCCCTGAAGTGAAAACGCTCCTCCTGTAATATCTGTTGTGAAAAGCTCCTCCAAAATGATTAGACTCCTCTCCTGAGCGGGCACTCGAGGTCCCCCGAGGCAGAGGTTGAGATCTTCTCCTGGAAATCTCGTGTGCTAAACAACACTGCAGACTTGGCACCCGACACAAGTGTGCTATGTCAAAGTGACAATAAAAAAGGTAAGTGAATGAATGAATCCAAGAATGAGCCTCATGCTTCCTATTTATCCAATGCTGCCCAATGTTCTCTTGGGCCCCATCTTGTGCCTCTAGCCTCCAATACGCTCCAATGACTGCGCTGCCTCCATGTGGGCCGCAATTTCCCCTCATTGAGCCCCATCCTCCACTACTGCCGCAATATTTCACCTCAACCTAATGTCTAGAGGCCTATAGTTGCCTAAGTTTATTTGCGGGTCTCCAAATCTAGATTTCCTACATCAAATTGTGATATTATCAAAATTGGCCAGAATTAATATTCTGGTTAGCAGAATTGCTATACAAGAATATTACAGTCCTCCCTGCCAAAAATTGCTTGTCCTCAAGCAATGCCTGAAGAAGCATCTTCTCTAGCTGACACTCCCCACTGTCACTGCAAAAAAGTGCTAGGGTCCCATATGTGCCACTGAATCATCCCTGACCTCTGCATCGCCTTGATATGAAGGGATCCCTCAATACCAGGATCCCAAGCCATCTTGTCCAACATGAAGCTCCCCCTGCTCCACTCATTATCTTGCCAGGCATAAGTATCAGAAGCCCTCTGCACACCATCAGTGAGTAGGGAATCATGATAATATGGCACTATGCCCAACTCCTCATGAAGTTTCCGTACCAAGTAATCCATCTCATGCACTCCAAGAGTAAACCCTCGAAGATACCACCTAATCCCTACAGAGATAGCGTCTCAGCTGCATGAGCTCCTCCTGACCAACCTGCCATGCTAATGAAGTCCGCCACTCCATTAGTGGCTCGCTAAATCCTAATGGAAAATCTACATGATCCCCCCCTGTAGTATCCAAGTCATCCCTAAAGGTGATCAAGCTATGTAGAGCTGTAATTCTCGGGTTCCTTGCGAAACTCAGAGTGGTGCCATCATGCTGACACTGTGCTACTCTGATTATGACATACTCCCCACTGTATCCAAACTGTATCCTCTTCTTTGAGGCTTAGTGGCGGGAGATCTGTGAGAGACAAGCTCATCCGACCCAGACATTGCTATGATACCACTATCTACCCTTGCGAATGTAACTCTGAACCTATGCAACACCAGAGAAAGCCTTCCTCGCCATCCGATGAAGGCCTCTGTGTACCCCCATGTGCCAACCCAATAGTGAACTAGATCACTCTTTGTCATGACTCTGACCATCACGAGATATAATGGTCTATCAATCAACTGAATCTCTGCATCCCATAGTCGGACTTGCTGCACCATAGCTCTGACAATGTCGGAATCCCTTCGTGTCTCATCTCTAGTCCCTGCATGTGACCAATATAGAGGGTCCATATATCATGGGCTAATCTGATGCATGCTAACCTGCCCTGTGCTTGCCACTGTGTAGTACTAATGACGGCTGGAAGCCACATGTGACAAATAGCTACCCCCTGAATGCAACCAATAGATGGATATTTGATACTTGCAATCGACTCAGGGTATGTGGATCCCTCCTGTTCCTGCCAACCATCTCCACTAGGTCTGCCTTTCACCCTCTCGATAATGTGTTGATACAATATCTGGATTCCGGAAACATACTGGGAGGCTACCTTGGCTGTACCCAGTATCCTTTGCTCATGCATTGTCCTGACATGCCCTGAGAAAAGAGTGACACATGTCTCCTTCGTGACCCACTCCCCAGGCGTAGGCTTAGTGATGAATGATATGCCACCCTTGCAAATGATCATCACATTCCCCAACTTGTGGTTGTCAACTAGCACACCGACCCAATGCCACTGCTGAGAAGTCTCTCCCCTAGTGTGTTGAGTGTCATCCAAATATCTTGGGTGAGATCCTCGTCCTTGGCTGCTCATGCCTAGAGTGCCAAAGAACAACAACCAAAACGACTGCACTCGTAAGTGATGTAGAAGAGGGTCAGGCGCGTGAGTCCCCATGGATACCATCAAGTATCGCTCATCTGCGTCTCTGTGGATCCTAGAAGAACTATGCCCAAAGGTATGCCTGGTGTCTCCGTCCATGAGTCTCCCTGGAGGCGACATTCCAAGACCCCACTATGCAACAGCATACTCTCTCGCATCATCCCTGTACTCCTAGACATGCCACTGTACATTATGGCCTACTGCTGTACACTGCTGGATACCTCCTGCAACCGCTGTCCCATCTTGTATCACCTCGTGTCTTGATTGTGTCACCGTACCTGACACCTTCTGCCGGTACTCAATGAGCTACCCCTCCTACTCTATAGTGTAAACCAACATGCTATGACACCAACCTGCATCTCCATGCTCCTCTGCATGCCACTGCTCCTCGCTGCATAGGTCTGCACACCCCTAGATGCTACGACCTAACATTGGGTTTGTACGCATCAGTCTGTATCCCCCTACATAACACTGGACCCTATGACATAACTCTGTGTAGTCCTGTGTACCATTGCCCATTTTCATACCACCCGGTAACATACAGTATCTTGCATGGGCCAAAATATCCACCACTCCGCTAGTAAACCCTCCATGATGTGGGCTATATCTCGCCTTCTGCTTTGGAAGACCTGAGCGGCCTCACTCCTCACATGCCAAGGGAAATGACACTACTGCACCTATCCTCCATAGCTCCAGTATCCAATATACCAATGGGAGAGCATCGTCTCCATGTATTGCCCTGCCTGGTGGCCTGTCGATGCCACCTCCTCCTACCAGCTCCTGCCAAAGTAGGCTAATCACCATGTGACTCCACGTGCAGTCAATATGCTAGGAAAACTCAGGAAATGTGTTTTTCCCCCTGTCGAACCATCCTGGGACTAGTGTTATTCAAGGCTCTGATGGAGATCGGAACATGTGTGCGTGCCTAAACATCAGATCCATTGTGCAACTACTACCATCACCTACTGACCCTGTGATGTGATGGGAAATCCTACTTGGATCCCAACAACAATCTGGGCTTCCTGCATTCGCAGTGCCTGGGAACTCCTGTTGAACTACACCCGAGTCCACCACCATCTCCATAGCCCACTCCACTGGGTACCAACTCAAAATCTCTCACCACCCAACCCCAACATGCAGATACTGCACCTTGTGCAACTCCGATCGTCTCATTCTGCTATCCAGGTCAGCATATGAGATCTGAATAGGTGGCTCTGTCTCTCTCTCTCTCCAATGGGCAAAGGTGACCCAACAGTGTTGCTAGCCCCATTTATGTATGCCTGAAGGGGGCTTCTCCAACGCTCCAATGTGCCCTCTAGCTGTACCATAAGGGAAGCCAACCATTCCCCAATGTGGGCCAACTTGGTCGCTGAATTGGCACGAACCACTCTCATGCCCTCCAACTCCTCGTTCTGCAGCATAATAGCCTCTCATACTGATGTGGCCTTCCCCATCAGAGTTAAAACGTCGGCCTGAAGCTGATGACACTGTTGTGTGCAACCATCATCCAATACCTTTGTATCTCCTAGCGCCTCATCAAGGGTGGATACATCTCCTGACACCTCACCCATCTGCTGCGTGCTGCTATCACCCAAAAACTCGAACACTACCCCGGTCATCACCTCAATGGATGGCACTACTGGGGTTGCTCTACTTTGTCCACTAAGATGTCAACTGACTCAATCAAGGAAGTCTCCAACACGGGTGACCCCTGCGTTATATTGGGTGTATCCACTTTCTCCCCATGATCCTGTGTAGATGGTGGCACCCCCACGGCTTGTGCAACTCTAGTCTCTCTTGCAAGGAAGTGGATAGGTCTGGTCTGACACCTTCATCAACTCGATCAAGAGTTGGCAGTAATTAAATCCTCGTTGTGCCATGGTTTGTCTATGGTTTAACCCGTCAATGTGTATACATGCACCAATCTTCCCTGATCTAATTGGTTACCCCACAGCTGGCCAAGATCATGGCTCTAATAGCATTGTAATATTCCTAATTGTAAATTACAGTAATAACAGGCATCAAATGACTTTAAACAACAAAAAATAAAAATCACGCCATTAGAACACAAATTGAGCCATGAAATTGAGCTGAACCATTTTATTAATTTGTTGGAAATGAGTACCATGGAGGTGCTGGAATGAAGGCACCTGGGCTTGCTTAAGGTAAGCTAGAGAAGCCCTCTGAATCAATGCTAAAATCTCGCACTAATGGTACGTTGTATGGTTGTAGCTCTGTTCTGCAATTTGGCAGAAATGTTATCGCTGCTCTCAAAGAAATGCTGCTAGGGCTTGCTACACTACTCAGAAAATTTCGGGACTTCATCCCTAGACTCTACTCAAGAAACCCACAAAAACCCACGAAGGAATTGGTGAAATGTTGACCCCGTAATTTCGGCCCAATTTCCCCTAGCTCCTCTGGCTGTTGGCTAAGTCAGGATCTCTGTTTGACACCTCAAATATGCCCAGAAAATTCTGCCAAATTAATTGTGGCTTCTCCTCAATAAACCCAGAAAAACCCAGAAAAGGTTCACCCAAAGCTTGACCCTGGAAATTGGCCCTCTTAGGCTTGTCTCACTGCGCTGCTGGGTAAATCGATCCTCCTATAAATCCTACTACTAGAAGTCTCCAAAATTCCACAAAAATCTCTGTTAGGAATCTCCAAGCCTCCCCACCAAATCTCAGCTGAAACTCCCTCTCTTCTCACCTCCCGGAACAACCACTCTCCATGTGCTGCGTCCTCCATTGTGCAATCACTACGTCCTCCACATAGTCCCTGAAGTGAAAACACTCTTGTAATATTTGCTGTGAAAAGCTCTTCCAAAATTATAAGACTCCTCCCCTGAGTGGGCACTCAAAGTCCCCTGAGGCAGAGGTTGAGACCTTCGCCTGAAAATCTCGTGTGTTAAACAACACTGCAGACTTGGCACCCGACACAAGCGTGCTATGTCAAAATGAAAATCAGAAAGATAAGTGAATGAATGAATCCAAGAATGAGCCTCATGCTTCCTATTTATCCAATGCTGCCCAATGTTCTCTTGCGCCCCACCTCGTGCCTCTAGCCTCCAATACGCTCCAATGACTGTGCTTCCTCCATGTGGGCTGCAATTTCTCCTCATTGAGCCCCATCCTCCACTACTGCCGCAATATTTTGCCTCAGCTTAATGTCTAGAGGCCTATAGTTGCCTAATTTTATTTGTGAGTCCCCAAATCCAAATTTCCTAAGTCAAAACTGTGATATTATCAAAATTGGCCAGAATTAATATTTCGGTTAGCAGAATTTCTAAACAAGAATATTACAGAGATAGCGTGAGGCTGGATCAGTGTCGGTTCTTTAGTGATAGTGTGAGTACATTTTATCACCAACTCTCTCCCAGTTATTTTTCTCTATATGGATGGCTAGTAAGGCATCCTAGATTGTAATTAGAACTATTGCATAATAATACAAAACCTCAGTTGCTGTACCAGTTTTCCCACATTGGGTTTTTCGGAGGACATTTGTCCAAAATAACGGTGTCATATGTTTGTCTATTTTTCTTCTTTGTAATATCCCGTTTCGGGGATATCTCTAAAACATGACAAACTCCAATCAGAGATGGACTGGGAGGGCATTTTTCGGATATTCCGCCTCTGAAAAGAGGATGAGATCCGGAGGCTACCTGGCCCTTTCCAGACTCTGTCTAAGAGTGAAAGATAAACACACCAAGTGGTATAGAACTAGAATGCTCAAGAATATATAAAAATAACAGTGCAGCAGACATATAATAACATAGACAGAATGTACAGCAACTCATCCAGAAATAAAGAGAGGAAATGCTAAGCCATTTTATTAAACTGAGAAATACAATGAAGTACAATAGGTGATAAGAGTGATGGCACCTAAACTTGCTCAAGGCAAGTGAAGAAATACTCTCAGAATAAACAGGAAATGGCTCCTCTCTGAACTGCGTCCCAGCTGCTGGAAAACTACCGTGTAGCTGCTACTGCTGGAATGGACTGAAGTCTAGGGGCTGATCCCCTTGCCAAAATGAGTTGAAAATTTGAAATCCTCCTCTACTCACCAATCCCGACAAAATCCAGAAACCATATAAAAAATGGCCGACCCCCAAAAATCTCCAAAAAACACCCTTTTGGGGAATTACGCTGGCCTCCAAGGCTCTACGCAGAGGCTAAATGAGAATGACTGAAACACCGCCTCAAACTCCACCAAAATACTCCCAATGGCAAAGGCTGATCCTCTGCTCAAAATCTCGGCTCAATCTCCTGCAAAAATCCCGATCCGGAACGCCTCCAAGATGGACTGCGTCCTCCCTCTTAGTGACTGCGCAGTCTCTATGAAAGGCCAGCTCCGCAACAAACCCAAACACCAAAACCTCTCACAAAATACTTCAGAAATAACCTTGCTCGAGCAGGCACTCGAAGTCCCCCGGGGCTAAGGGCGAGATCTCCGACCGGAGACAAACAATGCACTAAGCAGTGCTGTAGACAGGCTAAACAGCCAGCGTGCTCAAGAAGACAAAACGTCTAGCTCAATATCATCAACAACAGAATGAATCAAATGAGAAGGCTCCTCCCTCTTTTATAACGTTGGCCTTCCTCCAACCCTAAGGCCCATCTCCTCAACGAGCCTCCCTCTCTTGCCACGTGCTCTTCCTCTCCTGCGCAGTAGCTTCTAGAGCATACGTGGGCCCCCTCTCTACGTGGTGCTTGGCCTCCCTTGATTCCCTCTTAAGTCACAACATTGTGCTACTAGGAAGGTGTTTTATTCCACTTAAGTGAGTTAGACCCTCTCCACTCACTTTTTATTTATTTATATACTATAGACGGCGAAACTGAACAAAATCGAATATTCCAATTAGCTGTCGCTAATTAGGAATATTACAGTCTCCCCCGGCAAAATGTTGCTTGTCCTCAAGCAACTGAAGTGATGGATGTTGCAAAATTTTCTTTCTCCCAAGTGGCATCCTCATCCGGCAAATTCTTCCACCTCACCAAGAATTCCCAGACTATCCTGCTCCGTAGCTGCCTCTCCTTGGTATCAATAATAGCCTCTGGCTGCAACACCAAGTGCCCCTCATCATCCGTGGGTGGTAGCTCCTCTGTCACTGTCACCTGCTGCCCCAGCGCCTTCTTCAGGCATGATACATGAAAAACGTTGTGGATCTTGCTGCCTTGGGGCAGCTCCAACTCATACGCAACCTGCCCAATCCTGCGTATCACCCTGTATGGCCCGTAAAAGCGAGGCTTGAGCTTCTCAGCTCCCTTCTGCTTCAGCGACGACTGTCGATATGGCTATAATCGTAGGTAGACCAAGTCCCCTACCTCAAACTGTCTCTCCACCCGACCTCTGTCGACATACAGCGTCTGTTGGTTTTGTGCTGTAGCCATATTGTCCTTGAGAGCTCGGAGAATGTCCTGACTCTCTTGGATCCAAATCTTGGCTCTAGGAGCCTTGCTAGCACCGAACATCACATCAGCAAAAGATAAGGAATGATACCCATACAAAGCATAAAACGGTGACATACCAATGGACATGTGATGTGTCGTGTTGTAGCAGTACTCCCCCAAATGCAACCACTTCAGCCATGCTCGCTGCTGCCCACTGACATAGTTACGCAAGTAGCCCTCCAGCCACTTGTTAAATATCTCCGTCTGCCCATCCGTCTGTGGGTTATAACTGGTACTTGGTGTCAACTCCGTCCCCACTAGCTGGAAAAGCTCCTGCCAAAATCTGCCCATGAAGCGGCTATCCTTGTCACTAATGATGGTCTTAGGAAGACCATGCAGCCTGAAAACCTCTCTGAAGAACAGCTCGGCCACCTGTGCTGCTGTGTAATGCGCGGATATGGCGAAAAAGTGCGCATACTTTGTCAGCCGATCAATGACGACAAAGATACAATCCTCGCCCTGCACCATGGGCAACCCTGTGATGAAGTCCATCGATATGCTCTCCCATTTCCCCTCCGGAATGGGAAGAGGCTGCAACAATCCTGCGGGATGGCTCATCTCCCCCTTGTTCCTCTGACAAACATCGCACTCCCTGATGTGCTGGAGTATGTCCTCCTTGAGGCCCTTCCATGAGAACCTCTCTCTAATGGCCCTGTAGGTTTTGGTAAACCCCTGATGGCCTGCCAATGGAGAATCATGTGATGCCTGGAGTATCTTCTTCTTAAGCTGAGATCCCTCAGTCAAGAATATCCTGTCCCTGTAGTAGATGATCTCATCAACCACCCTGTACCTGTCATTCACCACCTGTCAATCCAGCACCTCACATGCAAATCTGTCCTTGGAGTACTCCACTAAAAGTCGAGCCCTCCAATTTGTATCCAAGCTCATAAGAGATAAAGTGGCTGGTCTACATGAAAGGGCATCTGCTACCATGTTATTCTTACCCTTGACATACTCAATGTCAAAGTCATATGCTTGGATCTTACTGATCCACTTCTGCTGCCTCTCCTGTAGCTGCTTTTGCTCCAAAAAGAACCTGAGGCTGTTGTGATCAGTCCTCACCCTGAACCTGTTCCCTACCAAATACTGCCGGAATTTGGCCAAGGCATGCATAATGGCCAACATCTCCTTGTCGTGTATGGAATACAACCTCTCGTGCAGAAGGAGCTTCCGGCTCTCAAAGGCTATATGGTGTCCTCCCTGCATCAATACTGCGCCAATCCTCTCTCCTGATGCGTCACACTCCAAGACAAATGGCTGCGTAAAATTCGACAATGCAAGCACTGGGTAGCTACTCATCACCTCCTTGAGCTTATCAAAGGCTCGCTGCGTTGTATCTGACCAACTGAATGCCCCCTTCTTCGTCAAATCTGTAAGGGGCGCAACAAGCTGTGAGAAACTCTTGACGAACTTCCTGTAATAGGTGCATATACCAATGAATCCTCGAAGTTCCGTCACGTTCCTCGGCTCTGGCCAATCCCTGATGGCCCTAATCTTCTCCTCATGGACTCTCACTCCGTCCACTCCAATAATGTGACCCAAATACAACATCTTCGTCATCCCAAACTCACACTTGGAGAGCTTAGCATAGAACTGTTGCTCTTCCAAGATATGTAGTACTGCCTCTATATGCTGGAGATGCTCCTCCCAAGTCCTACTATATATGAGTATGTCATCGAAGAATACCAATACAAACTTCCTCAGATGACTGCGGAAGATATGGTTCATGCAAGACTGAAAAGTAGCTGGTGCATTGGTTAGCCCAAAAGGCATAACCAAAAACTCAAAGTGCCCATAATGACACCTGAAGGCGGTCTTGGGAATGTCCTGTTCCCTCATGCGAATCTGATGGTACCCTGATCTCAAATCAATCTTCGAGAAGAACTTGGCTCCTCTCAGCTCATATCAACTCATCGATCCTGGGTATAGGATACCTGTTCTTCAGGGTCTTCTTGTTCAGGGCCCTGTAGTCAATGCACATCCTCAATGTGCCGTCCTTCTTCTTCACCAACACCACAGAAGAAGCAAACAGACTCGTGCTCGGTCTGATGTGCCCAAGAGCCAGCAACTCCTGGATGGCTCGCTCAATCTCATCCTGATAGGCTTTGGGATGCCTATAGAGGGTAGTGATCACCGCCTGAATGCCCTGCTCAAGCTCAATGGTGTGCTCAAACCCTCGGTCCGTTGTTCGACCTGGTGGTATATCCCCAAACACTACATCATACCTGTCAAGGATGGCCTGTATATCAGGATGAACTGCTTGACCGGTGGTCTCTGCCTCTGATGCCCGCAACTCAACCGCCCACTCTATGTCTCCCTTCCGGAAATCTACCTCCATCCGGTGTGTCGAAACTGTCTGAGGTGGGTAAATGTGCATCCCGCGGATCTTCTCATTCTTCCCAATCTTCTTGTCATCCCACTCCATCTCTAAGGCCTCCCAATCTATGCTGACCTTCCCTAGAGTAATCAACCACTGAACACCCAATACCACATTGGTATCTGGTATGTTGACCACGAAAAAGTGATCATTCACGGTGTAGGTACGCATTGATACTGCCAACTCTGGAACATACACGGCACATTGCATCGTCTGGGCTCCTGGGACCAAAACTGAAAATCCGTCAAAGCTCTCGGTCGGTATACCCCTCCGCTCGACCATCTGTGCATCAATGAAGTTGTGGGTTGCCCCACTGTCAACCAAAACTGACACTCGCTGGCCACGCACTGTCCCTCGTACGCGCAGCGTCAAATACTTGGGAACTCCTCGCAAGGCTGCAAGGGTCCCCCCTATGGGTGCAAAAGCTGCACCTCCTGTCCCTGGAGGTGGAGATAGCAACTGATCCTGGGCCGTCTGACTATCTCCTGCCTCCTCATCATCCTCCTCATCCTCTTCCCCGCTATCATCAGAGAAGACCTCAATGAAGTGTGCTTTGCCAGCAGCACACCTATGCCCTGGTGCCCACGGCTCTTGACAAGTGAAGCACAACTGCTTCTTCCTCAACTCCCTCCTGGCATCATCATCTATCTGTGCCCGTCCCTGATTCCCCTTGGTAGGAGGAATCCTCACATCCTTCCCCTTGGGCTGGAAACCCTGTCTCTGGGGGTAAGGTGTCCGAGTCTTGGGCAACGCATCCTGCAAGTCTCGGGTCTTGCTAATAGCATCCTGAAGCGTAGCTGGTCTAGTAGACCTGACTAGACCCCGAAGTGGCTCTGCTAATCCCTCCACAAACATATAGATCATCCGTGCTGCGGATAGATCTGGCACCATCACTAAAATCCTCAAGAAATCTGCAATGTATGTCTCGGGGCTCCCATTCTGCTTGAGCCTCGTCAGCTCAACAAAGTGCTGTTCCGGATCCCTTCGGTCAAATCGCTCCATCAATCTCCTGGTAAACTCGGCATATGTCGTCACTGTAGAATGTCCGGGTGTGACCATCCCATGGAACCACTAGTCCTGGGCCTCACCATCCAAATGCAATGTTGCCACCTTGATGGCCTCCGTCTCCGACATCTGGTTAAGCTGGAAATAGATGTCCAGCTTCTCCACCCAAGACTTTGCCGAACTGTTTGATGAGCCATCAAATGTAGGCAAATGAAATCTGCTAGATGTGCCGTGGGTATCTCTATCATGATTATGTCGGTGCCCTCTATGATGGTCGCGGGGTCTACTGTCCCGCTGGAGCTGAACAAAATCACGGAATGAGAGAGCCTCCCTGAACTCCTGCCCATAGGCCTGATACTCTGCAAAATACTCGCCCATCTGACCGGGCTCTACCTCTTGCTGGGCTCCTGCCCCTGTGTTTGCTCCCAAGAAGGTGGGCATGGTAGAGCGGGTAGGTGCACGTGAAGCCATCGGCTGAGGAGTATCACGCTGAGCAGCACCATGCTTCGGCAAATGGTGGGATGTACCTGATCCCTCTCCTACCTGGAAAACCCGTGGGGTCTCACGCTGTCTAGCCTCTACAGCGGTGAATCTCTGACCCATCACCGCAATCTGTCTAGCTAAATCCTGCACTGATTTGAGGAGTGCCTCCCCAAACTGTTTGGCCTCTGTGTCATCTGCCATTGGCCCTCTCTGCTCTGAATCTAATACAGGCTCCTCCTGCTCTGCATCTGTCACAGGCTCTCTCTCCTGCTCTGTGTCCACTACCCGAACATAGTCTCCCTCTCCGTAGGTGTCTCCAACCTATGCTCACGGTCTCTGTACTTCCTGCCTCTGTAACAAATATATGGTCTCTTCTCCGGTGTCATAAACCACAGGCTGAGCTAGAACTATGCTCTAATACCACTGTAATATCCCGTTTCGGGGATATCTCTA
Source organism: Pinus albicaulis (assembly GCA_034641835.2). NCBI lineage: Eukaryota > Viridiplantae > Streptophyta > Pinopsida > Pinales > Pinaceae > Pinus > Pinus albicaulis. Next base: position 907,902,854 of record CM076569.1, on the reverse strand, counting down.
AAACACGGCAAACTCCAACCAGAGATGGACTGCGAGGGCATTTACCGGATATTCCGCCTCTGAAAAGAGGACGAGATCCGAAGGCTACCTGGCCCTTTCCAGACTCTGTCTAAGAGTGAAAGATAAACACACCAAGTGGTATAGAACTAGAATGCTCAAGAATATATAAAAATAACAATGCAACAGACATATAATAACATAGACAGAATGTACGGCAACTCATCCAGAAATAAAGAGAGGAAATGCTAAGCCATTTTATTAAACTGAGAAATACAATGAAGTACAATAGGTGATCAGAGTGATGGCACCTAAACTTGCTCAAGGCAAGTGAAGAAATACTCTCAGAATAGACAGGAAATGGCTGCTCTCTGAACTTCGTCCCAGTTGCTGGAAAACTGTCGTGTAGCTGCTACTGCTGGAATGGACTGAAGTCTAGGGGCTGATCCCCTTTCCGGAATGAGCTGAAAATATGAAATCCTCCTATACTCACCAATCCCGACAAAACCCAGAAACCATATCAAAAATGGCCAGACCCTCGAAAATCTCTAGAAAACACCCCCTTGGGGAATTACGCTGGCCTCCAAGGCTCTGTGCAGAGGCTAAATGAGAATGACTGAAACACCGCCTCAAAATCCACCAAAATACTCCCAATGGCAAAGGTTGATTCTCTGCTCAAAATCTCGGCTCAATCTCCTGCAAAAATCCCGATTCGGAACACCTCCAAGATGGACTGCGTCCTCCCTCTCAGTGGCTGCGAGGTTTCTATGAAAGCCCAGCTCCGCAACAAACCCAAACACAAAAACCTCTCACAAAATACTTAAGAAATAACCTTGCCCGAGCAGGCACTCGAAGTCGCTCGGGGCTAAGGGCGAGATCTTCGACCGGAGACACTCAATGCACTAAACAGTGTTGCAGACAGGCTAAACAGCCAGCGTGCTCAAGAAGACAAAACGCCCAGCGCAATATCATCAACAACAGAATGAATCAAATGAGAAGGCTCCTCCCTCTTTTATAACGTTGGCCTTCCTCCAACCCTAAGGCCCATCTCCTCAACGAGCCTCCCTCTCTTGCCACGTGCTCTTCCTCTCCTGCACAGTAGCTTCTAGAGCATACGTGGGCCCCCTCTCTATGTGGTGCTTGGCCCCCCTTGACTCCCTCTTAAGTCACAGCGTTGTGCTACTAGGAAGGTGTTTTATTCCACTTAAGTGAGTTAGACCCTCTCCACTCACTTTTTATTTATTTATATACTATAGACGGCAAAACTGAACAAAATCGAATATTCCAATTAGCTGTCGCTAATTAGGAATATTACATTCTTGCCCAGTTCTTATTTCCGTATATTATTTTATGTAGTGAAGGTTGCAGTGTAATGTATTCAGTGTTTGCCGTAGAACAACTGCAAATCAATTGTTAAGTAATGAATAACAATTAGGTGAATATTTTCTAGTTGCTGCAATAAGATTCCTATTTTGAGGAATTTTCACAATTTAACCTCATTTGGATGCCTGCATCACATTATTCCATGGAGCATTCAATCTCTTTAAAAGCCTAGGGCATTCTTCATGCTAGGCAAATGTACATTGGTTGGTTGCTTGAGAGGACACCTTACATTGGAGGAGGAGCGTTTGGTGCATTTTGGAGGAAGAAATTGAACTCTAGAAAACATGGGGTATCTTGGATGCTTACATGGAGGAATGGAGTTAACATATGGGGATGCCCGGGTTGTGATAGTGTTCATGTAGGCGGAGTAGACCTAGTAGAGCACATGGCTTAGTAGGAGTCTTGGAGTACTTGGTTGCTTGGACGAGTGTTTGATAATTCTTGTGGAGCACCCTTGCATTGGAACCTTGTTTACATAAGACAACAACTTGGAGCTTGACAAGTATACTGTTATAGTATAACAGTACACGTGTGAGCCTACTTGTGGCATTGCAGGTTGCTTGTCAAGGTTTAGGCCTATATATGTTTTGTTGGCCTCCCTTACTTTCCATATATATATAGGAAGGAGGGAGTCTTTTCATCATATCATTCTTGATCATCTTGTGTTAGAGATGTGACTAAGAGAGGTGCACTAGTCTTTTAATTCCTCTTTTAGATATTCAGCTTTGTACTTTCTCTGTCTTGTCTTTGAGAGGATAAGGTTTCTTGGTGTTTAATTTCCATGGCACTAGAGAATCTAGATTAGGGTCTTACAATCTTTGACACAACCAGCTCAAATGCCACAACAAACTACTTTGCACAACGGAATAAACACAACAGTAAATCAACACGTGCACAATAGACAACTTTTTAAAATTTTCAACCCAACTTCGTTATATTAATCAAACTTTAGTACAACCGTCTAGAGCTCCCATAACGGGGATCATGGACATCATACAATCACTGATACAAGAATACAAACTAGGGTTTGGTGTCAACAACTATGAACCCCAATCTACCCTGAACAAGATACCAACTGACCTACTAGCTGATGTAGTGCACTTCACAGCTCCACTTGGTTCACGTACCCTGAACATATCACCTAGTCCTTTGGCTCCCAATCTACAATAACGCCAATTTGCCTCTATCAATGAATCCTGCTCCTTTAGGTCACTGAACACAACTCTAATCTTTTGAAATTTGGTTACCGGAGGACTGGTGATTCCCTAAGGCTTTTATCTTTGGCCTAGGGAAAAGTGTCTAAAAGAATTTAATTTTTCTCCTAAAGTGACTTTATAAAGTTATAAAGTCAAATCTAATTTAAAAATGACTTTAAGTGATAAAGTTACTAAAGTCTAATTTTAAAGTGACGTTAATAAAGTCAATGTAAAATTAGAAAGGAAAAGTGACTTTTGAAATAAATGACTAAGTGGGTCTTTATTAAAGTGGGGTGAATTAAAAAATAGAAAGTGAGATTTAAATGAGCATTTAATCTCAGCCCTAGATCTAAAGCTATTTCAGCCATTGGATTTAGGGATTCCCCAAAAGTCACTTAGGGTTAGGTTAAAGGAGGAAAATGAGAGAAAAGGTCATTCATTATTTCATGAGCAGATTGAGAGAGGAGGAGAGAAAGCTAAGGAGATTTTCTGAGCAGTGAGAAGAAAGAAAATAGCAGTGAGGAGATTCAGCAAAAGGTACAGTAGCATTTATTGGCACAAATACTAAGGCAGAAAATCCATACAGCAAGAGAGAGGCACTGTTTCCAAGAGAAGAGGCACAGAAATCGAGGAAGAGGGCAGCAGCATTAAGCACACAGTTCGAGGCACAAAACTGGGCATGATTTTCGAGGAAAGGTACTGCTGTTATTTTTGGCACAAATATCGAGAAAAGGACAACTACAGTGCAGTTTTTTGGCATGGATTTTGAGGAGGGCTGCTATACGAATCTGTACAGTCCGTACAACAACGTACAGGTTGTTCCGACACGCTTCCCGAGGTGGCCGTACAACGTTTATTGCTGTCATAAATGCTGTAATATTTTCTGTTTTTCAAGTTGCTGATTTGGCATAATTTCCGAGGTGGTGTGTAAGCACGGAAATCGAGATAAGTTTGTAAATTTTGTTGCTGGAATTTTTACTGTGTTTTTCTATTTCACTGTAAAAGAAATATTCAGAAAATAAAGAGAAGCTTTTGAACTGGTTTTCCCCAAGAGTTGTAGGGGGTTTTTCCAGGGTCACATTGACCAAAAATCAGCGCGTTTATTTTTCTGTGTAGTTGATTTATTTTGCTGAGTTTTATTTCTGCATTTTCAGCATTGTGAAAATTTCTAGAATTTGTGTTTTCAGAAAATATTTATTTTTTCAGCTTGTTGAATGTACGGCTATGGGAATGGGCATTTCACTATATGGAGAAATAAGGTGAAACTAAAAACCTGGGTGGGAAACAGAAATTTCTACATGGTATCAGAGCTATTTTGCTGAAAAGGCAGTTTGGGACAGCAAGAAGGAAAAATTACAGCAAGCTGGTTTTTCACTCAGAAATTACAGCAAAGTGATTTTTCGCACAGAAAATTTTACCTTTACTGCAGCAGTGTTATTTTTAGGTTATTTAGAACAGTAAGCATGTCTTTGGGCTTGAGGGTGGAGGATAGGTTGGATGGGCATAGTAACTACAGTGTTTGCAAGGAGAGAATGCAGAGCATCTTTGAGGAGGCAGAAGTCTGGGATGTCATGGTGCATTCCACACAACACCCTGTTAATGTGCCTACTGATGCTGTTCAGTTGGCAACTTATAATAAAAAGAATAACAAGGGTAAGAGACTGATTCTAGACGGAATCAAAGACCATTGCATTCCTCATGTGAGAGGAAAGGGAAATGCTTATGAGATGTGGACAACATTGACCAATCTCTACTAGAGTACCAATGAGAACAGAAAAATGGTCCTAAGGGAGAAGCTGAAGACCATTAAGATGGGTAAGCCTGATAGTGCAGCTGGATGTTTCACAAAGATTACTAATGTGAGAGATGAGTTGGCAGCAGTTGGAGAGGTCATTCCACCCACTGAGTTGGTGCGGATTGCAGTGAATGGCCTTCCCAGTTCATAGCTGAACTTTGCTGATGGGGTTTGTGCACGTGAGACCCTTCCCTCTTGGGAGAGGTTTTGGGATGATTGCATACAGACAAAAATCAGAAAGAACCAGCTTGGGGCAGCCAAACCAGTTGAGCAGGATGCAGATGTAGCACTGTTGGCAGGAGGCAAGAAAGGCAAGGGAAAGAAGCAAGCTTCCACAATCAGTGGTGGGGGCAAAGGTAAAGGTAAACAGGGGAACACGCAGAAGGACTATTCTAAGGTGAAGTGTTGGAATTGTCAGAAGATGGGACACTATGCAGTTGTGTGTCTGGAGAAGAAGAAGGGGAAGAACCAGAACATGGCAGCATCAGCAGAGGTAGAGGACTTCACGGATCGCTTTGATCGAGAGTTTGGGTTCATTGCTTGTGAGTCCACTAGTGCAGGATCACCTGCCATGGAGGTTGAGAGGGAGTGTGCATTTCCCTCCACTAGCGGAGCATCTTCAGGTATCTGGTATGTTGACAGTGGAGCTTCACGTCATATGACAGGAGTCCGTGAGTACTTCTCAGAGCTTTCAGAGAGTGGTACTGAAGTCTGATATAGAGGTAGTACTCGGAGATGACAGCGTTATTAGAGTAGTCGGTGTGGGGACATTGACATTTGATAGGGAACCCAAACCTCCCTTGAAGGTGTCAGATGTTCTATATGTGCCAGGGATGAGGAAGAACCTCATATCCGTCTCAGCTTTGGAGGACAGAGGATATGAGATATTGTTTAGGAGAGGATGGGTGCTAATATATCCCAGGGGCACTCCAGCTGATTCATCTAGAGTGATAGGTGTACGCCATGCAAAGGTGTACAAGTTTGCATTTCAGCCCCTTTTGGCATTAGGTAGTAGTACCAGCAGCAGAGCTAGCAGTTCAAAGCTGTGTGAGATTTGGCACCGCAGGATGGGGCACATGTATCATGGAGCCTTGAGGACATTGCGGGAGATCACTACAGGTGTGCCAGATTTCAGTACTGATCACTTTGATACTTGCAGAGGATGTGCGATGGGCAAGTTTTCCAAATCCCCTTTTCCCAGCAGTGACATTAGAGCGACTGGGATACTTGATTTGATTCATTCCAATGTGAGCGGTCGGATGTCTCATGTTTCCTTGAGTGGATATGAGTATTATGTATTATTCATTGATGATCACTCCAGGAGGACCTGGATTTATTTCTTGAAGACCAAGAGTGAGGTCTTCAAGCGGTTTCAGGAGTTCAGAGCTCTTCTGGAGACCCAGACAGGTCAGAAGATCAAGTCCCTGAGGTCGGACAATGGAGCACCATTGGAGAGTTTGTTGATTAGGAGGGAGTTCACAGTTCCTTACAACACCCAGCAGAACGAGGTTGCAGAGAGGAAGAACAGATCCATCGGAGGGGTTGCCAAAGCCATGCTACATGATTAGGGGTTACCATTGTTTTTGTGGGCAGAGGGCTGCAACACTGCTGTATATTTGTAGAACAGGAGTCTGCATCGTGCCTTGGGGCATGTGACTCCGGAGGAGGCTTTTTCTGGGAAGAAGCCTGATGTTGGTCATCTTCGTATCTTTGGGTGTATTGCATACTCCTACGTACCCAAGGAGAAGAGGACCAAGCTAGAGCTCACCGTAGAGAAGGGTATCTTTGTGGGCTACAGTGAGACCTCGAAAGCCTTTCGGATTTATATTCCCGCACAGAGGAGAGTTGTTGTCAGGCGGGATGTGAAGTTCGAGTAGGACAGGGCTTTCAGGAGGTCATGGGAGTTAGAGTATCTGGATCAGCTAGACCCTCAGGAGCAGCTGAGTCAGTCGCAGGGATCCAGTGGGCAGGGATCAGGAGGATCCAGAGGTACATCGATTATGGTGTTAGGTCCGTCAATGAGCAGTGGCTCGCAGAGTCAGAGGGGTGGTGCTTCGGGCAACATGCAGAGCAGTCCGCAGAGCAGTTCACTAGGGAGTCCATTGAAGGACAGTTCACACGGTACTTTAGCATCTATAGGTTCAGGTGCAGGCAGGAGGACAACAGACAGACAGTCAGGAGTTCAGGCTCCTGATGATGAGGAGGAGTTTCATTCTCCAGTGGGTGAAGTGTGCTCAGGGAAGAGGAAGCCCAAGTGGCTTCAGGATACCTTGAGAGAGGCCACATCTGTTGCTGGGCCTAAGAAGCCGGTCAGAGAGAGTAGACCACCTGACATGGCAATGGCTGCCGACATCTTAGACTTTGAGCCTTCTAGCTATGAGGAGGCAGCTAGCCAGCAGGTCTGGAGAGAGGCCATGCAGGAGGAGTATTCTTCTATCATGTAGAATGATGTTTAAGAGGTGGTGCCGAGGCCTGAGGACAAATCCGTGGTTACTTCCAGATGGCTTTACAAGGTAAAGCATGCTGCAGATGGCAGCATTGAAAAATTCAAAGCAAGGTTTGTGGCTAGAGGGTTCTCCTAGGTAGAGGGAGTTGATTATGAGGACACCTTCGCTCCCGTGGCTCGATATACTTCAAATTCGCTCCATCATATCGATAGCAACAGAGATGGGTTGGAAGATCCACCAGATGGATGTGAAGACCGCATTTCTCAATGGCTTCATACAGGAGGAGGTGTACATTGAGCAACCACAGGGCTTTGAGATGCATGGGAAGGAGTCCCATGTGTGCAGACTGAGGAAGGCCCTTTATTGCCTGAAGCAAGCTCCTAGAGCTTGGTACTCTAGGATAGATACATACTTGCAGGAGATGGGTTTCACAAAGAGCGAGGCAGATCCAAACCTTTACTTTATTGTGATAGGTGAGGAGCCTCTCATTCTGGTGCTGTATGTGGATGACTTGGTCATTACAGGTGCAGAGAGACTCATAGAGCACTGCAAGAGAGATCTTGCGTCGGAGTTTGAGATGAAGGACATTGGCTTGATGCATTACTTTTTGGGTTTGGAGGTGGCAGAGGAGGGCATTTCTTCCTCGGGGTAGGGGAAGTATTGTGGACATCCTCGCGCATTCCACATGGAGGATTGTAGACCCATGTCAACACCGATGATCACCAACTGGAAGAAGCTTCATGCTTCAGATTCCGAGTTGGTGGATCTCAGATTGTATAGACAATTGATTGGTTCCTTGATGTATTTGGTCAACAACAAACTAGATATATGTTTTGCAGTCAACACGATGAGCCATTTCATGTGTGAGCCCAGGAGGGTTCACTAGGTTGCTGCAAAACACATTTTGCGGTATTTGCAGGGGATAGTGGATTATGGTCTGGATTATAGGTAGGGTGATGGAGTGAGATTGGCAGGTTACACTGATTCGGATTGGGCAGGTTGGGCTTCTGATAGGAAGAGCATTTCAGGGTGTTGTTTTGGGTTGGGTTCGACAATGGTGTCGTGGTTCACCGGAATGTGCTAGCCGTAGGCATTGATTTCAATGTAAAGCAGAGACATGGCAGCTAGGTCTAGCTAGTTGTGAGGCCATATGGCTTCACAAGATGTTGTTTTGCTTATTTGGTCAAGCGTTGAGACCTTTAGTGATTTACTATGATAATCAGAGTTGCATTAAACTCACTGAGAATCCATTATTTCATGACAGGTCAAAGCATATCAAGATAAGATATCATTTCATTAGAGACTATGTTCAAAAGGGAGTTGGGAAGCTTGAGTATATTCCCAATCGATGAGCGTGCTTATATTCCTACCAAAGCCTTACCACTAAAAGTATGTCTATTTCAAGAGTCAAGACTGTGTGGTGAGGAACAGCTTTGTCGGTAAGAGGGAGTGTTGAAATTTGGTTACCAGAGGACAGGTGGTTCCCTAAGGCTTTGATCTTTGGCCTAGGGAAAAGTGTCCAAAAGAATTTAATTTTTTCTCCTAAAGTGACTTTATAAAGTTATAAAGTCAAATCTAACTTAAAAGTGACTTTAAGTGATAAAGTTACTAAAGTCTAATTTTAAAGTAACTTTAATAAATTCAATGTAAAATTAGAAAGGAAAAGTGACTTTGGAAATAAATGACTAAGTGGGTCTTTATTAAAGTGGGGTGAATTAAAAAATAGAAAGTGAGATTTAAATGAACATTTAATCTCAGCCCTAGATCTAAAGCTATTTCAGCCATTGGATTTAGGGATTCCCCAAAAGTCACTTAGGGTTAGGTTAAAGGAGGAAAATGAGAGAAAAGGTCATTCATTCTTTCATGAGCAGATTGAAAGAGGAGGAGAGAAAGCTAAGGAAATTTTCTGAGCAATGAGAAGAAAGAGGACAACAGTGAGGAGATTCAGCAAAAGGTACAGTAGCATTTATTGGCACAAATACTAAGGCAGAAAATTCGTACAGTAAGAAAGAGAGGCACTGTTTCCAAGAGAGGAGGCATAGAAATTGAGGAAGAGGGCAGCAACATTAAGCATGCAGTTCGAGGCATAAAAATGGGTACGGTTTTCGAGGAAAGGTACTATTGTTATTTTTGGCACAAATTTCAAGGAGGGCTATTGTACAAATCTGTACAGTCCATACAACAATGTACAAGCTGTTCTGGCACGCTTCTCGAGGTGGCCATACAACATTTATTGCTATCATAAATGTTGTAATATTTTCTGTTTTTCAAGTTGCTGATTTGGCACAATTTCTGAGGTGGTGTGCAAGCACGGAAATTGAGATAAGTCTGTAAATTTGGTTGTTGGAATTTTTACTGTGTTTTTCTGTTTCACTGTAAAAGCAATATTCAGAAAATAAAGAGAAGCTTTTGAACTGTTTTTCCCCAAGAGTTGTAGGGGGTTTTTCCAAGGTCATATTGACCAAAAATCAGCGTGTCTATTTTTCTGTGTGGCTGATTTATTTTGCTGAGTTTTTATTTCTGCATTTCCAACATTGTGAAAATTTCCAGAGTTTGTGTTTTCAGAATATATTTATTTTTTCAGCGTGTTGATTGTAAGGCTATGGGAATAGGCATTTAACTATGTGGAGAAATAAGGTGAAACTGAAAACCGGGGTGTGAAATAGAAATTTCTACATAATCTGCCCTCTAGCTGATCATTAGTCCATCAATAAGTCAACACATAGGGTCTTCATCAACTTCCCACTTGCTGCTCCTTTGTCGTTCAAGAAGTCAACACTTTGGGACTTCTTCCCACTTCTTCCTTCATCTACTGCTATATGAAGACAAACTTAGGGCATGGAGGCTGCCCTCTATCACTGTAGAAGACCTTCTCAACAATAAACTTAGAGCTGATACAACTTCTCACTTAGTTTCCCTTTGTACTTCAAGGAATCGACACTTGAGCTACTTTGCTTTTGCCTCTCCTACCAGATTTGAAGTCCTTTACAAATATGGACTTAGGGCTCACAAGGACACCTTCTTGCTACCCTCCAAACAGGCGAGATGTCCTACAACATTGTCCCAAATCTAGACTCTCATCAACTAGCAACACAACAACGTAAGAAGTCAAAACATACATTTTCTGCCTCAGATCCAATTCTATTTTGTGCCCTTGGTTTTGAGTTTTTTGGCCCACTGGATAGGGCTTCCTATACAATAGTAACAACCCTCAACTCGGCCTCAAAACTCCTTTAACTTTTGTGCTGTCCCTCTTCCCTTCTAACCCCGCCTCTCCATTGTACTCGACCTCCTTCTAGGCTGATATAACAAACTTGAATTAAAATAGGGCTCCATCCAGCCACACAAAAATTAAGCCTGCTAAACACCTTCCAACTAGCACAAAATTAACCCATAACCCCTCTTTTTCTCGCTATCTCCCTTCTCCAATAACTTGACATGCTGTCATGAGAACATAGGATCACAAACAGTCCCTTTTCCCTCCTTCGATAGGCTTTCCTTGGTTGCGGCTATCACAAAAGTGTCCTCAACTATGAAGTGTTGCACTTGGATGTGAGAATGAGGGTCCTTCTTCACTGTGAAAATTTGGTTATCTAAATCTTACTGCAACAATTAATGTTAAATCTTCTATTTGTATAATTAAACGAACAATTTAATTGCGATTTCCTATGGCAAATATCGAATTAAATACATTGCAACCTACTCAACATAAAATACTGCGGAAAATACTACGTAGGAAAGATAGAAACACACACACAAGTACAGCGTTATTTTTGGAGAATCGTCCCCACAAAATCCCAACTTGGGAAAACCGGTGCAACAACTGAGGGTTTTAATATTATGCAGTAGTAATCTGAGAACAATTCGTTGGATGCCCAAACAGGCTATTTGATACATATAAATACTAACAAAAGAGTTAGTGAGAAAATCTCACACTGTCACAGGGAATCTGACACTGATCTAGATTGGATAAGAGCTGCCCTGCGTTGTCTCTGTGCAGTAACTGCGTCTGCCAACGCAGTCATTGCGTCACAACTTTTGGGACTGCATCACTCCTTTTGATCTCTTGCTGACTGGAAACTCGACTCTCTGGCCCTCAGGACTCGCACCTCGGCGTCCAGCACTAGATCATGATTGTCTCCCAGCAATATAGCGGACTCCCTCTAAAGCTCTGTGTTGCCTCTACGTGGCATTGCGCTGCCTATCTATGGCTCTCAGCGTCTTCTCTGCCTTGCACTCCCTCAATCTAGAAAACTTCCTCTGGTCTACTATCTCTGCCCCTCATTGCAACGATCTCACTCGATCTCTCTCTAGCAACTCAGCGTTGCCTCTCTGAGAATTTGATCACCCAACAAATTCGATTTATGCAAATCTCAATTATGTTTTCCAAGTTCCCATCAAGCTCCTTCTTATAATCTCTCGTTGTCATATCAACAACCAAGATTAGATCTTAATCAATGGCTCAAATTATCTAGGATTCGATCCACGCCTTTATCTAGAAGATTCTCACCCGATTTAATTAATACCTTTTAATTATTCTCATTTCCTGAGTTTAGACTTAGGGATACATTAAAAACAATTAATTGTTTTAATTAAATCATCTCTGGGTGGAATTTTCCCAAATGATTTCTGAGTCTTGGAGAATGCATGTGTCTTAGACTCTCTGCAAAATCTCGAGGCTAGAGCACATCCGATGCTACAATAATCAGCACTCCCTCTTAGCGAGAAATGCACTCTAGTGCTGCAACCCACTAGAGCATCACTCTGACTCTATATCACCTCCTGCTATGCTGTTGATGTATGACCTTACTGCCCACCAACTACTGCGAAGCTCTGATTCTGTGCTGCATCTGTTTTGCTGCTGACTCTACATATTGCTGCCAACTATTGCATCTGCACTACAATTCTGTTGCTGCTGCTACTGCAAAATATACAACTATCTCTCATTTGTTGCTGCTGCAACTCAGAGATGTCCATCATACTTAACCAACTGTGTTCAATCTGATGCATCTGTCACCCGAGTCCTGACTACTACTAGTCTCTGCGTTGTCATTGAAGCCTCTACACTGCTTCCAACTCCGCTCTGCGCCGCTCAGTTTCTAACGCTACCAACCACTCCATTTGTCACTCTGGCACTTGACTGCACCGACTGTCACTGGTCCATCTTGCTACTGTTGTTATGGGCTATCGTAGCCATGTATTGATTGAAGAGGTAGACTCCTCAAGGATCCTTCCCATTCTGTAGCTCCTTGGGGCTACAAAATCAAATCACCCCACCTCGCCCCTGGAAGTATGTCCGTGATCATGGAAAATTCTTCCTCCAATTTGGAGGACAATTTGTCGATCTTTGCGGATGCAACCTACTGATCTTGCCTCTCCTCTTTGTCCCTCTTTCTGAGCGGACACTGGGTAGCATAGAGACCAATTTCACCACATTTGAAGCATTTGATCTTCGAAATGTCCTTCTTTCTTCTGCGTTGCTCCTGCTGCCCCTTCGATGCAAGGGGCTGCCTTCTCCTCTTCCTTCAACTTTGCTTTATGCCCACTGTTGCTGTTGCCTTCCAGGTTACTCTTCACGAACTCTCGCCTCAACTCTTCTTACTGTAGATCTGCCCACATTCTATCCCACTTTGGTAATGTTTATCTGCCCAAAATACTTTGGAAAAATACTTCCTATTCTTTTGAGACAACATTTAGAGCTATCCGTACCATCTCTGTAGGTTGAAGAATTGACCCTACAGTTGCCAACTGATCACGGACATCTTGAAGCCTGTGGAGAAAATGGTCTATGCGTTCTCCCTTCTGCATGCGTTTGCTCCTCAACTTCTCTTCTAGATACATCTTCTGCTGCTCAAAAGATCCCTCGTACAACGTGGCAAGGGAATCCCACATCTCTTTGGCCGTTCCAAGGGCCTCTATGTGAGATACAACATGATCTCGGACTCCATCAAGGATCATCCTCTACGCCTTAGCCATCTTCTTCTTGTACTTCTTCAGCGGATTCGAATTTGCGAGGACAACCACCACATTATCGATGTAGATTTTGAGATCAAACTCATCCAGAAGGAAGGAAATCCTTGCCTTCCAGATCATGTAGTTAGATGCTCCGTCTAACCGATTCTAATCTCTCAACCCAACTGATGCCATATCGCCAAACAACATAGTCGAACTTTGCCTCTAACCCTCTGGGCAACTGTTGGTTGGCTCTACGCAGTCCCTGTTGAAGTGAGAAAACCTTCTCTCAGCTACTGCTACTCTATGTGGAAAAATAGAATTTATTGGCTAGAAATTCTCTGAGGACAGAATTCCCTCAGTATGCGCTTCTTTCCTCCTGACGCTTTTCTGCTCTAGCAATCTGCTACAGAAAAACTGTGTCCCAGATGAAGATCTACTCTTCATGGAAACTGTTGCGCTGCTCCCTTTGCCTCTGACAAATCTTGATCTGGAAATGTTGTGCTTTGTCGACTCACTCAGAGACACAAATTCCCTCAAAAGCCTGCCTTGCTGGCCTCTAGACTGTGTAGGCTCTGGGGTTTCGAGCAACTACCTATGTAGTGCCTCGAATCACCCTCTTTCCTTCTGCAACTTAGCTCTCCGACTTCTATCTGCGCTCTGATATGATGTGAAAATTTGGTTACCCAAATCCTACTGCAACAATTGATGTTAATTCTTCTAATTGTTTGATTAAACGAACAATTTACTTGTAGTTTCCTACGACAAATATCGAATTAGATACACTGCAGCCTACATAACATAAAATACTGTAGAAAATACAATGCAGGAAAGATAGAAACACACACACACAAGTACATCGTTATTTTTGGAAAATCGTCCTAGGAAAAACCCAACTTGGGAATACCGGTGCAGTAACTGAGGGTTTTAATATTATGCAGTAGTAATCTGAGTACAATTCGTTGGATACCGAAACTGGTTATCCGATATAGAGAAATACTGAAGAAAGGGTTAGTGAGAAAATCTCACACTGTCACGAGCAATACGACATTGATATGGATTGTAGAAGAGCTTCCCTACGCTGTCTCTACGCAGTGACTGCGTCTGATCTGGACTGTAAAAGCGCTGCCTTGCGTTGTCTCTGTGTAGTAACTTCGTTTGCCTACGCAGTCATTGCGTCACAGCTCCTGGGACCGCGTCACTCCTTCTGATCTCTTGCTGACTTGAAACTCGACTCTTTGGCCCTCTGGACTCACACCCCGAACTAGATCTCGACTGACTCCCAGCAAAATAGTAGACTCCCTCTGAAGGTTTGCACTGCCTCTGCGTGGCACTGCGCTGCCTCTGCGTGGCTCTCAATGTCTTCTTTGTGTTGCACTCCCCGGATTTGGAAAACTTCCCCTGGTCTACTATCTCTGCCCCTCACTGCAACGATCTCTCTCTAGCAACGCAGCAGTGCCTCTCTAAGAATTCGATCACCCAACAAAATCGATTTCTGCAAATCTCAAGTGTGTTCTCCAAGTGCCCATCAAGCTCCTTCTTATAATCTCTCGTTGACATATGAATGACCAATATTAGATCTTAATCAATGACTCATATTATCTAGGACTCGATCCATGCCTTTATCTAGAAGATTCGCACCCGATTTAATTAATACCCTTTAATTATTCTCATTTCCTAAGTTTAGACTTAGGAATACATTAAAAATAATTAATTATTTTAATTAAATAATCTATGGGTGGAATTTTCCCAAACGATTTTTGGGTTTTGGAGAATGCATGTGTCTTAGCCTCTTTGCAAAATCTCGAGGCAAGAGCCCATCCGATGCTACAAAAATCAACACTCACTCTATTTATATGTCTCTCTTCTGGCAACGTCTAGCCCTCTTCTAGGGTTGTCTAAAGCAAGGCCGACTTGTCTTTTGTGCCATAAGGCCACATAAAACACATAAAAAATAATTTATCCTAAACTACAAGCCTCCTCTTGGTGCTCTTGGAAGCCCCTTGCTCGATTAAGGGTGCCCCATAATCTCCAAGTGCCAAGTCATTAAGTCCATGCTTAGTTTCACACCCACAAGCTTGGGTGCAAAACCCATCTCTTGGGTACTTAGCCCACAAATGACTTTTGTGGTGAAAATTCCTCCACAACCTTGTACCCTAGGGTTTGGAGTGCCTCCCAAGCTACAAATATGAACACTCCCTCTTAGCGAGGCAAGTACTTCCAGGACTAGGAAGTAATTTGTCATCACTGTCATTATTGGCTACACTAGCCCAACTTCTGGTGCTTACAACTCCATCATACCCTGTAGCATGAGCAATGCCCTTCTCGGAAGTGTCACTTCCACGAGAAGCCTCTTACTTCTTCTTCTCTTGAAATACTTTCAGGCCTGTTACCACTTAAACCAGCAGGGGACCTAAAAGGGGCTCCTAAGTGGGCAACTGCTAGGTTAAGGGCAACAATGGAGACTTAGCACACTGTCACCATAGCTAAGGCTCCCTGCTCTTTACAGACTTTCATCGATGGGAGGAGACCCGATGATTTAGGACACCACTTATAAGGGATATATCAACAAATATAAGAGAAGTGACCCTTTAGACCCTTTCCCTAAGATAGAATGAAGGATAGAGCTTGCTTGCTCTTTAAGCAAAGGATATGGTTTTATTGGGAGAGAGGATGAGGATTTGAGGGTTGAGGGAGAGGAATATGGTTTGTAAAGAAGTTTTCCAATCCCTAAAATCCCTTTGAAACTTGGATTCTCGGGTAGTCCTTGATAAATAGTCTTTGGTGAAGAATGGGACCACACGAAACCAAGTAAACCCAACCCAGGTCAGGGGATGTATTTTGGCAACCAATGATGTTCTTAACCTAGTCGACGTGAGGGGAAAGGATCAAACAAGATTTTTCACCCAAAGATGTCAGATTGATCCTATTAGGTACTAGCCTTGGGAACACCAGGGAAAAACTTGATCCTAGAGCTAGGGCTTGGGATATCCCGAGATTCCATTGTCGGATTTCCTTCGAATTTGGAGGAGTGCTAGGGGACTGACCAACACAGTTGTATCTAGGAGATCGAAGTTTTATTGTGGTCAGTTTCCCGGGAAATTGATGCCCTAGGTGACGTAATGAGGCTAGAACTAGGAAAAATAAGGAAAAAAGGTGAAAAATAGGGTTGAAATGATCACCCTTTGAGGGACCAGTACCTGATTTCACTTGGGGATATGGATTCAAGGAGAATGATGAAGATAAATTTTGTTTCTTGCTCAAGGAGGCTCCAAAAGTCAACTTCGTTCAATGTTAGAGGAAAGTGAAGAAAATGAACTTTTAAGCATTTATACTTTATACAAATGGTGCAGGCTTATCAAGATAACACGATCTTTAGGACATTTCATTCATCCAACGTGGCCCATACATAGAATAAGCTAAATAGACACATAATTCCACATTAAACACATGCAACAATTAGCCCTAATTATAGTGAAGTTCCAATGTATGCAACAAAATGAAAAATAGCGTTAAATTTTCACTTACAATGTTAGAGAGTATATCCAATCAGCATCACATTTGCAATATAAGAAGCTCCAGGATAGAAAGAACCCAATCCATACATCAAAATTCATTCATCATCCAAAAGATATCCTCCAAGGAAAAATGTGAAGTTCTTTAATGAGAGAAAGATCCCAATCCAAGTGATGATACAAATGAATCCATCTAACTCCTTTTTATACACCAAATAGGAGTTCGATTTACCTAATTTGCCTACATTAGCCCCTAAAAATAAAATAATGTGCAAATAAACTAACTTTTTGTGACAACCCCACCAAATTAGCTCAGAAATGAAATGATAAGCCTCTCAGGAGGTCAAATAATAATCTATGCAAGTTGTAGGGCCCTCCAAGAGGCCCGATGAGGTCCATGAGTGCCATAATGATGAATAAAATCCTCAAAAGTGATGGACAAGGGGGTGGCCCTTTCTTCTCCAAACAGTAAACCAATGGTGCTCCCACTGGGTGGGGGGCACACCAATGACCCCATGGGTCTCCATATGAGTCAAAGATTCCTGTAGACCATCTGTAAGGGATCAAATGATGGAATGAGTGTTGCCATGTCATCGTACAAGTCCTGTGACACCTGCCAAGTGTGCGGTGCACCTATGGGGCCAGCTGGGCATAGTGTACCAAGTGCATATTCCTCGTCCAAAAGGTGGATCTCTAGCCATCTCTGAACATATTTGGGGATCCATGGAGTGCTGTCTATCGCTGTCGAGGCCCATGGTTCTCTACACACACCCTGTATGTGCCAATGTAGCCCTTTGGAAGGTAAGGACCACATATATGGAGACCAAATCCAAATGGACAACATCTGCAATCTTGCATAAGATCCAATGCGTCCCTTAGCCTCCAGTTCAACAAGTCATTAAAGTAATTGTGTAAAAGGGCTTACAAACCATGGACAACAAGTGGACACTTCATAATGGCATGCCCTTCCGTAGTGGGCTTTGGCATGTGCTAATGTCTCCAAGCTCCAAAGGGGGTTGGCCAGGCACCTTATTAGGTGGTTTCTACCTTTAGAGAGGATAGTATGTCCAAGGTACATCCCTCAAATGGTGGTGGCATGTGACAAAGAGGTGAAATGGAGTAGGTAATGAGGGGGGCAATCTTTGGCCACACATCGGGGCACAAGGGTAGCTAGAGAAAGGGAAGCCCACACTTGGGTCTATAATGTGTAGGAGGGAGCCATCGTTGTACATGAGGTGCCCCAGCCTTGATTTTTCCACCCTTCTTTATATGCCTTTTTCCTTTTATGATTTTTCTTTCATTAACTGCTTGGGGCTCAAAGGACAAGAGCATGATGTGTAAGATATGGCAGTGATTACCACCTTTTTGGAAGGGCGGTTCATTGCCCTCTAGGGGTTGGGACAATCATGGGTTCCTGAATGATAAATGAGGCTCATCTAGGGCTTATGGAACCAAGGTGATGGCCATGGGTATGGGGTAGAGTTCATGTATTGGCTTTTGCCCACGTGGTAATTATGTTTGTCCAGAGCATCTTTTGCATTTTGTGGTACATTTTCCTATAGAATGTGGCCATTTTTGCTTTTACTTTTGTTTTAGCTGCTTCAACCTCCTAGGCATTGTTCCAAGCATGACCCAAGGTGGGGGCAAGGGAATGGGGAGGCCAACCCTATGTGGACCTAGAGAGGAAATGTGGACCCAGGTGGGATAAATGATGAATGGGGCTATAGTGAATGGAAGGGGAGTAGTATATGTAGATAAGGGAGCAGGACCACGCAACCAAAGTCGGGGTTTACCAAGTAGTACCACCCTAAAATCAAATGGTCAGTGAAGGAGATCCCTTGGGACTAAAATGAAAGGGTAACACCCCAAAATAGGTCAAGGGGATAGAAGCACAAACTAAGCCCACTCTTTCCGCCGAATCCCCCCATTAATCCATGCCTAGAAGTGTCCATGATAAGCAAACCCAATACTCGATTACCAAATGACAAGACATACCTTTAGGTTCGGGAGGCCCACCTTCAAACATACGATTAATACAAATGGGTGAAGGACCACATGGCTGGCTCAGGTGGCGGAGAAATGGCACAAGGAGCTAGTTGAGAGCTGCAAGGGGTTTCTAGATGCCGGCTAAGGTCCATAATGGAGAAAAAAATTCTCCTAGGGATATTACCCACGAAGTGGTGGGTAACATATGGCTGGAACTGGGATATGATCTCTTGAAGAGGTGGGCAAAGCTACTCGAACGGGAGGTCACGAGAACTCCAACAATCTCTTAGTCACTGTAGACCTGTTATCTGCACATATCAAGGATCAAATCCATGGGGCAACATGTTTTTCACAGTGTCTTATGATCATCCATTCTTAATATCAGCCCATAAAATCAACAAGTAATAAAAATATGAAAATTTTAAATCTAAATGTAGCTAATTTATCATGAGAAATATCATATGAGATTAGTTCTACTGCAGAAAATTAACATGCAATGCATCCTACTCTAAATTGCATGGAGTACAACGTCAAGTATCAAGGAAAGGAGTGATGCAACTTAACTTGACCGGTTGAGGTCAAAGTTTGTCGTTGAGTTTAGGAATGTAGTAATAGTCATCCCCAACCTTCCCATGAATCTTGAAGGGAGCTAAATCTTTATCCACTAAGACCAAGTCCCCTACTTTATATTTCTTTTAGGCTTCCACCTTTTGCTTCCTTTGTGAGTTGGCCTTTTTAGGATGCAAACTTCTTGTGAAGGGAGAATGGGAGAAGGTTTCTCAATGTCATGTGCTCATAACATGGTCCAGGCTTAATCACATGAGATAGGTAGGTGGGTTCTCTATAAAGGATAAAATGTAATATCATGGAAATGGATTTTTCAGCGGATCATGCCGAGAAAACGCATTCTTCAGGTATGATGGCTTCAGCTATCATAGCATATGTCTGAAAATGCTCAAAAACCAAAAGAAATAATAGCAGCAACCTTTACTCAACTTTTAGGGGCAAAAAGGTGGGGAAAAGTGAAGATTTTGGCCCTAAAATGAGTGTATAAGAAAATCTGCGTAAAATGACGGCTCAAGGTTCTGGAATATGTTAGAATAGGTTAAGAGAGACTTCCATATCGAATTTCAGCTCAAACAAAGGCGTTTTTCTTAGTTAAACAGTTCCTCCTTCTCGACTAGTCAATAGAAACCCTGATTTTCCAAGACTTTGAGTATGCAGAATTTAACTGAAGCAAGGGCAGCTTATTTTCTGAAGGAATAAGATGTATAATAGTATGGATGATCAGAGAATGGGTTTTGGAACACGGAATAGGCTTTCAGCAAGGTTAAACAGCAGTTTTATATAGAAAACCCCTCAAGATAGAGGTGCCGCAAGACACGAAAATAATCCAGAAACCCTTCAACGTTTTCTCCAGGTGGCTGAAGCTTATATTTATTATGTTACAGATCTACAACTGATAAATACATGAAAACAGAGATCTATAATGAGACAAAATGCCCAAAGGGCTCTTTATTACTTTCCCCTTGGGAATTTCAGCAATACATGAAAATGCCGGAGTAGATCTGAGTTTTACTGCAGCAGATCTGTAGAATGATTCAGAATTTCTGAAGAAAAACTTCAGTATCATATCAGAAATATACTTGGATTGGTTGGCCAATCCAAGGATCACCCTCAATCAGAAATCTAGCTCCAAAATGATGCCAAAAACCCTGGAATGTTGCTCCTTCAGCAATAACACAGATCTGGGGAAAGAACTGCGCAGTATACCATGAAGAACACTTTGGCCTGATGCCAAGATCTGAGAATAAGCTCCAATGTCTCCCAATCTGATCCTCCAAAGGAAAGAAAGGCTCTCCCTCTGAAAAATAGGAGAAGGAGGTGGTGTCGTAAAATCACCACGGCAACACCCTACAACACAGAATTACGCTGCTGCAGCAATAATGCTGTCCTGGAGGATGATGCTAAGAAAATAACCTTGTCCGAGCAGGCACTCGAAGTCCCCCGAGGCTAAGGGTGAGATCTCCGCACGGAGACACTCGGTGCACTAAACAGTGCAGCAGACGGGCTAAACAGCCAGCGTGCCAAAGAAAGACAAATGTCTCACTCAATAATCAATAATCCAAGAATCCAAACATGAATGAAATGAAGAGGCTCCTTCATCTTTTATAGTGTTGGTTTCCCTCCAAAACCCAATGTAGCCTCTCTCTCTCCTCCACATCCTCATTCTTATCTCCACAGAAGCTTGGAGAAACTTCTAGAGTGTACATAGGCCCCCTCCTCCACGTGGTGTTGGGTCCCCCCTTGACTCCCACTTAAGTCACAACGTTGTGCTACTAGGTGGATGTCTTATTTCATTTAAGTGAGTTTACACCCTCTTTACTCACTTTTTATTTACTTACAAACTATAGGTGGAAAAATAAACAAAATATAATATTCCAATTTGCTGTCGCAAATTAGGAATATTACATAAAAGGGGTCCCATAGGATTGTGGGATGGTAGCATATGATAGGTCCATTTGAACATGACCTCTAGTAGTGGCTCCCCATTTCCTAGATAATAGTATCCCCCACACATTAGGAATATCAATGACAAAAACATCCATGAGAAGGGATATGTCGAGGTTCCTAGCCAAAGAAACTTTAAGTTCCTTTATGAGACCTTCCACGTTCACAGGTTTGGAGTTAAATCCACACACCTTCTTGTATGGCCGAGTGATGCTAAGACCTAATTGCTTCATAACTGTTAAGGGCATGATGTTTGCGAAAGTCCTTGAGTCAAGCATGCAAATATGGAGATAAAGGTCATTGATAGCCAAAGTGAGCATAAAAGGTTCTTAGCAATTATGCCTGCTGCATACTGCTCTGATCCCGAAGCACCCTTTGCGCTGCTGATGTTGTCCACCAACACTGTGTTGTTGTTGCCACTGTACTGCTGCCCATGACACTGCTACTACCACTGTTGCATCTGTACTACAACTCCCTCTCATGTGCTCCATCTGTGGCTGAGATATCACATGTTTCTGTTATTGAAACGGATTCTCAATCATTCCCATCTTCTCTCTGAATTGAACAAACTTGGCCCTTCCTAGAGCTTTAGTGAGAATGTCTACCACCTGATTCCTTGTGGGAACGTATTGTAACTGTACTTCTCCTCTCTGAACACAGTCTCTGATAAAATGGCACCCGATGTCAATATGTTTTAACCGATCATGAAACACTGGATTCTCAAAGAGTTTGATGCAACTCTGATTATCTCAGTAGACACTGGTTAATTCCATCTTCTTGTTGAATAAATTCACTAACAGTTTTCTGAGCCATATGGCCTCGCAAGTAGTTGTGCTTACTGCCATTTATTCTACCTCGGCTGAGCTCAATGCTATGGATTTTTGCTTCCTACTGCACTAGGAGATCATCCCTGATCTGATGTTGAAGCAGTACCTAGAGGTACTTTTCCGATCTACTGAACTGCCTGCCCAATCTGCATCTGTGAACCCACTCAACCTGACATCATCTCCGCGAGAATATTTCAATCCATATTCGATTGTTCCTCGCACATATCTGATAATGTGCCTTACTGCTGCCTAGTGCACCCTCTTTGGTTCCACCATGAATTGAATGAGGGTGTTGACAGCAAAGCAAATGTATGGTTTGGTGTTGACCAGATACATAAGTGACCCAATGAGCTGCCTGTACAAGGTGGGGTCTACTTCCTTGTCTCCTGATGCATCAATCTTCTTCTAGTTGGTAATCATGGGTGTGGGCATGGGCCTGCAGTCTTGCATCCTGAATCTCTTTAAGATTTCGGAGGCATATCTTTCTTGTCCTAGGAAGATTTCTCCATTCTTTTGCCAAACCTCCAGCTCTAGAAAGTAATGCATCAACCCCAAGTCCTTTATGTCAAATTCAATTTCTAAGTTCCTCTTGCAGTCCTTTATGAGCCTAGATGATCCTGTAAGGAATAGATCATCCACCTACAATACTAAAATAAGTGGCTCATTTTCTACCATCAAATAGTAGAGATTGGGATTAGCATCACTCTTGATAAATCCCAACTGCTGCAAATACCCGTCAATCCGACCGTACCAAGCTTTGGGTGCTTGCTTGAGCCCATATAGTGCTTTCTTTAGTCTGCATACATGAGACTTCTTCTCATGAGTCTCAAAGCCTTCAGGCTACTCAATGCACACCTCTTCTTCAATCACCCCTTCAAGAACGTTGTCTTCACATCCATTTGATGAATTTACCATCCCATTTGTGCAACTAAGGATACGACAGATATGATGGAGGTGTATCTTGCAACAAGGGCGAAGGTCTCCTCATAATCGATCCCTTCCTTCTTGGCATACCCCTTAGCCATGAACCTGGCCTTATATTTCTCTATGCTGCCATCTGTCGCGTACTCGATCTTGTAGATCCATCTTGAACCTACAACTGACCTGTTAACTGGTCTAGGCACAACTTCCTAGACATCATTAGTCATGATAGAGCTATATTCTTCTACCATGACATCAACCCAGACCTGATGCTGCACGACCTCTTGAAAGCTAGAGGATTCTTCAACCTTTGCTAGCAAGGCTTGGTATCTATCAGGTTGTCTACATTGCCTCTTCTCGGCTCTCGGAGCTCCTATAAACACCTCTGCGTTTTCCATGCCTCTCTGCTGATTCTGCCACTGGTGGTGGGTGGCTCATCTAACTCTTCTTCTTGCTGTCTTACTTGCTGCAAATCATCTGAATCTTCCCCACCTATAGAAATACTGGTGCTTGTAACGGTGCTTGATCCAGATGTCTGTTTGCCTGCAGGTTCTCCCCCCTGCTGCTGTTGTACAAGAGGAACATCCTTTGACCTCTCTCCATGAGGCATCTCTCTGGATTTCCTGAAAGCTTTGTCTTCCATGAACTTTGCTTCCCTTCTGATTACAATCTTCCTGCTCCTAGGAATGTAGATCCTGTATGCCTTCGAGATCTCGCTGTATCCTACAAGGTACCCTTGTCAGCAGCATGATCCAACTTGCTCCATTTTTCATTTGGAATGTGATAGTATGCCACACTTCCAAATATTTGGAAATGACTCACTTTTGGCTTCTTTCCTGCGAAGACACTCTCGGGAGTAGTCTTGCCTAGAGCCCTATGTGGAGTCCTATTTTGGATATATATAGTTGTGTTGCATACTTCAGCCCATAAAAATCTCGGTATATCCTGATCATACAACATGGCTTTCGCTGCCCCAACAATGGTCCTGTTCTTTCGCTCTGCAACCCCATTTTGCTCCGGATTATACGGAGCTGTCCATTCTCTCTTGCGTAGAAATCTGTGAAGTTCTTGTCTGTGTATTGTCCACCATTATCTGAGCACAAAAATTTTATTCTCTTCCCTGTTAAGTTCTCAACTAGAGCTTTGAACTCTCTGAACCTATCAAAGACCTCATCCTTGGTCTTCAAGAATTAGATCCAAGTCTTCTTGGAGTGATCACCAATGAAGGTGACGAAATATTCGCCACTGCTAAGAGCTCTGGTAGACATTGGTCCACAGATATCTGAGTGTATTAGACTTAATAAACTTGGAGCCCTCTTGTCGCTTCTAGAATATGCTGCTTTCGCGTACTTCCCAAGTGTGCATCCTCAAGACTGGAACCCCTGAAACATTTTCTCTGAGCTCCATGGTGAAGATGCCCCATTTGTTTATGCCATAGCTCATTCAAATATTTTTCTCCACTGAGATTGATGCCTATCAGTGCCATTGGAGACTTGAGCTGCAACCTGTAAAGCTTGTTGCTTCGAGTTCCAATCTGAGCCTTCTTCTTCCATCTTGGATGCTTGACTTATACTTTTCTTCCAATGAAGTATACATCATATCTCTTGTCCTGTAACTGGGACATTGAAAGTAGATTCATTCTCAATCCTAGCACATGCAGTACATTTGTAGCCCAGATGTTAAAATTTGGGTACCAGAGGATAAGTGGTTCCCTAAGGCTTTGATCTTTGGCCTAGGGAAAAGTGTCCAAATGTATTTGTACTTTTCTCCTAAAGTGACTTTATATGTTGTAAAGTCAAATCTAATTTAAAAGTGACTTTATAAGTGATAAAATTACAAGTCTAATTTTAAAGTGATTTTATTAAAGTCAATGTGAAATTAGAAAGTGAAAAAGTGACTATGGAAATAAAAGGCTAAGTGGGTTTTTATTTAAGCGGGGTGAATTAAAAATTA
>CM076569.1:907600407-907878271 GCA_034641835.2 Pinus albicaulis | reverse complement strand
GGTTTCCGAGGGTAAAATTTATTCTCTATTGTGCATGGCTATCTTTTTATGATCTTTACTATTTCCACTGCATTTATTGTTAAATATTTTTGAAGTGTAATCATTCAATTATAATAGTGGCATAAAAATATTGTTGGAAATCATTAGGAAGTAATTATTTGGCAGGAATTGTATTCTATTGTACAACTCGTAGAAAATTCGACATAGACAACAATGGGGTAGTGGACCACTGTTATCATAGCCAAAACCCCCTACTCTTCACGGATTTTCACTGATGGGAGGAGTCCTAGTATTTGATAAAGGTCATCTATGTATGATGTTCTAGGGAGAAGGCGTTAGGTGATCTGAAGTAGGATCTCAAAGAAAGGCACAATTTTGGGTTCAAGGATTCACTAGGAGGAAATTCGTTTTCTATGTGTGAAAATTTCATCTATCAGAACAATTGGAAATTATTCTCCTAATTGTTAATTTATTTAACACTTTATTTGCAGTTTGCTACGACAAATACCAAATAATTCACATTGCGATTTTCATAAATAAACTGTGGAGGAAAAATAACACTGGACACTGAGATAATCTAGCACACACACATAAAAATGACGCTGTTACTTTTGGACAAATGTCCCTGGAAAAACCAATGCAACAGTTTAGGGTTAATACTATTATGCAGCGGTGAGAAATTCCGAGTACAATCTGGATGCCAAATACTGGCAATCTTGCAGAGAAAAATATTGGCAAAAATATCTAGAGGAATTTACCCCCACCCCAAGCAATTCCAGCACTAGACTGAATCTGAAAAGCAAGCCATCCAATTGGGCTTGCGCAGGCTTTGCATCAACCTGATGTTCCCTGTTGCAACTGTTGCCTGAACTCACTGCATTTCTTCGCACCCTAAAAATTTCAGCTTCTGAAACTTCGTAGAAAAAAAGTTATAGCGAAAATTCCACGATGACCTGTTTGGAGCAGCGAAACCCTAGAATCCAAAGCTCTGATACCAAATGTTGTGTAACCAGCTCCAAAAAGAGAAGAAAAGAGAAGAAAAGAGATATCAACGCCTTAGAAATGAGCCACTTCGAGGGGGCAACCTCCAATACATTACATAAATGAAAAATTCTTGGATGATACAATTTAAAAAACCTCCTTTCTATATATAGGAGTCCATGGGAACATAATGTAATCCTAGTGGGCCACAATGTAATCCTAGCCGACCTAACAATAATAATTTAAGGGCACAATAATAACAAAATGGGGGTTACAAGGGTACAATAATAACAATAAGGGGTTTACACTAACAATAATAAGGGGCTATACTAGTGATATAGGGACCTAACAAATTGATCAAGTCGTCTCCCCAATCCAGGCTCTGAGAATTAATTGCTGGTCCCTTCCGGAAATCTTCTTGGCCTCCAATAATTGAATCACCCCTCTGTCTGTTCAAATCGAACTCTTCCTCTGAAGCTTCTACACAATCTCACTAAGGAAACTCGACCCTCCTTCAGCTAACTCTCTGGATCTGGAAAATCTCCTCCTGATTCACAATCCCTGCCCCTCACTCATTTCTTCGATCCGTGGCTCTTCGACAGCTGAATGTTTCTACTCTGGAAATCGATCTAGAAAGGAAATCAAACTTCTGGTGTTCTCTAGTATATATTCTCCAAGTTCCCATCGACTTCCTCTTATAATTTACTATTGGAGCACCAATGACCAAGATTAAAACTTAATCAATGGCTAGGATCATCTTGGAGTCGATTAATGTGAGATTCTAGATCATTCACACCTTGAATTAATTAATTATGATTAATTTACCATATTCCCTAAGTTTAGACTTAGGAAATATTTAAAAACCATTTAATAATCTAATTAAGTCATCTCTAGGTGGAATTTCCAGAAACGATTTCTAGGTTTTGGAGATATCATGTATTTTATCCTCTCCACCAAATTTTGTGGCTAGAACACATCTGATGCTACAAAACTAACACTCCCTCTTAGCGAGGAATGTGTTCTATCTAGTGCTGCACATTTTTCCACAAAACCCTGTCTCTGTATCACCCCTTGTCATGTTGCTAATGTCTGCCCACTGTGACTGCTTGCCACTACCCACCAACCACTATTGCATTTTGATGTTGCATCTGTACGATTGCTGACCTTGATGTAATGCTGTCAACACTACATCTGCATTGCAACTCCCTCTCATCTATTACTGTTGCAATTGCAACATCCACTATTGAGAAACGCCCAAAATATTGAATCAAATATGTTTAGTATGATGCATCTGTCTCCTAAGTCCTGAATATTACTAGCCTTTGCACTGTCACTGAAGAATCTGCGATGCTGCTAACTTTGAATTGCTGCCAAATCTGCACTGCGCTCTCTAACATTTGACTGCTACTAGTCTGCAACTATCATTCTGGCTTTGACTGCATCAGCTGCTACTAATCCATTCTACTATTGAATAATAAGGGACCCTGTAGCTAGCTGTTGATCGATGAGGTGGAATCCTGAATGGACCCTACCCAAATTTTTAGCTCCCTGGGGCTACAACGCCAAGTCATCCCACCTCACTCCTGGAGGTATGGCTGCAATCATCATAAAATATTCCTCCAACCTGGAGGATAACCTATCTATCTTAGCATGTGCTACTGACTAGTCCTACTTCTCATGTTTGTCCTTCTTTCTGAGAGGACACTGGGTATTGTAGTGCCTAAACTCGCCACACCTGAAGCACTTGAACTTAGATAGGTCCTTCTTCTTCTTCTTATGCTCCCCTTGTGCTTGACTAGGACCCTTGGATGCAAGATCCACATTCTCATCCTCACTCTTCATGCTCTTACTATAGCTGCAACTGATGATTCTCTTCAATAGATTCCGCCTCAACTCTTCCTACTGCAGATCAGGCCAAATCCTGTCCCACCTTGGCAAGGTATCTCTACAAGGTATATATGCTCAAGATACTCTAGAAAAATACTTGTCAATCCTCTGAGACACTATTTAGTGCCAATCGTACAAGCTTCATGGGCTTAGGTGTTGAACAAAAAATTGACAACCGATCTAGGGCTTCCTGAATCCGAGTGAGAAAGGCATCTATGTTGTCCCCCTTATGCATCCTCATGTTCCTCAACTTATCCTGGAGATACATCTTCTGCTACTCATAATAACTCTAAAACAACTTAGACAAGGCATCCCACATTCCCTTGGTTGTTCCCTTCTCTGCCTCATGTGAGACGATATGATCTCAAACTCCATCTAAAGTCAACCTCTTGGCCTTCGCCATTTCCTTTTTTTACTCCTACTGATCGACATCCTAGAGTACTTCTACCACACTCTCTGCATAGGGCTTCAAACCATATTCATCCAGAAGGAATAAAATCCTTTCCTTCCTTATGACATAGTTGGAGGCACCCTCCAATCTGTCTTTGTCCTTGAGCCTAGTTGTGGCCATCTCTGATTTGATATGGAAGCTCCCTCTTCCTCTACCCGTCCACAACTCAGCTACTCATACTCCCTCCCGGAATGTGTTGTTTTTCTAGCTGCTACTACAACTGGGAAAATCAGATATATTGACTAGAAACCCTTTGAGAGAAATCTCCCTCTGTGTGTGTGCTTTTCTCTTCCACCCGACGTTGGTTCTGCTGCTACAAAACCCTTTGTGTCAAACCAATGAATCTGCTCAATGAAAATATGAGCTACAATTTCTCCCTCTGACTGCTGCAATCACTAATCTGGGAAACTCAATTTTTCTACCACCCTACAACTGAAAATCGAACTATTGCCCCAACAACTCGGTCTGTGGGAAATTCTCTCTTTTGCTTCTGAGCTTCCTAGTTGATCGCTCACGCTCTGATACCATGTGAAAATATCAAAATTGAATTCCTATTGCAACAACTGGAATTAATTCTTATCACTGTTAATTAATTTAACAATTCATTTGCTGTGACAAATGCAAAATTAATCACACTACAACCTTAACAAATAACTACGAGAAATAATAGTGTTTGAAACTGTGAAAATAATAACACGCACACACACACACACATAAAATTGACACAATTATTTTTGGACAATAGTCCCCAGAAAAATCCAACTTGGGAAAACCAATGCAACATATGAGGGTTTTTATTATTATGTAGCAATGAAAATATGAGTACAATATGGGTGCACAAACTAGAAATCCACTACAGGAGAAACTGACCACAAAAATTAGAGAGACAAATTTGGTCTCACCTAGCACCGACCCAACTTCGAATCTAGCTATGAATGGGCTCCACGAAAACCCTATGTCAACATTTGCGTCAAGCATGCGCAGTCATTAGTATGCTTTTCTTGGAATTGAAACCGATCAAGCCATCTTCCCAATCTAGCTTTTGAGAATGACTCGCTGACCCCTTTCGGAAATCTTTCTGGCCTCTAGAATCTGAATCGACCCTCTGTCTGGCCAAATCGAACTATGCCTCTGAAGCTTTTGAACTTCCTCTGCGCATCCTCACTAAGGAAAATCAACCCTCCTGTAACTGAATCTTTTGATCTGGAAAATATCCTCTACAATCACTATCCCTGCCCCTCACTCATTGCTTCAATCTCTGGCTCTCTAGCATCTGATTGCTGCTACTTTAGAAATTAATCTTCTAAGGAAATCAAACTTCTGGCGTTCTGTGGTGTATCTTCTCCAAGTTCCTATCGAATTCCTCTTATAATCCACTGTTGGAGCACCAATGACCAAGATTAAAACTTAATCAATGGCTAGGATAAAATTGGAGTCGATCTATCTGAGTTCTAGATGATTCATAGCTTGAATTAATTAAATATGATTAATTAACCATATTCCCTAAGTTTAGATTTTGGAAATATTTAAAAACTGGTTAATAATCTAACTAAGCCATCTCCAAGTGAAATTTCCAGAAACAATTTATGAGTTTTGGAGATATCATGTATTCTAGCCTCTCCACAAAATTTAATGTCTATAACACATCTGATGCTATAGAAAATAACAACTACCAGATAGCTCGATGTGCCACCATTTTTCGTCAGTTGAGCTACCCATTGTGTGCTCTTGCCCATTTGTTATGATCATATGTTTGAAGGTGGGCCTTCCAACCATGAACGTATGAACTTTCATTATGTAATTGGGTGTTTATGTTTTCTTTTCTTTGGAACATTTGGACATGGATTAGTGGGGGGATTCCATAGAAATAATGAGCTCATATTGTACTCGTTTCCCTTGTCCCAACTTGGTGGTTAATCTTGTATCCTAGCCCCGTAGGATCTCCTCTATTGGATACTATATTTAGGAATAACATTACATGGGAAACCCTTATTTTTTTTGCGTGGTACCGCTTCTCGAAACCACATATCTCACTCTCCTCCGCACATCATAACCCCTTTTCTCATTTTTCCCATTCGGGTCCACAATGTGTTAGCCCCCACCCCCCTTGTCCATAGTTTGGGTTGGGCTTCAAACAATTGCTGAGAGGTTGATGCAGCTAAAAATAAAGTTAAAATCATAATTTGACCAATTACAATAGGAAATGTACCAAAAAATGCAAAAGAGGGTCGTGACATAAAAATTTAACGCGTGGGAAAAATATAAACATTAGCTCTACCCCTTAGCATTATGGACATTACCTTGGTTCCTAGGGTCCCTATGAATGCCCCCTGCATCATTAAGGAACCCTTGATTGTCCCAACCACTAGTGGGTGATGAATTGCCCAACCTTAAGGGGGTAATCACCACTTTATCATACACATCATGCTCATCCCCTGGAGCCTCAAGAAGTTAAAATAAATAGAAATCAATAAAATAAAAAATGCACAGAAAAGGGTGGAAAAGCAAAGGTCGGGCTAACTCATGTATCACGATTTCTCACTCCTACATTCATATACCCAAATGTGTGGGATTCCCTCATTATAGCTACCCTGGTACCATGGGACTACATGACTCATCACAATACCAATTTTAAGATTATTTGAAGATTTAAATTAAATTATAATAATAAATAAAAAAACATTCAAATTGAAAAAGTAATATAAAAATAAAAAGTCTTATTAATTTTTCTTGTTAATTTTTTAAAAATTTATTACTACATTTTTTTTATAGTTTAAAGGTTTTTGTGGTGTGATTTTTGAGTTGTTGAATTCAAAATCTCCACAGTATGAATTTTTGCATCTACATTTATGAGGAGTGAGCGTAAAATGACCAAAAATATCAAGTAAATGAAATATAATGTTAATTATTATTTTATTATTATTCTAAATTAAATTATGTTTTTAGATTAATGTTAAGGTTCATGTTAATTGATTCAATTTAAAATTATTAGCATTTAAAAGTAAATCCTATAATTAATTATAATTTAGAATTATTAGGATTTAGAAGGTAAATAACACTTTTTAAGGATTGTAGAATTATTGAATTTGTAATGCATCACTTCTCATATATTAATTAAATTATTAATAATATAATATTTGTTTTAATAATATTACTGTTATAGTTATTTTTCTTATTAGATAAGAATGTAGGTTTTTAAGGTTGGGTTAAAATTAAAATGGTATTAAATATATTTTTAATTTGTTAATATTAGTATGATAATAGGGAAGAAGTAATTTTTATAGATAATGTTTATTAATTAATGTTAATATTGGAGCAAACTATTATTAATTTTATTGTGGTTTTTAGATAAATATTATAGTTCTTTATGAGTGGGTTAATGTTAATGTTAAAATTATTATTATTAATATCAAATTTAATTATAATATAATTAGGAATAGTTGACTCTTAATTATTGCTAATCATATTTGTTAATTAATATTCATATTAATAATTAAAATTCTTCATTACTTATTTATGACATTAGATAAATGTTAAAGCTTAAGGGGAGGGGGTTAATATTAGGTGAATTATTGTGGATTGGTACTCAGGGGTCAAAGGATGTGGTTTTTTGGGAAGGGATGGGAAAGAGGGAAGAGCTGAGAGGAGAGTCAACATGGGGTATTTTAGGGTTAATGTAAGCGAAGAGGAGGAAGGCGGGGAGAAGAGAAATGAAGAGGAAGACAAGGGTATAACAAGGGGAGGGGGAGAGTGTACAACAAGGGAGCCCAAGGATGACCTATTGCAAGGGGAGGTGGAAAGGGGGGTTGGAGGGTTGGTGACAGCGAGGAAGAGGAACTATTTAAGAGTGAGAAAATAAGGGGACCCAATTTCTGCTAACTTCCAAACCACCATCCCTGTTGAGGTTTTCCGGATGTTTGATGATTTCTAGCGCCTCACACATTTTCGTTTTGTAATAACGATTTTCATTGGCAATCACCCTAGCATCTTCCAGGCATATGTGGTGACGTGTCATAAAACCTACATTCTTATCTAATAAGGAAAAATAACCATAACAATAATATTATTAAAAAAAATATTATAATTAATATTATAATATTAATAATTTAATTAATATATGAGAAGTGATGTATTATAAATACAATAATTCTACAATCCTTAAAAAGTGTTATTTACCTTCGAAATCCTAATAATTCTAAATTAAAATTAATTATAGGATTTACTTTTAAATGCTAATAATTTTAAATTGAATCAATTAACATGAACCTTAACATTAATATAAAAACATAATTTAATTTAGAATAATAATAAAATAATAATTAACATTATATTTCATTTACTTGATATTGTTGGTCGGTTCACGCTCACTCCTCATGCACTTATTTTGTTTATATTTATTGCAACTAACCTCCTCTCTTTTTGATAGGATTTGTCCTGATGATGGGTCTTGATCTAGACCTGAAACGTAGATGCAAAAATACATTTTTTTAGTGAATGCTTTTCCCTATCTTTTTTTTTTATAATTGATTTTAAAATGATTTTTCATGTCAAGTTTATTTCATTCTTCTAATTAAATGATAAAGTCTTTTATCTTTCATTTTATGTTCTTTTCTCACCATAGCTTTTTATTGTTCAATATTTTATACTTTTGGCCTATCTCTTCTAATGAGATGGAATTTTTCCTTTTTCGAGTAATGATTTATTTGAATTTTCATTTTCTACTATCAATGTAACTTTTAATCCAATGGAATTGTAGTCTTCACCAATTCTTCAATGGATGTGCAACTATAATGTTTGTTTACATAGAGTTTGATATATATTTTCCTAGTCAATTTTACATTTAGTTTTTTATCTATGGATTAGAACAATGGAAAATACCCATCTATAAACAATTTTTCACAAGTTAAACTTCGCAAAATGAATTGTTAGATGTGTTACACAACAAGTGTGTTAATTTTAGTTAACCATGGTATGTTCTGTGCTTAGAGAAGTTTACTTCAATCTTTCTTATTAGCTCAATTCAATTTCAAATTTGCAATCACATAACCATTGAAAGTAAATGCTGATAGAACATAAAATAAATCGACAGAAGACAAGCCAAGACAAGAGAAACAAGAATTTATAATTCTTCTTATTCAAGAGAGAGAGAAAATTTATTTTACAGAAGTCAACACGATGCCCTAGCCAGCAAAGAATTTACTGGTCAAACCAGCCTTTCAACCTCTAATAAATCTCGTTCAAACTTGGTCAAATTCGACCTTCATTCAAAGTCACACTCAGCTAAAAACAGTCCACAAAACTAGTCAACGCAGAAGTCAAACTCTGCAGTCAAAACAACAGTCAATGTTGCAGTCAAAGTCAACATTTGACCTCAATTTCTTTGCCTCCAGCTGCAGCCTCTCAGTCAAATAGTTGATGTTGACCCAAGGTCAACGCTGCCAGAAAATCCCTAAACATAGTCCATTAAAAATGCAGCTTCCCGATTCACACGTGTGGAGGAGAGAGAGAAGCCTCCAAGTCTGTACGAACCAATCAGATGAGAGAGAGATGTGTGAGATGAGTGAATGATGAAATGAGCATCATGTATCTCTTTTTTGTATCCATGATTGTGGGTGTGTGACACAACTTTTGGGGCTTGTGAGCCTACATTACAATTCTGGCCAACCTTGACAAATTGCACATTTGTGGAAAAACAAATTCAAAATACAACTTCTGCTCATCCAAGCAAGATGATGTTTAAATTAATATTGCACCTCTCCGAAAGAGGAATCTAACAAAAATGTCATCTACATCATATGAGTAGTGCAACATGGAGTTTGAAACTAGTTTACAAATTTCACACTCCCTCTCAACTAGGGAGAGCTCCACCTGCCCATCCATCTGTCCACCTGTGAAATCTTGTCATCCAGTACCATCATGTACCATCATATATCATCATGCAATCATGTGTCATCCTAATGTATATTTTTTGTTGGCTATGTTTTTCTATAATAATAATATATTATCGAGAGTGACTCACAAGGACTTTGCCACTCTCCACTAACCTGAAGTCAGTTTAGAGGTAAAAACCTCAACTAGACTCAAGAGTGAGTCACATACTGACGTGAAGTCAGTTTATAGGTAAGAACCTCAATCAGACTTGATCCCCGATCAAGTTGTTGGAAACATCCCATCCTAGACATAGAGAGTACAACAATAACTAATGTGTCCATCGGTAATTCTATTGGTATCTATCCTCATTTCCCAACTCATTGGCCAGATGAGAGGTACTTCCCAGGAGTCTCGAACTACATGGGTAGGATGTATGTAGGGCATAGATAAAAGAGAGGGTGAACCAAATCAATATCATAATAGTGGGGAAAGAGCACATCAATAAGGTAAGTTGAACCTAGCCCTATGGTTTCTTATAGCTCAAAGTAGCTATCCCCAAGCCCCCTGGAGCTCCCAGAGCTCATAGTCCAACTCAAGTGGGACCCTGACAATAGGATATGTCCATGATACCAAGCTTCTCACGGAAGGTTAAGAATTTGACCTTCCCTAGGGGATTATTGATAATATCCGCAACCTGCTCACCAGTCCCAATGTGATGGTGCCTTACGACGCCTCACTGTACCATGTCCCAGATAAAGTGGTACCTGGTATCAATATTCTTTGATTGGTTGTGGAACATAGGATTCTCAAAAAGAAGAATCCCACTTTGGTTGTTGCAAAGGATCACGGTGGTATCCGGTACATGCCCAAACACCTCACTAAAGAGCTTTCTCAACCAAACGATTTCACAATAGGACATACTTGTTGCAATTTATTCGGCCTCGACGGTGCTCAAAGAAACCAATTTCTGCTTCCTTCTCATCCAGGAGATCGAAGTAGAACCTAGGGTGAAGCAACATCTAGATGTTATTTTATGATCCACTGCACTGCCTAGCCAATTGACATCGGTATATCATGGAGCCTCATACTTCTGGCAGTGTGTCTCATCCCATGGTTAATTGTTCCCCGAAGATATCTCAAGAGATTCTTGGCACCAATCTAGTGAATGTGGCAAGGATCGACCATGTATTAACTCAATGTGTTCATTGCAAAACATATGTCCAGACGTGTGTTCACTAAGAACATCAAGGCCTCCATGAGTTGACGATACTCGGTGGGATTTCCCAACTCGGGCCAAACAACACTTCCAGACAACTTCTTAAAGTTGAGTTCCATCGGAGTAGTCACAGACTTGCACTCCACCATCCCAAATCTCTCTAGCAACTTCACAACATATTTTCCTCGAGAAAGGAAAATCTCACCTGGCTTTTGCTAGACCTCCAAGCCTAGGAAATAGTGCATCAATTATAGTTCATTCATCTTGAAATTAGAAGCTAAATCCCTCTTACATTGATGAATGAGAGGGTCAACACTTGTCAGGAAGAGATCGTCCACATAGAGAACCAGAATGAGAGGTTTGTCATTATCAATGTTAAAATAAAGGTTTGGATCATCATCACTTTGAGTAAAGCCCAACTTCATCAAGTAGCTATTGATCCTCCCATACCAAGCCCTGGGGGCTTGCTTCAATCCATAGAGGTATTTCTTCAACCTGCATATATGTGAGTCTCTATCTCGAAATTCGAACCCCAGAGGTTGTTACACATAGACCTCTTCCTTGACTGAGCCATGTAAGAAGGTAGTATTCACATCCATCTGTTGTAGACTCCATCCTTTTGATGCAGCAAGGGAAATGATCAATCGGATGGTGGTGTAGAGGGAAACAAGTGCAAATATTTAATCATAATCTATGCCTTATTTGAGAGAAGCCTCAGGAAACAAATATTGCCTTGAAATTTTCAAAACTTCCATCGGCTTCATGCTTAATCTTGTAGATCCATTTTGAAGTGACAACATATTTGTCCTTCGGTCTGGGGACCACATCCCACACATCATTTTTCATGATAGCCTCATATTCATCATGCATAGTATTCTTCCAAACTTGATGCTTCATGGCTTCTTCAAATGTTCCAGGCTTAGATTATATAATGGTGCTCATGGCTGCTAGGTACCTTTGGTACCTATTCAGATTCTTACTTTCACGAAATGTTCTCCTTGGATAAATATGTCTCTCGACATCTTAGAGAGTCTCTCTAAGCCATGAGGGTCTTATTTTATTTGAAGAAGGTGGATCTATATGATCCATTAGAAATTCAACATTGGGAATCAGTTCATCCTTTGGTTCTTCCCGCCTTCCAACTTATTCTTCTTCTTTGTCTTCCTTTGAGATAGGAAGATTTCTAACCTTCTTGAGGGCATCATCTTCATTGAAGGTGACATCATGACATATCTCCACTTCTCTTCTCGTAACTCCTCCCGGCTTTTTCCAAATATCGTTGGAAATTTTCATCTCCACTTCTCTTTTACCAGGCACATAAATTATATATTCCTTTTAGGTTTCACTGTAGCCTATAAACATTCCCTTCTTTCTAGAAGCATCAAACTTGCTTCTCTTTTCTTTCAGCACATGAAAATAATCTGGACTTCCAAAAAATCTAAAATGAGAGACATCAGGCTTCTTACCAGAGAATAATTATTCTGGATTTTTGGAGTCCAATGCAGAATGTGTGCATCTATTATGAACATACGCATCAGTGTTGGCAGCTTCTCCCCATAGGAACTTCAGAAGACCTTGGTAATAATGCATGACACGGGCAACTTCCAAAATGGTTTTTTTATTCCTTTTAGCAACATCATTTTTTTCGAGATTATACACAGTGGTGGTCTCCCTCTTAATTCCAGCTTCCATGCAATAGTCATTCAATTCATTTGACTCATACTCGGTTACATTATTGGTCCTCAAAATTTTGATCTTCTTCCCTGTTTTATTTTCAACCAAGGCCTTGAAGGTACGGAGCCATTTGAATGCTTGTCCTTCTTCTTCAAAAATTATATCCAATTTTTGGGGGAGAGGGCATCTATAAAAGTGATATAATATAAGCATCCTCCCAAGGATGTTATGGAAAATATCCCAGATAGATCAGAATGTATCAATTTCTAAATATCAGATGTCTTCGTGACACTTGAGGGGAATAGCCCCCTTGTATGCTTTCCTTCAGCACAACCTTGACATACACCTTCATGATCATATTTGAAATTAGGCATCCCTGTCACCACCTTCTTTTCTTCGGGAAGGGCTTTGTAATGAAGGTGTGAAAACCTGCAGTGACATATCTCAGATTGAAGAGTTGTGTCACATGTCAGGCCCCTAGTGGACTTCCTCCAACCTGATAGAGTGTGTCAACCCTGAACCCAAGAGTGAACACTTATTTGAAGTTCCTCTTCCAAATGTGTACCTTTCCATCGATGAATTTCACCTTGAATCCTTCTTCTTCCATTGCCGAGATAGACACTAGATTCTTCTTCAAGTCAGGTACGTACAACACATCTTGAAAACAAAGGAATTGATCTTGATTTAGATGAAGGGTCACAGTCCCCGTCCCTTTCACGAGATAGGTGGCATTGTTTCCAAGGATAATCTCTAAATTAGTATCCTTTTTAATCAAATCAGAAAGGGATTCCTTATATATTCCAGTGAAGTGCCTTTAGGCACCACTATCAATCAACCAATTATCCAAGGTGTCGAGAGGAGATATAGCAGAGAGGGAAGATATAAGAATATATTCATTTCTCTTATTATCAACAACATTGGATTCATCATACCTGGAGTTCCTTGACCTTTTGAAAGGTTGGCCATATCCATTCCTATTTCGATTAGAGGGAGCCTTCCTTTTTCCTTTCAACCTGTTTTTCCTTTGATTCCCATTCTCCCTGAAGTTTTTGTTGTTGCTGTCATAATCTCCAAGAGAGTCCCTTTTATTGGGGCACTCTATTGCATAGTGACCAAATTTGTTACAAGTGTAACATCTTCCTTTTCTTCTTTTGGCACCTGCTCTTCTATGATTTTGATTTCTCGTACCAACATTATTCCTCTTCTTTGTATGAGAGGTGAAGGCAGTTAGGTCACTTCCATTCTCATTAGAGGGACGGTCTCTCTCCATCATCCTTATCTTCCCTTGAGTGAATCTCACCAAAAATTCTCAAAATCGGGAATTATATTATTATTGAGAATAGTAGTATTGAATACATACCATGCCCGATGAAGTCCTCCAAGAGCAATGAGAGTGAGCCTTTGGTCAGCTATGGCCTCTCCAGTAACTAAGAGATCATTCTTGATTTCGATGAGCCTCATGAAATATGATTGGATGGATTATCCCTTTTGCATCTTGATTTTCTTCAACTTGTTCTTCAAAAATAGAATTTGATTAGAATTGCTAGCCCTAAAAATTATAGCCAACTTATTATACATCTCCTCAGATGTACCCAGCTCAGAGATATAAACAACCCAATTCTTATGAATAGAATCCCTGATGATATTCTTCGCCTTAAATTCCCCTTTCTTGTACTTTGTCTTAGTGGCAGCCGATGCATTTGATGGAGGCTCATTGATATTTCCCTGCACATAATCCATAACATCTTTTTCTTCCAATGTCAGATCCAAGGAAATTTTCCAAGCATCATAATAAACTTATTAGTAAGCTTGTCATCATATTTGAATTATGATGAGGAAGCGATTTATCCCAGTCCTTGTATTTTCAACTTTGGTTATTTCTATTCTCACTCTTGCTTGGGATTTGTCTTCGCCTTAGCTCTGATAACATGTTAGTTTTATTTAACCATGGTATGTGTTAAAAAATTATATATTACAAAGCAATGCAAAACATAAAATATGCGGAAAACACAAGCACACAAAAGACATAAAACCAAAGAGACACATATATACGTGGTTCACCCAGTTTGGGCTATGTCCACCCTGAACAACCAATCCTTCCTTTCTATTATCCAGCAAAATGAAGAGACACAACCTACAACAGATCTGCTGTAATATCCTCTGTTCTCTCTCACAGTCTCCCTATCTGTTTCTCGCTCTGAAAATACACATATAATACACAACCGCAATACAATACACTCATACAAGTGAGGGGTTTCCTTCTATGGAAAAAAACCCTAAACTAAACATAACTTCTACTGTCAGATCATCTGCCTAATGAACGGCCCACATTGACTAGAAATTATTATACTTTTACAAGGCAATATTACATCTATTTTTAGCTTTGGGGGCACTGTCCCCCCTGAACCCCCCTAGACCCCCTAGGAAGAATTTAATTACAGGGGGTGTTGCCTCCCCATTAAGGTACAAGGGTCCAATGCTGTGATACAAAATAAACAAGATAATTAGGCTCCACACCCAACAATCTCCCACTTGGAGACGATTGTAGCAACTCCACCGCTGCTTCATTTGTTGGATAATGACTGCACTTTGGACTTGGCTGTTTCTCATCTTCATCATCATACTTGAAGACCAATTGAAACTGATCATATTCTCAGATTCTCCATGGTTACAAATTTTGTTAGAATATCTGCAGGATTCTGGCCAGTGTGTATCTTTTCCAGCTTCAACTATCCATCTTCCAACACTGATCGTATGAAATGGTACTTGAGCTGTATGTGTTTAGTCCTAGAATGAAATGATGAGTTCTTTGCAAGATGAATGAAACTTTGGCTATAACTGTATAACGTGCCCATATCATGCTTCTTACCTAATTCATCCATAAACCTTTGAAACCAAATCATTTCCTTACTAGCCTCTGTAGCAGCAACATACTCTTCTTATGTTGTTGAAAGTGCAACAACACTTTGGATTTTTGAAACCCAACTAGCAACTATTCCACCTACAGTAAATACATACCCTGTAGTGCTCCTCATGTTATCTCCATCACCTGCCATTTCTACATCAACATATCCCTGTAGAGAAATGTTTGAACCACCAAAACATAATTCTTGATTTGTGGTACCTCTCAAATATCTCAGAATCCATTTCACTGCCATCCAATGTTCTTTTCCTGGATTGTTCATGTACCTTCTTACAACTCCCACTGAATGTGAAATATCAGGCCTTGTGTAGACCATTGCATACATTAAGCTTCCAACTGCTGATGCATATGCAACTTTAGACATATAATCCATTTCTTCTTGGGTCTTGGGGCACATCTCCTTACTAAGTTTGAAATGGCTAGCAAAAGGTGTACTAACTGGTTTTGCATTCTTCATATTAAAACTTTTCAACACCTTTTGTATGTACTCATTCTGAGATAGTGTTAGTTTGCGATTTTTCCCGTCTCTAGTTATTCTCATACCAAGGATTTGTTTTGCAGCTCCCAAATCCTTCATTGCAAATGAATTTTCAAATTTTATTTTGAGCACATTTATTTCCTGCAGAACCTGCAAAAATCATGTCATCTACATACAATAACAATATAATATAGCTTCCATCATTTTTATTTTTTAGATAAAAACAATGATCAAAGTGACATCTAGTATAACCTTGTTTAGACATAAACTTGTAAAATTTTAGATACCACTGCCTTGGAGCCTATTTTAAGCCATACAAGCTCTTCTTTAGCCTGCACACTAATTTTTCCTTCGCTTTGACCTCATATCCTTCTGGTTGCTGCATATAGAGATCTTCCTCCAAATATCCATGGAGAAATGTTGTCTTTACATCTAACTGTTCAATATGAAAATCTTCCACTGCTACAAGACTTAAAATAGTTCTGATTGAAGTCATCTTAACAAGAGGAGAAAATATTTCATCAAAATCAATACCTTTCTTCTATGCAAATCCCTTCACCACAAGTTTAGCTTTGTACCTCTGTTTTCCTCCATCTTCTTCCTTCAACCTGTAAACCCATTTATTCTGCAATGTTGTTTTACCTGCAGGCAACCTGACTAAGTCCCAAGTCTGGTTATGTATTAAGGAGTCCATCTCTTCTTCCATGGCTAGCTCCCACTTCTTCCATTAGGGGAATTTTGGGGTCTAAAATGGGCCTCCTAGGAAAACTGTAAAACTAAAATAAACTTTATAAAAACCAATAGGATTCAAGATGATGATGTCAACCATGGGGGATGATTCACCATTGTTGGAGTAAAAAATTAAAAATAATAAAAAAATAATAAAAAAATAAAACAACTTTTTCAACTCGTAATTTCAAATTATCTCCCTATGGGTTTATTCAAATTTCGAGCGAGAATAATTGTTTTATGAAAAATTTAATTCCTCATCCAAGGAGTACCCATGTTGCATACTTTTGATGGACCCTGCTACACGAAAAATGAGAAATACATAAAATAATGTGATTGCAATCACGTTTTTTTATTTATTTCTCATTTTTCATGTAGAAAAGTCCATCAAAAGTATGCAACATGGGTACTCCTTGGATGAGGAATTAAATTTTTCATCCAACGAGTATTCCAGCTCGAAATTTGAGTAAAACCTTCGGGAGATAAGTTCAAAATATGAGTTGAAAAAGTAGTTTTTTATTTTTTCCCTCTAAAATTTGATGATGTAATCAAATCCTATTTTATTATTTCCACTATTATTTTATAATTTCCTTAGGAGGAACATTTTAGACCTCAAAATTCCCCTAATGCTAGTTTCAACTTGCATTGCTTCTTCATAACATTCAGGTTCACCAGAATCAATCAACAATAAATAATATAACGAAGGAGAGTATCGCTCAGGGGGTCTAATTATCTTGGTAGATATTCTGACACCACTTTTAGGTGTTTGAGGTGCCTGTTGCTATTGTGGTGGTTGCTGTTGTTGTGGTTATTGATTATTATTATTTTCAGGCACCTTTACTTTTTCTGTAATCTCATCAAGAACTGTGTATTCTTTGTTTTCTTTTTCCTGTTTCTTTTCCTGCAACTGATTCTTATACAAGACCGTTTCATTGAATATTACATCTCTGCTCCTAATGATTTTGTGATTTTTATAATCATATAAGCGATAACCAAAATCATTAACACCATATCCAATAAAGGTGAATTTCTTTGATTTTGCCTCAGGATTTGTTCTATTTTCTTTATTAATATGGACAAAGTCCTCACAACCAAAAGGATTTAAAAAAGAGTAGTTTACCTTTTTACCTGTCCATTCCTCCTTTGGAATACCACCATCCAAGGAACTTGAAGGCCCTCTGTTTATTAGATAAACATCAGTATCTACAACATCTGCCCAAAATTGTAAAGGCAATCCTACATGCAATCTCATGCACCTTTCATGCTCCATGACTGTTCTATTCATCCTTTTTGACACAACATTTTCTTATGGTGTTCTTGGAACTGTCTTCTCTCTGCGAATTCCATGCTCTGAACAGTACCTATCAAACTCTTTGCTGCAATATTCACCTCCATTGTTTGATATGAGACACTTCAACATATTTCCTGTCTCAATCTCAACCAAAGCTTTCCATTTCTTGAAAGTATCAAATGCATCAGATTTATTTTGAATAAAATAAATCCAAGTTTTTCTAGTTGCATCATCAATAAAGGTAACATAATAATGAGAGCCACCAAGAGATGATATCTAAGCAGGTCCCCATACATCTGTATGCACAAGCTCTAATTTTTCGCTCTTCTTTTCGTTCCCAACTCTGAGAAATCCAACTCTCTTCTATTTTCCATAAATGCAATTCTCACAGAAATCCAAATCAATATTCTTCAAACCCGGCAACAAATTTCTTGAGTGAAGAATCTTCATCCCCTTCTCACTCATGTGTCCGAGCCTATGATGCCATAATGCTGCATCTGCTCCTTTGGAATTTAAAGAATTAAAAAATTTAGAAATACCATTGCATAAATACAATGTACCAACCTTTTCACCTTTTGCTATTACCAAGGCTCCTTTGGTGACCTTCCAAGTTTTATCTGTGAAAGTTGTCACACAAACTTCACCGCCTAACTACCCTATTGAAATTATATTTTTCTTCAGATCTAGAACATGCCTTACCTCCCATAATAGCCATTGGTTTCCATTTTTCTATTTTACAAGAACCTTACCCATTCCAAAAATTTTACAGAGTTTATCATCACCTAAATGGACTTGTCCAAAATCTTCTTGAACATAGTCATGGAAATATTTCTTATCAAGTGTGGCATGGAATGAGGCCCCTGAATCTACCACCCATGATTCAGTAACATTTTCAAAAGAAAGAATA
Source organism: Pinus albicaulis (assembly GCA_034641835.2). Lineage (NCBI taxonomy): Eukaryota > Viridiplantae > Streptophyta > Pinopsida > Pinales > Pinaceae > Pinus > Pinus albicaulis. The sequence continues at coordinate 907,859,863 of CM076569.1, read as the reverse complement.
AAATCATCTTGTAACACATCACCTATCACATTTTCTTCATGATTGTTTTCTTGTTGTGTGTCTCCTTCTTTTCCCTTTCGAGATCTACAGTATTTCTTCAGGTGTCCTTTCTTTTTGCATTTCCAGCACACTATCCCTGATCTAGACTTGGATATGCCATTCCTTGATTTACTACAATCTCTCGAGCTCTTTCGTCTTTCCATTTTTCTACCCTGGGACTTTGCACTCAAAGCATTACTTGATGTATCACTGGAGCTTTTCCTTCGCATTTCCTCGCTAAGGATAGCACCAACAACATCATCAAACTTTAAAGTACTAGATCCAAAGACAGAGTTACTGATGGCCATAAGTAAACCATTCCAATTTTTTTGCATTGAGCACAGAAATAACAGAGCCCTAACATCATCATCAAAGTTTACCCCTATAGAACTTAACTGACTGGTAACTGTATTAAAATCCTTTAAATGGTCTACAACAGATCCACCTTCCGACATATTCATATTAAATAAACGTTTCATAAGAAATACCTTGTTTGAGGCCGAGGGTTTTTCATATAGTTTCTCCAATGCCTTAATAAAACCCTTTGTTGTTGTTTCCTTCGAAATATTGAAGGTTACCGACACCGTGAGGCACAACCGTACTATTCTGAGTGCCTTTCTATCAAGAATCTCCCATTCTGCATCTGTCATAGTCGTCGGATTCTTTGTTTTTCCACTCAATGCTAGGTACAAATATTTCTGATACATATAATCTTCCATTTGCATCTTCTACAGTGGGAAGTTTTGGCCATTAAATTTCTCGAACGTAAATTTACCATCTTCCGCCATTGCTCCCACTCGAACCAGGACCCTTCTTTCCTGTGATTTTATTAGCCAAATAGACCTTCGGCTCTGATACCAGTTGTTAAAAAATTATATATTATAGAGCAATGCAACACATAAAATATGTGGAAAACACAAGCACACAAAACAAATAAAACCAGAGAGACACAGATATACGTGGTTCACCCAGTTTGGGCTACGTCCACCCCAAACAACAAGTCCTTCCTTTCTATTATCCAGCAAAATGAAGAGACACAATCTACATCAGATCCGCTGTAATATCCTCTGTTCTCTCTCACAGTCTCCCTATTTGTTTCTCGCTCTGAGAATACACATACAATACACAACCACAATACAATACCCTCATACAAGCGAGGGGTTGCCTTCTAGGGCAAAAAAATCTAAACTAAACATAACTTCTACAGTTAGATGATCCGCCTAATGAACGACCCAGATTGACTAGAAATTACTATACTTTTACAAGGAAATTTTACATCTGTTTTTAGCTTCAGGGGCGCTATCCCCCCGTAGACCCCCCAGGCAGCGTTTAGTCATGGGCGGCGTTGTCGCCCCATTAAGGTACAGGGGTCTAACATTGTGATACAAAATAAACAATATAATCAGGCTCCACACCCAACAATATGTTCTATGCTTAGAGAAGTTTACTTCAATACTTCTTATTAGCCCAATTCAATTTTAGATTTTCAATTTGGTGATGGGAAAATTTTACTATTGACAACAAGGGGGTCTCCCAGATAGATAGAAGTTACTAGTGAAAGTGGCGAAATCTAGGGTTGTCCTTCAGCGAGCAAGGTCCTGAGATCTCCAAGAGGGAAATGCAGAAGGAATAGTCCTAGGTCGCAACCTCTCAGGTCACGACTAACCCTAGGTCGTTGTTGTAGAGGTAAATCCCCTCTGCAGACAGAGGCGATCCCTACTAGCCCAGAATGGGTCTAGCAACAATCGTATCACGCTAAAGTGCAAGTTCCTAATTGCAATAGACCAACTTGCGATGAAGGCCTACCTCAAGTCCAATGCTGTTGTTTGTAGAGAAGATAGCGTTCCTGTTTCCTTGCTCCAGTAGATCACAATCCTCTCGTTCACCGCGATCGAACACCTGCACACACAAGAAACACGACAAACACAAGCGTAAAACCCGATATATGCAATTATGTATCAGTCAAAGAAGACACAACTCATGATCATAATGGAAAATATGAGTGGAACCATAACCAAAGTCGCTTATCATTAATTCATACAAAGGAAAATACAACCTGGCTCTGACGCTGAATCTTCCTTCGGCGAGTCGTCAGCGGAATACGTCTCGGTAAAGCTCGTCAGTGATGGGACAAGCCTCTCTCTTCGATCGTCAATCTCCTTGCTACTGATTTGGCTATGTGAGGACTATTGCAACATTCTTGGGCTATGAAGGCTCTTGGAGACTAGCTTGCAAAGGGAAATGGAAAGCTTATATAGATGGTGGAAGGGGAGTTGGGATCCCTACAATCATGGGATTGGCCCTATCCTCAAGGAAGCTTCCATGAGAGGTGGAAAACTACTTCCTCTACATGGAGAACCAGAGCCAAATGTCCCAACTCGATTTAGAGTCCATTTCAAGAGTTTTTTGGAGTCAATCCTCCACCATTTATTTTTAAAAAACACTCCTTATTAAGCCTGGCGCGGGTACAACACTAAGACAGTGCGCCAGTTGGCGCGCCCTCTTTGGAGGATTTCCCCCATTGGCACGGGTATGACACTGAGAAGTCGTGCCAAGGATGAAAAGGCTATTTTTAGGGTTTTTCACAAGGAGTTTTCTTCAGAGGAATGAAAGTACATGTCTAGGGGAATGCCATGAAAGTGTTTTCAGATCATGTCAATTCTCACAGGTCACGGAATAAACCCTCCAATGTGCAGGACAAGGAATTGCAGGGACGGTGAAAAATTACTGTGTAACAGTCGTAGGTCACAGATGACCCTAGGTCGCAGGTTGTAAATTCCCCAAATTGCAAGTCAACCCAACAGTCGGGGTGGTCAGGAGTCACTTCAGCCTATATGAGCAGCTTCAGGAAATCAACCAGGGGACTTTTAGCTCAGCAACATAAATCTAGGACGTGAGAGTGAATTGGTGCTTGAGATCTAAAGGCACTCAGCTCTTGGGATCAAGTAGAGAGAGAGGTAGTGAGGCCAGGGTTTTGATAGCATGCATTGAGATGAATAGCCCATGTTCCACTACTAGGTTTTTACGAGTTGTAAATATGTATTTGAAGTTTTAGCAACATTTATAATATATATTCTCTTTTCCGGTACTGATTCACGTGCTTGCTTATGGTGATAGTACTAGCTTTCTAATATTTCACTATGTTTGTATGTGTGCTTTCATGAATGCAATTGGTTATGAACTAGTTCACAGTAGTTGCATGTACGTTTGCTTTCAAATCAATGTTTATTTGTTCCTTGCCATGTAAGTGACCTATTGTGAATTACTTTGCAATTAACTTCTAGTGTGTTTTCTTTCATGTATGTCTGACTGGGTTTTTCGGCTCACCAATCCCACTCATGGCGTACCCTCTTTTATTTTGCTGATTAGACTTGCTTGTATCTTTGTTTGTGGTTCATCAATATTGGGATGATTTTTCTTCACTGATTGGTCATTTCACCTTTGCCTCCACTTCATCATCTTCTCATCTGACAACCAAGAGTGGAAACACTTATGGTGGCAGTCGGGCCCACATACTGGATGGGGCTCCTATCCCAAATGGTTTTATGTCTAATTGGAACCTTTTACCAAGGAGACCCCCTTATTGTCAGCAGTACAATTTTTCCTGTCAACAAATTGGTGCTAGAAGGAGGGCCAGATGACAAGCTAAGCCCTTGGAGCATGCATTTAGTCTCATATTTGTAAATGGCTCATCCCCAAATCATTGTCTCGAAATTTTTATTGGATTTATCTAGTTCTCGATGCTCAATCCCTGATGAACCTATATATCACTTGTCCCAGTTGAAATTCGATGGTGAGAATGGAATTTCTATAACCAAGCAACTTTCAGATTCCTTTGAGTTTTGTGAGTGTTATGAAATTGACGATGAGGAGTTGGCTTGTGTGCTTTTCCCCCTCACTCTCGAAGGTCACGTTAAGTGGTGCCGCACATTTCCAGCATCTTCCATCCATTTGTTCGAGCAGCTCACTGGTGAATTTCAACAAGATTTTCACAGGTATGATTTTCAAAATGTATTAATAGGGTTAAATGATATCAGAATGGAACCTCAAGAATATCTAGAGGAGTTTTCTATTATATTTTTTCATTTTTGTTTTGAGTTCCCTGAAAGGGATGCCGATTGGGCATATTTAATTGAACAGTTTCGACAGGTGGTTTTCATTTCCCTATAACACCTTCAATCGGCAACAAAGCTTGATCCCAATGTTTGTTATGATAATACTCAAGTTGCTAGTTTTCCAGATTCTGCCCCTAATATTTCCTTGACTATCTCCCCGAGTTCGGAACACATTCAGGCCTCCAAGAAGAATATTACTATTTGTGACATTCCTTTTCCTCATCCTGAATTTCCATGTAATGGAGTTTTGGTCGCAAAAGTTCTGAGTGATGATAGACGTGTACATGGAAATAAAACCTATTGTATCACCTCTGAATCTTTCACGCACCCTGTCAAATCAAAACTTGAAAACCATATTGGCCTAACATCTCTCCTCGTTAATGAAACCAATCTCGAGTCCACTAAACGTTTGCTTGGGTATAGTTCTAAATCTCATTCACATACTGATAATGAATGGGGTCTTGTCCTGAATAAAGTTGATTTCCCTACAGAATCATTGGACTGTGATGTGCATGCAGGATCATTGGCCTCTATGGATAACACTGATATGCGAGTTGAAGGTCCTTGTACAATTTATACCCCCATATCTGGATCATTTCATTCATTATTCCCTGATTCATTTCTTGAGTATGCCACACCAGTAATCTCTTCAAATCATTCAAAATTGTCTTATACTAGTGTTGACGACAATCACGAATGTGCGGGTGGTGTTTCACAATCACATTACAAAATTGATGAATCTCTTATGTCTGATCTTTTTCATCCAAAATCTTTAAACAACCAAAGGAGTGACTGCTTGTCTCGACAAAATCAAGATGTTTCTCTTGCTGATTCATCCCCATTATTAACCCTATAGGAGTCTAATATACCAGATGCCCAACTTGATCAAATTGATGGCTCCAATGATTGCTATTTAACTGAAAACATATTCACTCAAACCTCTGGGGACTGTCATTTGTATCTATCTGGAAACCATATGAAGCCACCAAAATTCGATGATCCATTTTGTGATGATTCAGGGACCCATTAGGAAATAAAAGAAATTCAACTTCTGTTGATGGTTATTTTAGGTTCTCACGATCTTAATGAGATCCCCAAAATAAGTCAAACTAGGGTTTCTCAAATTAGGGTTTATGAAATGACAATTCCCACGTATCACACTCCTCTTAGCATAACCGCACCGGATGTCAGCTAACATGGGCAAGCCTTCAATTCAAGTGATGTTTCTCTGAGCACATATTTATATCCCCTAACAGCTGATATGCAACAACCGATATACCCTAATTTATTCACCAGAAGGAAAGCACCGGCCATTGTCTCTGATCTTTTTGGTTGTTGCCCAGCCAATACTAGTTACACTCAGGTACAAGCGTGTGATATTTTGCAAGTATATATATTGCCTGAAAATCCCCTGGTCAATTCATCTCATCATGGGAAATCTAAAGAATTTGATATGTTGGATTGTCAATATGTCAGTTCACAAAAATTTGACCAAATTAATAATAAGCCCACTGATGGTTGTCCAATCACCACAAATAATGATCACATCCATTCGCCAGTTGATCTCATGAAACCATCATAGTTTGAAAGCCCCCCGCTGGAAGGTCCAGAGTTTCTCCAGGATGGTGAGGCACTTCAGCCTCCACTGATGGTTACTTAAAATCCCCATGTCCCCTACAAAAGCCAGGGACAAATTCAAACTAGGGTTTCAAAAATTAGGGTTTCTGCACTTCGATTCGCGAGTACCTCAAATTCACTTGGTGGATGCTTATTTTTCCCATTCCATCAAATTGATCATCCTCAACATCATGATGAGATTCCCGGCTGGTTTGAAAAATCCTATCTGATGAATATATCTTCAAGAAGGCAACGTTTTACCTCGCTTCTATCGGATTTAGGGTTGTGCATGCATGGATGTGTGTCATTTATAGATGATTTAAGTTTCAAGTACATATTTCTGTGTGTCAGGATGAAAGTGAAATTCAACTTGAACAATCCATTTTGGCATGTTCTCTGGTAAGTAGCCATGAATTTCTTGTTGTTTCACATGATTTTCAGGTGAGTCTTGTTGTCGGTGCACAATTTTGTATGCTGGTTCTGATCGCGAACATTGATTTTCTTGCAGGGTGGGAACTAATGTTGTGGCTGAAATGGAAATCTGATTTCACATAACCCAACCACCTCTCCAGTTAAATTAGGGCTTTAGGTTTAGGCTAGATAGGATCTGTTAATACAATTTTGTTGGTTCAAGTTTTTAATTAGGTTTTACTTGCTAGTGTTTGCCTTATGGTATAAAATTATGTTTGTTGTATTTTCCTACAGTCAGTAGCTTTATGTATTATAAATTTCCATCTATTTTTCACTCATGCTCTTTCAGTTTGCTTATTGTTGCATAATATTCAAATAATAATTGCATGTGCGTTGCCTTTTTTTCTTCACCTGCAACTAGTTGATCTTCCACGCATGGCATTTCATTGCATCATAAGCCTCGTCTGTTGCATCACGTTTGACACTTGCCTCGCATCATATGCACTGCTTGTTGACCTAGCTCAGAGATTTTATGTATATTGCATACCACTGCTTGAGCCCTCATTGAACCCGGAGCCTTCAAACCCTCAGTGCCCCGACTAGCCTTCTTACTCCTCCTTGCACATATTTAAAGCTTCATGGATCACTTTCACCCCTTTGCACGCACTGAAACCCTAATGATCTGTCTTGCTCCCCTTGTCATAATTGTTGAAACCCTAACCCTATTTTTGTGTGAGGTGTGGAGGTTGTGCCAAGAAGCGGTTTCTCTCAGATCAGGTCATCTAAGTCACATTCTCTACATTATTCCTACGAGTCTAATTCACTAACCAGGAAGATACGAGCAGGTTGCTTGGGGGGAACCTAATTAGTTTAAACAACCAATATCTGCAACCTGATTCTTGTGCCTCAAAGTAATATTGAATATCTTAATGATTTGATTTCATGTTTCACCTATGGGTAGGAGATAGGATGCGAAGGCTTGACATGAGGGAAAACCCAAATCAGAATATCTTTCAGTCTCTGTCAAACAACAAACGACCTCTCTTACCTGTAAAATAAGTCGGGATCCCTCATCCTCCCATGAAGAATAAGTTCCACGAGCACATACAAATAAGTTCTACAAGTACATGAAACAAATAAGGGTAAATGATTGAGAAATTCTTCCTAAGCAGAGAGGTAACACAACGAATCTGCCGGGGTATTGACCAGGCTTGCTGGCAGCGGAGCAACGTTTTTTACTTCTTAAGGTGACTTCGCCGGGGTACTGTCCAGGCCTGCTGGCAGCAAAGCAACACCAAAGGCTTATTTTAAAATTCTGAATATAATAAGCCCGTTGCCTTGCTCTCTACATCATTATCAAACTAATGGCATGCATGAACTTCTGCTTGGGTGTTCTCTGATTAACAAGACCTAGCTGAGGCACAAGGATTGGGCGTATATGTAAAGGTCAGAGTAATACGAAAGGTACCCAAAGCACTTGTTCAATATTCCCTTGCATCACTATCCAGACTCAGATTATTGTGGGGACGTTGGCAGAGATGCTGGATTCTGCCAGTGGTTCACCAACTGTTGTAGCCACTACAACACCACCCAAAATTTTGGTTATATTCAAAATTTCAGGTCCCCCTCTACTCGCTCATCCATTAGGGTTTCAAACTAACCTTTATTCAATGACACCCCTGTGACCCATGCCCGCCAAACCCTATCACGACACCCGCTTGTCTTGATACCTCATCGACACACTAGGGTTTGGGGGTTTACTGCTTCAAAGGGCATTGAGAGCCCCTCTGTGGATTCAAAGACATGTTTCCCTGGCAGTCATCACCAATCAATGGGGCGCTGGGCTCGGGTAGGTGAGGTCTTAAGTCTGGCTCACATTACAAAACCCTATTCATGGTAAGTTTTGGGAGAAACCCTAGTTTTTCAAAAGGATGATCCTCTTTTCTGTGGTTTCAATCCCATTGGCTTCACGCGACATCACAGTGGGAGTCAATGCCTAGCCTATTCCCCCCAAGTTCTTGTTAGGTTCTACCCTTCAACATGCCCATTAGGGTTTGTGTGAATTGCAAGCCCCTTTGTGCCTTCGCAACCCTAGATGCATGTAAACCATCCTTGCTTTGCACCTAATCCCCACCCTCCAAAAGCAAGGTCCTAGTTACTTAAAATAATCCTTCTTTGTGAATGAATTGTTTCCTTGTGGCATCATGAAGTATCAAGGTTTAATACAATAGATGCATAAAAATATAAGTTTTTAGCCGGTCTCCAAACTCAAGTGTGCTCAAACAATCAATTTAATTTGTAGCATGTTGGATGCTCCTCAAGTGAATTATTTTAATTGGTCATTTGTGTATTCTCACCACTACCTAGAGTTAACAGGTTCTCGACCTACCACTTTCATGGAATTAGTCGAGGAGGCCATCAACATGCATTGAATGGTGTAACAAGTTCATTTAAGATCCATTAACGCGACACCATGAAGATACTCAGCAAGTTGAGGCTCTAATTGTCCATACAGATTTCTCAAGTATGACACGCAACAATTCTTTGACATGTGGGGTGGTGGATGCTCAAATTGGATAGAGGATTAATGTTTTTTTGTACTATAGAACATAGTAGCGCACTCAAGATATTTAAAAGGCCACGTGGGTAATTACCATAAAGGCTAGTGCAATTCAAGGAAATACATAGGGACAAAAACGAGGAAGGATATGAAAGGCGTATCTCTATTTTTGATTTCCATCAAAGGTACATGTCAGAGAGGCTGTTTTAGGCGCAACCAAGGTATAAAGAGGCCGAGTGGCTAACACACCTTCAACGCAGATAAAAGGGCCATGCATGGTAGCCGTTTCAACATAAACAAGGGAAGAACACTTTCAAATAATCAATGCTGATGAGGATGCCTTCCAAATTATGTCGTGGGTATTGCGTAGTAGCGTTGGATTCTAATGCACATATTTAATGATTATGTGTTACGCCCATTCTTCAAGTAGCGTTTGAATACCGCAACACAAGCACGTTAGGAAACCTCATATACATTTGCATTCAACATGAAGAGAAGCGGTGTATTATTTCTTTCTCAAACAATCATAGGCTGGTGGGGTTCTCATGTTAACACATGGTGGTTTGGTAACTATGTGCCTCTGGGAAAGGTCGAATCCTTTGCGCCATAACACCGACGAGCCTACCATTGTATTTTAAAATCGAATATTATTTTATGATTTCCCACTGATGCTACTGTGCATTAGCGACATATGTTCCAACGCATCTTGGAAACCGGTAACCAACCTAAGAATGGTGGGCATGGAGGCATTGGAGAAAATCAGGTTCGTAAAGGTTATAGTCACTCATCCACAAGGCAGAGAAAATATGCACCTAAAGGGTAGTCAAGGTAGCGTTGTTTCTTGACCTGCTTGATTGATTGGTAGCATCTCACCCCAGTTCAACATTTGCGAATGAGAAACTCATGCCCAGAAGGAGATACATGTTTCGCATGGTTCAAGAGGGGTCACAGGAGACACTGTCTGATCAAGTTGTGTAGTCACACTTCTTTTGCAACTGTGTGACCTCTTTTCAAGTCGTAGACCTCCAGAGGTTGTGAAGTCGCAAGCATGAGGCATGAAAACAAGGTGTGACCCAACCACAAACGCGACTGTGCGACCTCTTTTCAAGTCGCAGATCTCCACAGGTCACGAAGTCGCAAGCTTGAGGCATGAAAGCAAGGTGCGACCTACCATGAGCTGCGACTATGCGACTTCCATAAGTTTCTATCTTTGCCCAGGTCACCAAGTTGCACTCCTCAAAAAGAGCCAAAAACGTTGAGTTGTGACCTTGCGAATACCACAAGTCGTAGCCTCCTTCCAAGTCGCAGTATCTCGAAGCTCTGCTGGGGTCACACAGCGCAGTGTTGTCCCAACACATACAACACGTAAATATTTTCCTTGGTTTCCAGCATCATCCATGGGAAGGAAATATTAAGCTAGAGCTAACCATATGTTTCAGTTATGTGATGAATGCCAGTTGCCATTTCAAGTTTTATTTCCATTCCATGATTAAGCAAGCTTGGTATAGGCATGCACGAGTTGTTCATGTGTTCTTCAATAGAACATGACTACAAGAAAACTCACATTATGTGGATGCTCAGGATCTCGCTCAAAATGGAAAATCACTCTCCCATTTATCAACTCATACAAAATTCCCTTGGCACTACAATGGCATCACCCGACAAATAGAAGTTACTAGTGCACGTGGCGAAATCTAGGGTTTTCCTCCGGCGAGCAAAGTCCTAAGATCTCCAAAAGGGAAATGAAAAAGGAATAGTCCTAGGTCGCAACCTATCAGGTCGCAACTAAACCTAGGTCATAGGTTGTAGATGACCCTAGGTCGTAGGTTGCAAATGACCCAAGTCGCAAGCCAACCAAACAGTCGAGGAGGTCAAGAGTCAAGGGAAACTCAAGAGTCACTTCAAACTATATGAGCGGCTTCGGGAAATCAACCAGGGGAATTTTAGCTCAGCAACAGAAATCCAGGACATGAGAGTGAATTGGTGCTTGAGAGCTAAAGGCACTCAGCTGTTGGGATCAAGTAGAGAGAGAGGTAGTGAGGCTAGGGTTTTGATAGCATGCATTGAGATGAATAGCCCATGTTCCACTACTGGGTTTTGACGAGTTGTAAATATGTATTTGAAGTTGCAGAAACATTAATAATATATGTTCTCTTTTCCAATACTGATTCACGTGCTTGCTTATGGTGATAGTACTAGCAGTCTAATATTTCACTATGTTTGTATGTGTGCTTTCATGCATGCAATTGGTTATGAACTAGTTCACAGTAGTTGTATGTACGTTTGCTTTCGAATCAATGTTTATTTGTTCCTTTCCATGTCAGTGACATATTTTGAACTACTTTGCAATTAAATTATGGTGTGTTTTCTTTCATGTATGTCTGATTGGGTTTTTCAGCTCATCGATCCCACTCACGACGTACCCCCTTTTATTTTGCTGCTTAGACTTGCTTGTATCTTTGTTTGTGGTTCGTAAATCTTGGGCTGATTTTTCTTCACTGATTGGTCATTTCGCCTTTGCCTCCACTTCATCATCTTCTCATCCGACAACCAAGAGTGGAAACAGTTATGGCAACATCCGGGCCCACATACCAGATGGGGCTCCTATCCCAAATGGTTTGAGGTCTAATTGGGACCTTTTACCGAGGATACCCCCTTTTTGTTGGCAGTACAATTTTGCCCATCAACAAAATAACATAACCATTGAAAGTAAATGATGATAGAACATAAAATAAATTGACAAAAGACAAGCCAATAAAAGAGACACAAGAATTCATAATTCTTCTTATTCAGCAGAGAGAGAGAAAATTCATTTTATAACAGTCAACAAGATGCCCTAGCCAGCAAATACTTTGCTAGTCAAACCAACCCTTCAACCTCCAATCAAGCTTGATCAAACTTGGTCAAGTTCAGCCTTCAGTCAAAGTCACACTCAACCCAAAACATTCCACAAAACTGGTCAACGCAGAAGTCAAACTTTGTGGTCAAAACAACAGTCAATGTTTGACATCGATTTATGTGCCTCCAACTGCAGCCTTTCTAGATCAGATTTTTTGTCTTCAAAATGTAGTCAAACAGTGTATGTTGACCTAAGGTCAATGCTGCAAAAAAAACCCTAAAAACAATATGAAAATGTAGCTTCTTGATTCACACGTGTGGAGGAGAGAGAGAAGCCTCTAAGGTTGCACGAGCCAATTAGATGAGAGAGAGAGATGCGTGATATGAGTGAATTATGAAATTAGCATCATGTCTCTCCTTTTTATATCCATGAATGTGGGTGTATGACACAACTTTTGGGGCTTGTGAGCCTACATTACAATTCTGGATGACCTTAACAAATTGCACGTGTGGAAAAATAAATTCAAAATACAACTTCTGCTCATCTAAACAAGATGATATTTGGATCAATCTTTCACCTCTCCAAAATAGGAATCCAACAAAATATCATCTCAATCATATGAGCAGTACAACATGGAATTTGGCCCTAGTTTCCAAATTTAACAAAGTGAAATGTTGTTGAATGAACTTTTATTTCTATTCAGTGGAATAGTCAAACATGTGTAGATTTTGTTATGAAAATGTATCTCAATTATGATATAACCTGGTTTTCAAAATAGAAACCTTCATTCTCTTTATAATTATTTTATCAAATGATACATATAATATAACTAAAGATCACCTATCAGTGAGGCAAGGGCCATGTTAGAAGCTATTTTTTAAAACTGCTATTTATCTGGTTGCAATAATGAAATATTTGTTGATTTTATTTTGCAACTGCCTTTTCATTATGATATAATTCTTGATTGTGAAAATAGAAAATTTACACTTGCTTTATGACTATTTAGGAGAGTAATTATTTATGGGAAGATATATATATATATATATATATATATATATATATATATATATGTATATATGTATGTATATATGTATATATAGATATGTATATATAGATATGTAGATATATATATGTATATATCTATATGTATATATGTATATACATGTATACATATATATCTACATATATATATGTATATGTATATGTATATGTATATGTATATATGTATATATATACATATACATATACATATACATATATACATATATAGATATATATATATATATGTATATATGTATATATATATATATATATATATATATATATACATATATATATATATATATATATATATATATATATATATATATATATATATATATATATATATATATATATATATATACATATATATATATATATATATATATATATATATATATATATATATATATATATATATATATATATATATATATATATATATATATATATATATACATACATACATACATACATACATACATACATATATATATATATATATATATATATATATATATATATATATACTAATAAATTATATTAAGAACATTTATAAGTAAGAATAATGTTTTCTTTTTCTTTTATAAGATCGGATATATTATATGACTGCAAAAAGCACATTTACAATATTGATAATTTGAAAACATTATAGATAATTGATTTCAAATTATCCATTTTCTCAATAAATTTCCAAAGTCCAAGGAGTGCTGGGAGCATTGGTGTTGGGGACATGTATTTCTGGGACACTAGAATAAACTAGGACTAGGAATAAAACTTAATCATTATTTTCTCAAAATATTTATAGGACTATGATATGAACTTCAACATATTTAGTTAACATTAAATTCATCAAGGTTCACATAAAACTTAAGACCAACCTCTTTAATCGAGGCTTTATTGACTTTGTCTCAAAGCTTTAGTTACGTTTAATTTAATTCTCAACAGGTGCTTCCTTTGATCACAAGCCAAATACTTACAGATTCAATAGGGGAGAGGATAGCCATATAGTCGAAAATACCATATCTAAGCTTGAAACACTTTTCACCTTGAAAGACTCAAATCTGTTAAATACATTCCTAAAGTATACCTTTGATACACAAGCCTAGGGAAAATGATGGATAGATACAAAGGTGAAATTTTGTAGTATCTAAGATGCTAAAATTTTGTGACAAAATTAGGGGTGATCACAAAAACACTTAAGATGAGATGTCCTCAAAGATGGCTACTCATTTAGTACATGTTTTACAAAGGAGATGAGGAAGTAGTGTTAAATCTTCCAAAACTTATAATACTTACTTACTAATTTGAACTTAGTGAACTAAATAAAAACCATGTATAAACTAGTTGTTGGGAACCAAAAGCTACCAATTTCAAGTGCTATATTGGCTTTCCCTTGGCCATTTATTTTGCAAATGAAAACACCTACATAATCCAATTTGAATAATATACATGATTCCAACTATAGTTAAAAATAAAATAAGAAATCTTCCAGCAGGAAGACTGGCAACTACTTTTTGCTATCAACTCTATCTAACCATGCTTTGAGATCAATGCAAAACAAATTTTCAAATTCACCAAGGAATCATCTTGGAATTGAATTTCTTGAATTAAATATAATGGAATGAAGATTCTAAAATGGTGGGAAAGAAGTTGGTGCTTTGCATGTTTATAAAAAAAAAATGAACTTTACAACAGTAAAAAATAATGAGTTTGATCTCTCCACTTGAAACAAACAATCGTAAATGGTGTTGCCAAAAGGACGTAAAACTAAACTCCTCCCCACTTGCCATGCTTGATCCAGGTGGCTCTAGAGACAAACACAGGACAAAGAGGGCTCACAAATCAAATTGTTCGGATTGCTCTCAAACTAGGTTCAGGTTATATATTTCGTCGTCCTAATCGCAATGGTGTGAACGGTTCGTCAAATAGAACTCGTATGTGAATGTTAGGAGCGGTCAAAGTTTTGGGTGGACTTGGTTACTTGGCAGCCTCAAGGAAGGAAACAATTCAACCTTTCTCGACCACCGGTTTCCAGAAAGCTCAGGCCAAATTTCGAGCAAAATTGTGGGATAGTTAAAATTTCCTCTAATGACCAAAATCTGATTTTTCAAAAACAAACAGTTTGTTTTATGTAAACAAAATAAATAAATATATATATATATATATATATATATAAAGGGAGGGAAAGCCATGACCCTTGTCCTACCCATTGGACCACACAACAACATAATAAAAATAGGGTCGTCGGCCATGACCCCGTTAGACCCCACATTTCACGGCGACAATTAATATAAATTGGGTGGGACCAACGATTGTGACCCCGCGACCCCAACCCTCAACCTCATATTGCGACATATATATATGTTATGGGTGGTGGGGGTGGTTAACCCCACCACCAACCCAACCATACATGCCACCTATTATAACGACGACAGCGGAGATGAGCGGCAGGCTGCCCAATGTGGACCCGACCCCCCTCCAAAACCAAAATGCATCGATTTAAAATTTGTTTCCATGCTATGTTGGGAGGGGCAGGATTTGAATCCTCGACCCCTCTTCAACCAATTCCAAGATTTAACCAATTGCGCCCAACGGATTTGTTGATTAATCCGCCTGACTTATATTATTTAAACCTGTCTTTTTACAAGTGCTCCAAGGCCAAGGCAGAGTAGGAGCATGCACGCGGATCGAGTCAGTGAATTTTCTATTATAGGCATAACCATGAGCAGGCTCAGAAAGAGGGAGCAAAACCATGATTCTTGAAATTTTCCTGGGGAGGTAATTTTTCTCCATGTCGGAATATAGTCAAGTTTACAGTCATTTTTCATGGTTTTTCAAAGGGAACACAATGGCGAGGTCAGATTTTCCTTTTGAGTTGCATATTTCCAGTCCACCCATGGAGCAGCATCTTTGAGGAATCTAGGGGGAATCTAAAAGATTCCTTTTTCCCCAGATTTTCACTTTGTCAGAATTCAGAAAATTGACGGTCGATTTTGCACTATTTGACGTCATGAATCTGATGGCACATTCCAATTTTCCAACTGAGCTTTATATTTTTCGGCCACTTTTTGAAGTGAAGTTGCAAGTGTCAGCGTTCAGTGAGTGAGCAGTCGATTTCACACCTTTCAACGCCACAATCGTGATGATGATTGTAGATCCAATAGTAGAGCAACCCATTCTTCAGTCATCTTTAGCTTGAGGTATATGATGCTCTAATTTCATGTACTTCTTTTTCTCTTTGTCTCTGAGATGCATTGTGTTGTACAGATCCCTGTTGATGTTTGATGTGGGATCTTGTTTTATTCTTGGTGTGAGATATGTTTTCTATCATGGATTTGTACTATGTTTGAGATCCATTTGCTGCCATGTTGGCGGGATACTCATTGTCACATGTATGTTTGATTGAGATCCATTTTTTTCCATGTTGGCGAGATACTCATAGTCCTTATGTGTGAGCTATTGTCGTACTGATATGAGTCCTTGCTGTGAATGAGAGTTCTTGTAGTGGAACATCTTGTAGAGAGGTCTAGCCACTCCTACATGAGGGAATTTTCCTTGCATGATACTGAATACACCATCCATGTACATCTTCACTCCTTACAACACTTAATGCAATGTACTACACCATCTTGACACTGAGGCCTGGAGATTTAGTCCCTCCTGGACGAACTCTGTTATCAATGTCTTATGTTGCTCATGCTTATTATGTTCCTCTTCTTTACATCATGTAGTTGTTCATTTATGTTCATTAACGCTTTAATTAAATGCAATTCTAACACATCAGCTAAAGTAAAAGGTCTTGGTTAAGGGTATCAGGAATTTACCCAGACCAAGTGGTATCATAGCAGATCTTCTTACTGATTGGATTGCAGGCATGATCTATTGAACGTTCTCTGAGTTGAGCCATGGAGAATGTGAAGGACATGTACGAGACCATGCTCAAGGTGTCCGAGAAAGTGGACTTGTTGTACGAGGCTTATGAAAAACAAGCGGCAGAGAATGTCGAATTGAAGACACTCCTACAAGAAGAAAAGGAGGACAAACATAAATTGCAACTTTAGTTACAAGCCACGACAGAGGCGTTGGAAGAATTGAAGTGAAAAAATGAAAGTCTTCAAGCATATCATGATGCGTTGAAGGAAATCCTATAGGAAGAGGAGGAGAAGCAACGATTGAAGCTTCAGTTGTAAGCCATGACATAGCCTTGGAGGAAGTGAAACACAATGAAGGATTAGAAAAGCCTTCTTCACCTATGTCAAAATCGACAGCTGAGGTAAACAATGTTTATTTCTCTTCAGTTTCATCTTCACTTGATATCATTGTTGTTGGAAGTGTGGAGATCCCCATTATAGGAACCGACATGAGTCTCCTCACCAAGATGGGGTACAAAGAAGGAGGACTTGGAATTTGAGGCCAAGGCATAACCCAATCATTGGAGGTTGTGTAGATACGTCACTATGTAGGTTTGGGGTACACCGAAGAAGGATGTCCAAAGGACGTCAATGGAAAACAGACATTGATGAACTCTCCAAGGGAGAGGAATGATGGGAACAATTCACCATCATTCCATGGTAGTGCATGTCACAGAGCTAAGGCAAGCTCCCATCACCGTGATCACACTAGAGACCACCAGAGAAGGTATAATAAGTCTCATTATTCCAGAGTGCATTTTGATTATAATAATGTTGATAACCACGGTCGTAAATCATGGCATCGGAAAACGTGTCATTTTTGTGGTTTACATAACCATGTGTTTTCTAAGCGTTGGAAAAGGATGGCAGCAAAAAGGAGGATGAGGCATGGAAGGCCTTCTCCACAACAAGGAAATAAATCAGTTAAGCAGGTTTGGAGGAGAAAGATCTTTTGCACTCATTGCAACCGAAGTGGCCATGAAAGAGCCACGTGTTGGAGACTCCATCCAGAAAAGCGCCTTGAAGACAAAGCGCCCGTGCATGAATCAGTCAAAAGAGCTGATCGACAAGCACATCTCCCACAGGGGGATGACCCATTCACTTTGATAAGTGAGAGATGGTTTTTCTAGATTGTTTTTCTAGAGGTGTTAGCTTGTCATGGCCTTATTTTTGTAAATCATTTGTTGCATTTTACATTGTAAAAGTGATGATGTGTTTTTTCATCACTTGTTCAACAACCAATGATATTTTGGCCTTGTTTTATGAGTCATGTTATGCATATCTTTCATGTAAAAGTGATGAGGTGTATGCCATCACTTCAAAATGCAATGATGATAATGTTGGTCTTGTAATGATAGATGGGGCATGATTTCCATTTTGATGTAAGCTTGACCACCAAGTACATGTTATAAACTCCTGGTAAGTATATGTTTTGGGTCATAGTTGGTCAATTTAAGCATGTAATTTGCAGGATATTGTACTACAGATTTGGAGAGGATGTAGGTGTCAGTTCATCACTTAAGGCTCTTAAGAACAAAGGTGAAGGAGATAGAAGGATGACCTTTTCAGGATGCTTGTGGTGCAGGCATAGTACAAAGTAGTTGAAGATTCTTGTTGATGCTTTTGGAGGACCAAAATCTCCTTAGTGGGGAGGATTGATCCAGGTGGCTCCAGAGACATACAGGCCAAAGAGGGCTCAAAAATCAAAGTGTTCAGATTTCTCTCAAACCAGGTTCAGGTTGTATATTTTGTCGTCCTGATCGCAACGGTGTGAACGGTTCTTCAAATCAATCTTGTATATGAAATTTATGAGCAGTCAAAGTTTTGGGTTGACTTGTTGACTTGGTAGCCTTAAGGAAGACGCAAATTTGACCTTTCCCGACCATCGGATTCTGGCAAGCTTAGGCCAGATTTCGAGCAAAATTGTGGGACAGTTAAAATATCCTCTAACGCCCAAAATCCAATTTTTAAAAAACAAACAGTTTGTTTTACGTAAACAAAAATTTTAAAAAATATATAAAAAAAGGGAGGGCGAGCCATGACCCTCGCCCTATCCATTAGATCACACAACAACATAATAAAAATAGGTTCGACGGCCATGACCTTGCCGAACCCCGCATTTCACGGTGACAATTAATATAAATTGGGTGGGGCCAACGGCTGTGATCCCACTACCCCAACCCTCAACCTCACATTGCGGCATAATGATATATGTTATGGGTAGCGGGGGTGGTGAACCCCACCACCAACTCAACCATACATGGCACAATTTATAACGATGACAACAGAGATGAGGGGCGGGCTGCCCAATGCGGATCCGACCCCCCTCCAAAACCAAAACACGTTGATTTAAATTTTTTTTATTTTCTATGTTGGGAGGGGCGGGATTTGACCCCTCGACCCCTCCTCAACCAATTCCAAAATTTAACCAACTGCGCCCAATGGATTTGTTGATTAATCCACCCGACTTGTATTATTTAAACCCGTCTTTTTACAAGTGTGCCAAGGCCAAGGTAGAGCAGGAGCACGCACGTGGATTGAGGAAGTGAATTTTTTATTATAGGTGGAACCATGAGCAGGCTCAGAAATAGGGAGCATAACCATGATTCTTGAAATTTTCCTGGGGAGGTAATTTTTCTCCATGTCGGAATATAGTCAAGTTTATAACCATTTTTCACGGTTTTTCATAGGGAATGAAATGGCGAGGTCGGATTCACCTTTTGAGTTGCAGATTTCCAGTCCAACCATGGAGAAACATCTTTGAGGAATCTAGGGGGAATATAAAAGATTCCTTTTTTTCTCTAGATTTTCACTTTGCTAGAATTCAGAAAATTGACAGTCGATTTTGCACTATTTGACGTCACGAATCTGATGGTATATTCAGATTTTCCATATGAGATTTATATTTTTCGGCCACTTTTTGAAGTGAATTTGCAGGTGTCAGCATTCAGTGAGTGAGCAATCGATTTCACACCTTTCGATGCCACAATTGTGATGGTGATTGTAGATCCAACAACAGAGCATCCCATTCTTCACTCATCTTCAGCTTGAGGTATATGATGCATTGATTTCATGTACTTCTTTGTCTCTAAGATGCATTGTGCTTTGTAGATCCCCGTTGATGTTTGATGCAGGATCTTGTTTTATTCGTGATGTGAGATGTATTTTCTATCATGGATTTGTATTATGTTTGAGATCCCTTTGCTGCCATGTTAGTGGGATAATCATTGTCACATATATGTTTGATTGAGATCCCTTTGTTTCCATGCTGGTGAGATACTCATAGTCTTTATGTGTGAGATATTGTCATATTGATAGGAGTCCTTGTTGTGAATGAGAGTTCCTATAGTGGAACATATCGTAGATAGGTCTAGCCACTCCTGCATGATGGAATTTTACTTGTATGATAGCGAATACACCATCCATGTACATCTTCACTCCTTACAACACTTAATGCAGTGGCCTACACCATCTTGACACCGAGGCTCGGAGATGTAGTCCCTCCTGGATGAACTCCATTATCAATGTCTTTTGTTTCTCATGCTTCTTATGTTCCTCTTCTTTACAACATGCAATTGTTCATTTATGTTCATTAATGATTTAATTAAATGCAATTCTAACACATCAGCTGAAGTAAAAGGTCTTGGTTAAGGGTATCAGGAATTAACCTGGATCAATGCTAACCATTTTCCTAGTACTTATAATGTATTCCGTGATAGAATTTTATTATAAAACCCATTAAACATGGTTGAAAAATGGATATTACACATGGAAGTTTCTTTTTATCCCAATCCAGGACAAGCAATGATTACATATGTGCTATACAATATTGCAACAAACAAATTCCTCCAAAGGAAAAAGGGTTGCACCTGGAAGGACAACAAATAGTGAAGCATATTATATTGCACTGATATAAGGCTTAAAAACAACTAGGGAGTATGGATCCAATTGAATTTTAGTCTTCAATGATTCTAAACTTGTGTGCAACCACATGAAAGGCATGCACCAAGTCAAAAAAGAGAAATTAAAAAAAATTCATAGAGAAGCAAAAGTTACTTCTATTCAATTTCAATCATTTATCATAAGTCATTTTGCAAATGTTTATAGGATGTCTAGTGATCTATTGTATGGGGCAATGCAAATTCAATATTTCTGTGTGAAAGATGAATTGGTGTGAAGAACCACTCCATCAAAATTTATTAATGGACATTGAAAGATATCTCTGATATGTGTGTGTTTTTAGTTATAAATGTGGTGTCTTTAATGACCATGTGTTTCTTTCAATAGTATACTAAGTGTGTCCCCACTGTGTAATCACAACTTGGTGAATTATTGGGGTGACAAGTTTTAAAAAAAAATTGTATTTATTCTCAAGATGTGCACTTCAAATTTTTTTTTTAGTCTTCAGTATATTTGAAATAAAGAATTTACACTAAATAATTTTGAAGAAACCTTTAGATAGTTACATTTATTTGTCTTATTAATTTATTGAATTCTTGATATTTTTATAGTAATATTTAATATTTTTAAATGAACGAGGTAACTTGGTTTCTTTTAAATATCATATATATATATATATGTGTGTGTGTGTGTGTGTGAATCAAGGGTATAGATCATCACATGAGCCATCACCACCTGATTGTTCGAGACGTAAACCAGATAGAGCATCAAATAGAGGGTGAATTTCTATGCATGCCGATGAGATTGGTAATGGATCAAGGAGAGTATTAGATGAATTAGGGGAGGGCCATCGTTCCTTATATCATCATCGTGGTATATATATTTTTATGTGAAAACTTAAATGATATTCATAGAATCATACATACATACATATTGAATTGATTTTTTCCAATTTACATTTATTAATTTACAATAAATTCCATCTTTTTTAGGAGCTTCTCTCACTAGGTCGAGGAGAGTATTAGATCAATAAATGAAGGACCATCATTCACATCATTGTGGTATGGTATATATGTGTGTGTTTGTGTGTGTGTGTGTGTTTGTGCATTTAATTAAATGACAAATTCGTAGAATCATATTTACCTACATATTGAAGATAATTTTGTCAATTTTACTGAATTAATTTATAATTTCTATTTTTTTAGAAGCATCTCTCACTAGGTCGTCACGTGAGGGTGCTCAACATTGTCCATGTGGTCAACAAGGTCAATCAAATCATGTGATTGGGCGTGATGGTGCTCAACTATCTTCGGGTGGTCGTGAATCTCAATTGAATCATGATCCTCAATTTGGTAAATTATATAATTTTAAGTTTTTTATGTTAAAATAAATTTGTACATAAATAAATTGTATGTACATATACATGTATGCCTATTTTACATGTATATAAATACATTGAAATGTTTTAATATCTATGTAATTATATTGAAGCAGGGGATGATTAACGTTGACCAAATTCAACATAGGAAAATGAGGGTGATTCAAGAGGAAGACCATATGCCAATTACCACCTATCTGTCTAATATTTTTGATGAGCTTCCTTGGGCAACAAATATCCAACATTGTACATTATAGAGGTGTACAAATCATTATTGAAAATTGAATAATGATCTTGGGAGGTTGGAGCTCCCTATAGAGAGTCAACAAACATTAGAAATAGTTTTGCACTCTCTAAGTACATTTATTGATATTTACAGGAACCTTGAGCCAACTACTGATGGCTTTATAGATATGATGAGGCCTAGAAATGAAAAAGTGATGGGTTGAGGTAAATAGGAGGGTTACAAAAGCACATGCCAAATCTATGTTTAATTTCAAATAAGGGTTGAAAATAAATTTGTTGAAAGTGTAATATTTCAAGCACCCTGAAATATCCCACCATTTGTATGATAGGTTCCTTGCAGCATATGAAAAGCTACCATGGAATGACAAGGTTCCACATTATTTTATGCCAATTTTTTTTGGGTATGAAATCTGATTATACTGACCTTCCATCTAAATTTTATGGTACTAGGAAAGGTCATACATATGAACGTAAGGGTGCATTAAGGGACACTGAATTGCCTCGTCCTCCGCCTCCTTAGGTACCTCAACCTCCATGTCTAGTAACTTTGCGGTTGGAGATGGATGCCACTTCTCAGATTGGTTGAGAAGCAAGCGATGCCATTATAGATAACATATAGACTACATTGACTGGAATTCATGTCGGTCTAAATCGAAAAAGAGCATGGGTTGATGCACGTGCTAATTTTTTATTTAAATCAGATGTGGAAATAGATAATATGAATATTGAAGAGGTTAGAGTGTATGCAAAGGCTTGTCACGATTGCCGACAAGACCTAATTGGTCATGAGGAAGAGGGCATGGGATCGATATGTGTTAATGTTTAGGGTTGGTATTTTAATGTAATGAAATTATATGCTAATGTTGATTCACATACATGTTGTAAATGTTTTCAGTTATAATATAATATGAATGTATCATATGTTCACCATTTTTAGTTAAGTCGTTTATTGAATATAATTTTTTATAATATAACATTGTCGGGCTCGGATTCAAATGATGATATGTTGATATATGTTAGAGTTTTTTTGAAGAATATTTTCATACTATTAATTTACTTTTATTGTATTGGTATTGTGAAGACATTTTTGTAAAATAGATAATTACATAATTAAATGTTAAAAAATTTCCATTCCATCTGGCATTTTCGACACAACATGTCTCTCTTCCTCCCTATTAGGAGATGTACTAGATATTTTCTTGTCACAAGTATTGAATTTTTCAAATTTGTTTTGTTATAAATTGAAGCAAGTTTCGTTAAAAAAATGAGACCTATCTTACAATTTTAAAATTTTTGAATTTTAGTTTGTGGAGACAATTTCCCTTCTCCAGGGATGTTGGTGATGGAGTCAGCTATGGGGATAGGATCGGATCATCTAGAAAAATTGAAAAAGTTGTTACTATTTTTTTAACATTACAATTTTATGCATTTTCATGTGCAATTTTAAAATTTTAATATATAAATGTACATGGCATCCATGAGGGCGCAATGCAAGGGGAACACCACGAAATATTTCATGGAATTTGAAGCCTGAGTCATCTATGGGGATTGGATTGTCTAGATATTTGAAATTTGTTACAATTTATTTAATATTACAAGCTCATTCATTTTCATGTGCAATTTTAAATTTCATATATAGATGTACATGTGTTGTACAAGGCTTCCACTAGGGCACAACGGAGGAGGAACATCACGAGGTATTGCATGGAATTTGAAACCTTTTATTATTTTGTTTTGATGCTAAAATTATCATTTAATTTTAATACATCAAAATTTAATTTAAAAGTACACAGTCTTATGTATATATGCATATTACACATGTTGTGTAGGGTACCCATGAGGATGAGGATGATGATAGGGTGAGGATGATGATATATCCTAGATTGCAACGAGATTCTCTTTGATGCATATTTTTATTTGACAATGTTTTTGTTATATTTACTTTTATCATGATATAAATTTTTGACATATTTTAAGTTATGGTTTGATGCTTAAAGGTTTTACATTTAAGTTCATGAATATGAAGCAATGAAATTCAGTTTTCTTTTAGTTTTTACTTTGTATGGCTCACATATGTAGAGTTTTAGAACCCAACTTTTGATACCCTTTGTAATAGTTACAATTTTTCCATACCAACTTTTGAAGTGATGTATGTTTCAAGTTAAATGATAAGTAGAATGAATATAGTTAAAATGTGGATAAGTAGAATGCATAAAAATTGTGAAAAAATGTATTCACATATAAGTCACATTTTTGATGCCATTATTACCCTCCAAAGTTTTCATGGATCAACCTTTGCTTGGTTGTCTAGTTAACTTCCAACTCTTTGTTTGATGTAAGGTTTCAAGTTATAGTTTGTGATTTTAATTAACAATCAACATTATAAAACATGGTACATTTTCCATGATGCATGGTTTGATGCTTAAAGGTTTTACATTTAAGTTCATGAATATGAAGCAATGAAAATACATTTTCATTTAGTTGGTACTTTGTATGGCTCACATATGTAGAGTTTAATAACTGAACTTTTTATACCCTTTGTAATAGTTACAAGTTCCCCATACCAACTTTTCAAGTGATATATGTTTCAAGTTAAATGATAAGTAGAATACATCAATTTAAAATGTGGATAAGTAGAATGCATCAAAATTGTGAACAAATGTAGTCACATATAAGTCACATTTTGGATGCCATTATTACCCACCAAAGTTTTCATCGATAAACATTTTCTTGGTTTCTATAGTTAACTTCCAACTCTTTTTTTGATATAAGGTTTCAAGTTATAGTTTGTGAGTTTAATCAACAATCAACATTAAAAAACATGGTACATTTTTCATGATGCATGGTTTGATGCTTAAAGGTTTTACATTTAAGTTCATGAATAGGAAGCAATGAAAGTAAATTCACATTATTTGGTACTTTGTATGGTTCACATATGTAGATTTTTAGAACCCAAATTTTGATACCCTTTGTAATAGTTACAGTTTCCCCATACCAACTTTTGAAGTGATGTATGTTTCAAGTTAAGTGACAAGTAGAATGCATCATGTTAAAATGTGGATAAGTAGAATGCATCAAAATTGTGAACAAATGTAGTCACATATAAGTCATATTTTGGACGCCATTATTACCCACCAAAGTTCTCATGGATAAATCTTTGTTTGGTTTTTGTAGTTAACTTCCAACTCTTTGTTTGATGTAAGGTGTCAAGTTATAGTTTGTGAGTTTAATAAAAAATCAACATTATAAAACATGGTACATTTTGCATGATGAATGTTTTGATTCTTAAAGGTTTTACATTTAGGTTCATGAATATGAAGCAATGAAATTAAATTTTCATTTAATTGGTACTTTGTATGGCTCACATATGTAGTGTTTTAGAACCCAAATTTTGATACCCTTTGTTATAGTTACATTTTCCCATACCAAATATTCAAGTGATGTATGCTTCAAGTTCGATGATAAGTAGAATGCATATAGTAAAATGCATGATTTAAGGTACATATATATAAGATATGTGTTTTGTACAAAAGGACATTTTATTAAGCTTGTTAAATACATACATTCTAAATTTAAAGTGCCTTCTTTATCTTAAAGTTTCTTACTGTTGTATTTTTCATGAAATTTGAGAAAGATTTGAGTCTGAGAATTTAAAAATTCAATATTGAATCAATTGAAGTTGCATTAATCTCAATGTGGGCCTAAATTTTGTCATAGTAAATAAAATTTTGAAATATTAAATACTATGTGTGGAGCATGTATTGCTAGTTTGAAAAGGTTCATATAATGGAGATTATGCAATGCACATATAGATGGTGTATGCACTGTATGTATATGAAAAACATACAACAAAATTCATTTTTTGAGCTATAAAGATGTACAAGAGATACAAGACATTTGAAATTGATGGTAATATGATTTTAATAAAGTAAATAATGTTACTAAGATAACACTAAAAATATTTAAAAAGATATAATGGCGACATAAAAAATAAAAATGCATTGCAAACATGATAGGTGTATAATCAACAAAAAACAAGAATATTGTGATTCTACATCCTTACATTATAGTAGTATTTGGGATCTTTGAATTTCCTTTTAACTCAACAACAAAGGCACCACATTAATGAAAAAAAATGTAATACCTAGTAGTAGCTAGAATGGACAACTAAAGAGTGCACAAAAAGAAAGGATAGCAATCTATTTGAACTCTTTCTCAAAGATGAATACAAGGAGAAGATATTGTTGGTCCGTTCAATTAAAAAATTCTAATGGAATGCCATCCTCAATGATCCGTTCATGGTCAGCTTTTGACATTCTCCATCTTTTAAATTTTGATTTTTTTCTTGATTGAACTTCTACCTACTTTATGTGTGCTGCAGACACACCAAGTGATTATATTGAAAAATTATGGCATCAGGTTTATAGTCTTGAAAGTAAACATGACTCTCAGTTTGATGAGTTTATTGGAAAAAATATCCTTTCAGTATAATAAACCCTCTTTCATATATAAAATCGTTATCATCATAGTCCTCCAATAAATTCATCTTTCATTTAGTGCACCACATCAAATAGTACTTGACATTTTCTATGTTGTTAATGGGTGCAACAACAAAAAAACATTTCCGGTGCAATAAAGAAAAGGTGCACATTTAAACATTTTAACAAGAAATTAGTTATCAACATGTACTTGATTTTATTAGATTTAGATCTTTACTGCTTCAACTTCATATGGAATCGATCAATTTACATCTTGGACTCTAGTATGTCAAAAGAACCTGTAGTAAATTTAAAAAAGGTATTTAAATATTTTATTTAAAATATAATTTATATGTCAAAGATGGGTCCAAAAAACATGAATTTTTATGAATCCCTTGATTTTTAAAGAACACACACACAAAATTTTTGCTAAGTTGACATATCAAATGTGAATAAAAAAATTTAAAAAAAGTGATAGAAAGATAATAAAATTTCTGACAAGTTTTCTTTTTACTCTAAAATGAAATTCTAAATATAAAGATCACTTTTTCTTAACGAAACTTGATTTTTTTTTTAAATGGTATTTTTTTCACAAAAAAGGGCCAAAAGTGTAACCCAACTTCACATTTTCACCCAAGAATCTCATGGCCACTTATTCGAAAAAACAATTTTAAAGCAAATTATATGTGGAAGAGAATATCATTTGTATGTTAGTGCTTTAAGTGTGGATAAAATTCAAGTCAATCAATAATTATTAGAATATTTATCTAGAGGATAGCACTGACTCGCAACAATCCTCTTAATTTCTCTTAACCATAGGCTCTATTGAACCTATTTATTCGAAAATGAGTCATTCTTAGGTTGGGAAATGACTCCACAAATACATTGGATTATCAAGACCCAATTATGATATATAACCAATATCAAACACAAAAAATGTCAAGGTACCAGGCCCGACATCCTCGAAACAATAGTCTCAGATCCCCCCATTAGGGCACTCAACCCAAGGTAGCGCATACCCCTTCTTTGATCACAATAGTCCCTTGAGATGTGCCATTATCCTTCGAGGGTATCCAACTTGGGTTGGCCAAGGATGTTTAAGAGTCTTATGGCTTATAGGAGTTTCATTTAACTTTCGAGGATCCAAGCACTCTCCAGAACACACACACAAACACTTGTCCCTACACTCGTCCCTTCAGGGCTCTAGACTTCCACAAGGCAACCCAAGAAGAAACACACACAAAATTTTCACAACATGCATATCAACATGCATAGGTTCCATTTGTATCATTATCTCATCAACACCTCATCTTCCATAACCTTGATTCCACAAGACTACACAATAGTACCTTCATTGGCTTCCCAATCATGTTGTCAACCTATTCATGGTTACATGTTCACCATAAACCACTATTAGTCATCTAAATCACGTCATGACAACAAAATTCTATGATTCTTTATGCATGCACATCTGTTACTGTATGCACCTGACATATCTTCATGCATCCAACATATCAGTATTTTAACATCTATTCAATGGACATGCATCTTTGAAATTGATTCATTGATGGTAGCCCTAGTCATAAAGTCTCACTCTCCCTCACAAATTCTCATTTGCTAGCCCACCTTCATGTCTTGCTGAGCATAAAAACACTTTTGAAAAGCTCATTTCAATGCCTTATGTCAGTCAAAGTCAACCATGGAGTTAGGTCATTCAAGGTCCCATTAGGTCATTAGGTTTCATTTTTCAAGGTAAAAAAATGCACCATTTCATCTCAATAAAGGTCAGAAAAATGTGTGAGAGTGACTCAATAAACATTTCATTATCATCTGCACATGATTATCAACATGTAAATATGATATTTTAAAGTCGTAATCATGGTTTCAAGTATGATTTTCATACTCAAATGCAATTTTATTCAAAAACAAAGTTTTAATTTATTTCATTTTTTATGTAATTTTATGCTTCCTATATGTAATAAGTTACTATCCAAAAGCTACCAAATCCAACTTCATATGCCAAATTGAAGACCACCAAATCAAAGTGAAAAGTGCCAAACTCCAGCAAGTTCATCCTGCAAAGAAGAAAAGTCAAAGAAAAAAGGATATTCAACATGCTTTCAAAAAAGTGAAAAGAAACATAGGAAAAGTGGGTTTTTGCTTTAAATCAAAATTCACTCAAGTATTAAATACTCTTAGACATCAATTTGAAATTCATTTTCCTCCTATTCTATCGAGCAAACACTTGAGGAGAGCAAATTTTCGATTTTCTGGTCAAAATTGGAGAAAAAATGAGTAGAGGGCACATATTCTGAAGGCACTGCGCACAGACAGAAGGCACTGCGCATAGACAAAAGGTGTTGCTCACAACCTTAAGGCACTGCGCATATGTCCAGAAAAGCCCAAAACGCTTCAAACTTTTCCCAAATCACCTCTAGAGCTACAACATCAATCTCATTGGCCTATAGCAAGTAAGTAAAGGTCAAAATACATCATTTATCTCCTCCTTCAAATTTTATTGGTTGGTGTTGTATAATTTTCTTGAGGAATTTGATGTAAACTTACTCAAAACCCTATTTTTCCTCCCTAACACTCACAAATCCTAAAACCCATTTCCCTTACACTCTAATACCCTTTCCACATTGCAAATAATCTTTCCCAAAACCTTTGTTATTACAATCCCTATCCCTAAGCTTTTAAATCCTAAAACCCTAAGCCCTAGGTGCTCCTTTTACCTAGGCTCCTAATTCCCAATTACCCATCCTAAAATTCCCTTTAAATCCCTAATTCCCCATCCTAATTCTCATCATACTATCACTCATTTTCCCTTCCCCCATTTCTCATATCCCTAACACTATCTCCCACAAATTTCCCTTTCCCCATTTCCTATCCCCAAAAGTCACCTTCCACATTATCATATACTTACCTAGGGTTTTGGACATAAAAAAACCATGGCAGCAGAAGAAGAGCATAACAGACCATACAGTGAGGAAGATGAAACAAAATCTAGGAGGCCACATAAAGGGGGCAGGATAATCATACTTGAACCTACTAGCACTAGGGAACTTTTGGCTTCTCCAATAACAATAACATGTTTCAAACATGTTAGTTGTTATGATTTTTGTGAACAAATTCAGAGGGTTCAACACCATGACATGTTGACTAGGCTCTTCATATCCAACCTCCACAACAACCAAGTCACTTTAGCTGGAGTCACATTTACTGTCTCAACTTCCATCATTTCAGCTACCACCATGATCCCGGATGTTGGGGAGAAGTGGTTCAAAAAGAGTGATTTGGAGGAAAACTACTTCGAGTCCTTCCTGAAACTAAGGATTAAGAATGAGAAAAAGGGTTCTTTCCATTTTCCCACCTCCAAGATAGATATGCACTGATGATGAAGATAATCTTGAAATAATTTTCATGCGAGGGTAGATTTTCAAGGCTTTATACTTATCACATCCGCCTCTTGATGCGTTTCACTAGGGTAAAGATGTTGAACATACCCTACTACGTTTTTCGAAGAATAGATAAGATGAAATTCATTGTCCAGAAAAGGAAATATGCACATCAAATGAAAAGTCATTCCTTAATTAAAATCATAGTCCTATATCATCTCAATCAACTAAATATTGCATGGGATACCTTCATAGCCCATTATATATTCAGAGAACCTCCTACTCAGCATACAAAAAACGTGCCTTCATCATCCCAACCATCCACTTCCATCCCTCCATCTCAACCCATATTATTTTCATCCTCATCAAATCACACTCCTTCACTCATTTCACCCCCTTCATCTCCATTTCATACTGAGATTGGATCACCCAGAAGGATTAGGCTCAATGAGCCTAAGAGGGATATTATGGTTGAGTTTGAGCCATTTCCAAAAACCTACCAGAGAGGTCATAGGAATGTGTTTGCTCCACATAGAGTGGAAGGGGCCATGCCTTCTACAACAACAAAGAAGGTGGAAAAAGGTAAAGAAAAGGTCATAAAACAAGTCATTCATGATGAGAAGGATTTTCATGAAACATGTTACTCATCGGTAATTTTTGCTATTTGTAGATGACTAAATACCTGTCCTAGATCTATAAAAACAAGATTCATGAATATTGTGAGTTTTAGAAATCTCACTGCTTTCATTATCCTTAAAAAAAAAAATCACTATTTTACTACTCTGCCATTCCCTCGTTAGCCTACCACTCGTGGAAGACCCCTCATGGGCTCATGCCACTCATATTTGTCCTATTTTTCACACCCATAACCTTAGTATTCTACTTTTCCTATGCTTAACCCCTCCACTTTCCATCTAGGATTGCCAAAACAACCTACCCTTTCCCATGTTCACCAGATGTCTCAAATCATTGGTGGTCTCAAAACTATCTCTGTAGGCTCTTTAGATAAATTAAGTACATTGGATTTTGAGTCTTCAATACATCAATTTTTCAAAAATTCTATTTTTCATACTTGAATACCCCAAGCCAAGATTTCAGTCAAAGACCAAGTCAAAAGGGCCTCCCACTAGGTAATTAGGGTTTCATAGGTTGTAGGGTTATCTTTAGTGTCCGAAATCACTGCTTTTCATGTGCTAGAAGCTGAATCAAATGTGAAATAATATCAACACCTGTTTGTCCAAGATAAATAAGAGAACTCTCCAAGGAAGACCTCCTTATCAAGTTCAAATTCTGGAAATGAAAACTGTTCATTTTCGACATTTCTGCAGGAGTGTCAAGGTGACTATCAGTAGGAAAATTGGTAAGGTAAGAGGCATACTCCTCATTAAAGATATACAAAATAAAATGGAGGAAGCAGCGTATGTTCAAGAAAAATCAGGGTTCCTAAGACTGATTGGGCCAACAGTATGCCAAACAAAGAGCCAATGTAGCAAATCACATAAAGGAGGCACACCAGTACAATCAAGCATGAATTGAAGATTTTTAGAAATTATAAATAAAGAAGGGAAAAAGGTGAGGTGAACTGGACAGAAATGAATGAACTTGAAATAGCTATAGAGAACTTAGAAGACAACACTAATGATTTTTCTCAAACAACCCAAAAACCTAAGGTTTTGGAAAGATGGGCAAGGGAGATGAAATGAAGATGATAAGCCTCCATGATGACAGTAGATAGAAGGTTTGAAGAGACAGTTGTAAGTGAATTCTAGGGTTTTCCAAGGTAAAGTATCTCACTACCTCAAAGGGAAATAATTCAAAGAGTATCAGTATAAGGAAGGTCAAGCCTTCATTTCAGTCATCTGCACTTAATGATCAAAGGAGTAAAAACATAGGCTTAAGCTCGAAGATGGAAGACCAAACTGATCATGAGGTTGTTGTTGTATAACTGAATGTGTCAAAATCCAAGAACATCAGAAAGGGCTAAGTCAGTATGTCATGGCACCTGTAAATTAGAAATGGCCAAAAGAGGAGACAACATACATGATTGTGAAGACTATGGTACTTATCAAAGATGGACTTATCATGCCTAGAGATCAGTAAGAGAAATGAAAACAAGTTCCTTAGTCACCCATCAAGCAAAAGGAAATTTAATCTCCAAGGTAAGAAAAAAGAAGTTTTAAAGATGTTGCTACCATACAAGTGCCTAGGGTGGTCAAAGTGTTTTTAGAATATTCCAAAGATCAGAGGGAAGAGAGTCATTTCAAGGTTTTCATGACACTTATTGACTGAAAGTGATTTAAAGACATGAATAGGCCACAACACAGAAAATCATGTAACTCAAACAAGACATCTGGAAAACAGAGTGGTAAAGGCACCAATAGGTCAAAAGAGGTCAAAGTTCTCCATGTCAGCAACTTGTAGAGCAACAAAGAAAAATGGTTAGAAAGGACAAAGCTACCTAATGCAAAAGCTCAAAATGAAAATTAGTTAAAGTGACCAAGGGACTTAAAACATTAGAAAGTTGGTTTACAAGGGATAAATTTTTTTTCCTAAGACTATAAAAGAGAATTTTATTTATCATTTGGTTCATTTATCACTTGTAAAAAGAGTGAGAAGCCTTCAAGGAGAAATTTCTGAGTTTCAGTCAAAATCTGGGTAAGGTTACCCAGCGCTATGCATTCATGCCAGCGCTGCACTTACAACACCCGACGCTACGAATTCAAGGTTTTTGCAGTGTAAAAATACACTACACTGTGTGTTTGGGTGAACGCACTGCAAGTTCAAGAAGGCGCTCCTCGTTCGCCCAAAATTTCCTGACAGGTAGGGCATCGTGTAGCACTGCGCCTAGGAGGAGGCCCGATAGGCCCAGAAACTCGCCCGGTGCTGCACTAAGGAGGCCCAAAAGGCCGAAAAACCTACCCGGCGCTGCGCTCAGGAGGCTCGATAGGAAAAAAACATGCCCGGCGCTGCGCTCAGGAAGCTTGGCAGGCCTGCATGCGAGCATGCACTACGCTCAAGAGGCCTGATACCTGACAGTGCGTTCAGGCGCTGCGCCTAGAGGAGAAAGCCTCCTCCACTTGCAAAATTGCCAAAAAACCATAAGGGAGCACCTCCAAGCTGCATCCAAGGACCTAAAAAGAAGTTAAAAGTTGGTAGGTGAATATTTTCTTTATTATCCAAGTGAATTTGATGATTTTATGGTTAAACAAAATTGGCCAAAACCCTAAAGACTAGAAACCCTAAGCCCTCATGACAAACATTCTCTTTTGACCTCCAAGCAAGAAATTATCAGTCAAGGAGGGTGTGAATTAGGGTAATTGCAGTGATTTCAAGATAAACTTTCATCAAAGCTAAAAGGAAATCAGTCATAAGCCCACACCTCCATCTCACTCACTTACAAGAACTCGCTTTCACCATCATTTCATTTCACTCCTCCTACCAAGTTTCACAAGAAGGTCTAGGGTTGTTTAAAGGCATCACTAATCACCATGTCAAGAGAAGAAGGGAGTATTAGTAGTGAAGGAGGCCAAGTGCCTATGAGGAAAAAGCACAAAGGTGGGAAGGTTAGCAGATTTGAACCCCAAGAAACTGTGGAGATTTCTACCTCTCCCATGATTCTCACATGCTTTCAGAATGTAGGGTGTTTTCAGTTTTGTGAAAAGGTCCAACAAGTACAAAATCACCCAGAGCTCACAAGGTTATTCATTCTTAACATACATAACAAAAAATCAAGCTTGGCAGGGGTGACCTTTGAACTCTCATAAGATACCATTGCTCATGCTACTGGACTTCCTGATGTTGGTGAGAAATGGTTCAAGAGAGCAAAGCTGGACATGAGCTGCTATGAGCCTTTCCTCAAGTCTAGGTACAAATAAGGCTGCAAGACTATTTTCCCTTTCTCATACTTGTTGGATAGGTATGCATCCTTAATGAAGTTCATCGTGAAATATTTTACATATGAGGGGAGATACTCTAGGCTCTACTACTACCATATCATATTACTCATGAATTTCACCAGGGTTAAAATGCTTCATTCGCCTTACTACTTGTATAGGAGAATCGACAAAATGTCTTCTGTTTTCTAAAGGATGAGTTATTCCCTGCAAATGAGGATTTTGTTCCACCACTCATTGATCAAGATGGTGGTGCTACATCAGTTGGAGAAAAAAGGAATACCTTTATAGGTTTTCATTGCTCATGAAATATTCATAAGCCCACAGCCTCATCACCAACCAAGTTTACCCTCATCATCTTATCCTCCTCCCTCCACTCCTCCATCAGCTCCTACAGATCATGCCTCATCATCTACACAAGTAGCCTCTCCTTAAGAAAACCTCCCTTCCTCACCTTCTCCTAATGCATCAGATCAAGAAGGAAGTGGCAGTGAACAAGCAAGTGACCATGAGGGTGAGGGTGACAATGAATCAGACCAAAATGAATATGAGGGTGATGATGAGTCAAGCCAACAAGAAGCATAAAACATGGAAGCAAAGGTAGAGGATAACAATGAAGAAAATGAGGAAGCTGACACTGGAAATGAAGTAAGCAGTTATGAAGAAGAGTTCAGCAATGAAGTAGAAGACATGGAGGTGGATAATGATGAAGATGAGGCAAGTGACAAAGAAACAGAGGATGATCCTAAAGGAAGTAGTGAAACTAAGAGCCCTAATGACAGTCAAAATAGTGATGTTCATAGTCATGATAGATATGAGGGAAAAGATGAAGAGAGCAGCCAAAATGAAGATGAAAACAATGAAATCAATGACGAGGTTGAAGACACCAGTGACACCAATGAAGTAAGCATCAGTGATGGACAAGACAGTAAGGAACAAGACAGTCATGACAATAGCCATGCCAGTCATGAAAATAATGCAGAAAATGAAGAGGTTGATAATAAAAATAAAGATCACAGTTATGGTGAGGCAAGCAGCTACAATGAGGAACAAAATGAAAGTGCAAAAATCAGTGAAGAGGCTAAAAGTGAGGCTGATGTTGAAGGTAAGGAGGTAAGCAGTAGTCTAGGTGATGAAGTGGAAGATATGGAAAAAAATGATGACAGCCATGATGAAAACACCAAAATAATCAGAGTTAAGCCTTTTCCATTGGTATACCAAAGAGGGGAAAGGCATGTGTTTGCTACCTCAAAAAGGAAAGGGGCCATGCCTTCCCCATCCACTAAGCCACTAGATAAAGGTAAAGAAAAGGTAAAGGAAGAAGAGGAAGATCAACATGAGGTTCAGAGAGAGTTTGAAATAATTCAGATGGACAGTGATGAGGAGAATGAAGCAAGGATCTCAAACTTGCTCATCCAGAACAAAAATGCCCTAATTGAAGACCTCCAAGAAAATCTGAATAGGGCCAAGAGTGTGAATGATGCCCTTGAGATGGAGAACATGTAGCTAGGGGCAAAAAATGCCATTTATGAGGCAAGAGAAATTAGGGCCTGGAAAGAAGCTCAAAGGGTACAGGTAAATCTAGAAGAATTCATGGGCACCTATGAGGAAAGTGAGGATAAAGAAGGGAAGTCTAGGAGGAGACCAAGAACCATGGATTTAAAGAAGGCCTTGGCAAAACAAAGAGAACAAGAATCATCCTTGGTAGAACAACTCCCTCTAGATGAGATGTTGACCATGGAGATAGCATATGATTGGGAGCCTTGGCTAGAAAGAGCAAACATACACTTCGAGGCTAAATTGGAGAAAGCCAATAAGGATCTTGATCTCCAAAGGAATATGACCAAGCATTATGCCTGGAGAAACCAAGTTGCAAGGGCTAAACTTGAAAGGCCCAAACAAAAATCCAAGCACTTAAAGAGGAAAAAAACCAAGAAAATCCTTGAATCTTGGCTGAAGCTTCTCTACAGGCCTCTCAAACTGCATGAGGAAGATATCCACCAAATTTGAGAGAATTTTGACAAATTTTGGTTTTTTGCAAATTTTGAGGCCTTTAAGTGCAGCACCCCTGGTGCTACGCTTTCATCTCAGGCATCTTCAGGAGGAAAAATTTGTATTCTTGGAATACTCAGCTCAATTACAGTATGCTCACCAATTTTCAGAGCATTTGGAACATTTTTGGTCTCTCAAAAGGCCACAAAACACCTCATTTTTCACCTTTCTGCCTCATTTAGAGGCCTGGCGTTGCGCCTAGAGACGTTTTGGAAAATTTTCCTTTTGAAAAGGTTAATGGAGCTCAATCAGAAAAAAAAGGGTAGGTTTGGAAATTAGACTCAGCAGGCTTTCCAACGGGCCATCACGGAGCCAATTCTGACATTGGGAAGGCCATCAAAACTTGGTTGCAAGTGGACCCAGTTTCTCTCGTGCATGGCGCTACGCTTTCAAACCTCACTCTGCGTTTTTGGCCAAAATGTCAACAAAAGACACTCATTAATGGCAAAATGATATTTTAGTGTTTTTTGAGGCAAATCACTCCAAATTTAGGTGCTAGGAGTTACTTTTGCATTTATTTCATGAGATAATTTGTGCCTTGGGCCTTGCATGGTCACTTAGGAATAAATGACATTTATGGATGATTTTGACATTTTCAAACCCTAAATAGGGTTTTTTTCCCTCCTTTTCTAGATAAATGGAGCATGAGGGCCTCATTGTAGAAGGTTTTAATTTGATGACTCTTGAGAGAAATATATGGTTTCCTTGAGATAGAAGAAGAAATTAGTTTTGTGGAGTTTGTGAATGGCTTGTCTTGGTTGATGATGGAGAAGGCTTGTTTGCAGGATCCCTGAGATTGGTTAATGGTGATGTTATTCTATTAAGTTCATTTTTTCTTATGTATCATGTTGTTTCATCCTTATATATTGCAGTAGGACAAAGGTTTTACACTAAGAAATGTTTTTCAAAGGCACCTTAACTCTTTTTGTTCTTCACTGCCTCTATGTTTTCCTCTACTAGGTTAGTTTAGAGAATTCTTAGTTTCTCTCTAGACCCACCCAAGCTTGTTTATCTCATGAATGGTTCAATACAGTAGGTATCAAAGATGTTTTATGGTTAGCCTTGCTTGTTTGATGTCACTAAAACATTGTTCTTGAGATCTTTCTTTAAAGTACCACTAATTAGGTTTTGCCAAAGAGGTTATGTTTCGATCATACCCTTTTTCCATGCTTGAATAATTGTTTTGGAGATTTTTATGGCTATGATCAATGATGTTTAGGAGTTCCATCTTCTTTGATTAAAGTTATATGTTTATCTTAAATGTTTTCTAACCTTGAAGGTGAAATCACTAGAAGTTAAATGAGTTTCCCTCCTTCCATATTTCATTGGATTGTTTGTCTAAAATTCTTATTTTCTTGAGTTGAATCAAAGAGTTATTGGTGTGCCTTGTCTATTGATTACTTCTTTATGCTAAATAGTGTTGAAGTCCCTTCTTGTTAAAGTATTTGACAGAGGATTCTTAATTACACTTTTCCCTACTTTGTTCACAAACTTGATGTTCATTTCGTTTCACACAAACCTTGAAAATCCATTTGACCATGCTAGATTTTCCCTGTGATGTACCTTGATTCATTATTGAAATTTCCATGAATTTTATTGACTCCATAGCCCAATGACTTGAATATTTCCTCACTCCACCTATTATATTTGATCATCTACCCAATCAAAACAAAGAAACAAACCCCAAAATTAAAAACTAGCCTAAAATCAAACCCTAAAAGCAAACAAGTTCACATCCTTTGCACAAAATAGAGAGAGCCCTCTCTGAGTCCAGGAAGGCTAGGTCCTAGGACTCCAAAGAATGGTCTGATGTTACCCTGTGCATTTGATCTCACCAATCTAACAAATCACGGGACTATAACATAATGGCGATCATGGTGGGACCTTTTGAGTAAGTAACAAGCTTATGCATCCTTAGAGAATTCAGAAGCCCTTATCTAATCATAGAAAAGTCAACTATTAGCCAAGAGTAGAATCTAATTGTTTCACCATCCTAGAAAAATGATGACTCAACTAGAGGACTCTCATAGAAACCTTAGGGCTCCATAAAGGAACTCAGAAAACCCCAAAATATCCCTAGATTGGTTATTTGTCAATTACATAAATATATATCCTTAAAATAGCAAAAAACATCCACTTGGCGACTCCACAAGCCTCCAGTAGGCCTTCTAACTTTACTAGTGTTAATAGACTTCCTTAGGATTGTGTCAAATTAGCCCTGAGAAGTTTAGAAGCCTAGTCACACATTGTGTGAGTTTAGTAAACACTAAGAGAGTTCAACCTTCCAAAAACAGTCATAAAATTTCAGCCTCTCTATACCTTGAGTTTTAAATCTAGCTTCACAAAGGATCAATACCAGATCTCACCCAGACCCAAACCCTCCCACCATAGTTGATGACCCGGAAAAGATTTTGTGGCAAACTTCTAAAACTAAGAACTCAACTACTGTTAGGACCATTCATAGAGCAAGCTTTGTCTCTGAACATCTTACAGCCTTGCAATATCCCCAGTTTGACTTACATCATATAAGAAAACTTTTCAGAACCAAGTCACAAAGTGGGATTGACCAAATTGACATTGAACCCATAGATTTGCAACAAAGTTCTAGTAGAGAAGCCTCTCCTTCCACTCCTCCTGACTTTCAGCTCCTCCATCACTTTGGCTCTTTTTATCTCAAGTCTACTCAAAATCAGTTTGCTGGTCCAAGCACCTCTACTACCCCCATCCACACATACACTGTGAAAACAACTCCACTTCATCCTCCACCTCCTCTCACAAATCCTCCCCTTGTAAATCCTCCTTTTATCCCATTCCTTCCCATCATGGCAGCATGGTATGCCCCCCTAGAACTGCCACAACCTTTGTTACCTTTTCGAAATGAATACCAATCCAAAATCCCTCACTTTAATGGAGCTGAATCCACCATTTCCCAAAAGCATGTAGATAGGATAAATGATGCTTTTGATTACATGAAATTAGAAGAAGAAACCCTAAAAATGAGGATTTTTCACAAAGCTTAGGAGGAGAAGCAAAAAAATGGTTCAAAAGATTGATTCCTAACAACATACATGATCTCCCTTCCCTTTACCAGACATTTATAAAAAATTGGGAAATCAAGAAAAACCCCCTCCAAATCCTTTCAGAATATAACAACCTTAAGAGAAATGTCGGGGAAAGTGTCCAAGACTATTGCACCAATTTCAATAGTGTTTACAATGCCCTCCCCCAAAACATGAAACCCCCACAAGGCTTAGCTTTAGCGAAATTTCCGAAAGGTTTGGATCCAGACATGACTTATTAATTAAGAGAGAGATATCCCCTAACTTTAGAAGACATGAAAAGGGGAGCTGTGAGTGTAGAGGCCAACCAAATTGAAAAAAGGGCTAGGATGAGATAAAAAAAGAGAGTCACCTACAAAGATGAAACTATGGCCTCAACCCCCTCATCTGATGCCAAACTTGACAATTTAGAGAGGGTAATGGAAAGAATGATGGAAAGGATAAAATTCAGTGAAATAAAACCTCCTAGGGAAAACCAATCAAATCCCCAAAACATAAATAGGAATCCAAACTTTATAAGAGACCCTCCCCAAATTATACCAAGAGACAATGACCAACGAATCATGCCCCTTTCCAAGACAATTATGTAGATCAAGAGGGAATGTTGGGAAAAATGCGCGAGAGGGGGGTGAATCGGTATTTAGGGCTGAAATTTTTTCTTATCTTTCTCTTAAAAGCATATGTTACGATGTTGCATCAACGGGCATGAGCTGGCATCTTATTATGTCTTTACTTAGAGCATTGCATCGGATAAGAATTAAGCATGAAAAGAATTAACAGAACAAACCATCAACACATATGAACACCAGGATTTAAGGTGGAAACCCAAATCGGGAGAAAACCACCGTTGCTGTAATCTCAGTTTTCAATATTTATTATAGAGAAGACTTCTTACAATATATGCTGGTGCAGAATTATACTAGCATGCAGGCACCCACCTGTAGAAGGTTACAACCTTCTCTCGTTTACTAGCTACCACTGGAAGGGAGCTGCAACCCCCTTTCTGAAGGCTCCGACCTTCAGCACTACTGTAGACCACGTTTCATCAATTTTCATACTGGATCCACCAATTTCCATACGACATAGATTGCCGATCACCAGATTTATTTATTTTCCATATACTCACATAAACCAGAGATTTATCATCGTCAGATCATTCTATCCATGGGTGCATCGTAGTTCCAGATTTATCAGTTAGGACGAGAGTTCGCTCATACAGATATTCTTGGGAGAAATTGTTCGTTCACAACCCTTACAATGCACACTCATTCTTCATGATTCTCATCACCTTATATAGTTTTCGCTTTTAATAAAACCTTGGGTCAAAACCATTCACTTGCTAATGGTATTCCTGGACGGTATTTTCATTTACCACCCTTACGTACCTCTTTGAATTCTTTTTAATTTATTTATCAATTTGAAGAACTTGATAAATAAATATTTATAACATTGAACAGAACTTCAGGATTAAAGTTAACCCTTCGAATTTTAACGCTTTCAAATAATATGGTAAACCTTTGACCCCGGGCCCACAAATATAGTTAATAGCCAATAAAATATGCGCATGGTACCATAGGTAAAATTCGCACAAGTCCAGCGTTCGATCACCATTATATTAGCAAGCTTCCAGATCAACGGCGTATATGCATATCGCTCGACCTCCAATACCGATCGTTAACGTGCGATGGCCTGCCGTACCTGTGTTAATCTCCGCACACCTTCAACAAATGACGACCGTCCGATGACCCCTTCCCAGATCAACGACACTCAATGATATTGCTGGGCATCCTGGGTCAAAGTATAACGCGCGATGGCGCATGGCGAAAAGTGGTTTTGTGAAGTCGTACAGGGACACGTGTCGAGAATTCTATGGAATCGCTCCTCACCAGGAGATACCACTTGCCCGACGAGAGCGGTGCGATAAAAACCGAAAACCGCCGTTACTGTTCCTCTCGCAAGGTTCCGCCTTCTTTGCTCAAGGTTCCACTCCCCCAACTTGATTATTGTAAATTGACTTATTTACTGTGACATCACTTGCGCTCTTTATCAACAGATTAACCCATCATTTTGTTTATTGAGGCTTGACACTAGTTCAATGCAATCATGGTAACATTCATAATATATAACACAAGAAATTCACACCAGATTCCTTTGCAACCTTAAATTCGTTCTTGATTCATCGTTCCGCCTCTTCATGCTCCATTCTGGTTCCATAAGCACCAATGTACAGTTGCCATACCATGTTCCATTGTCCCAGGCAAATTTCCAACATATCTCCTCTTTTTCTTGTTTCTGCTCCTTGACCGATACTTCCTCTGTTCTTTTGATCAGATGCTCCTTTGTAGCCAATGCCTTTGCCATCAATGACAATATTCCAACAATCTCCCCCTTTGGCATTGATGGCAATATGCTTCCTCCGTAATACTCTTTCTCTATTTATCTTATAGAAGCCCTTATTTTCTTATACTATTTCTCTGTTTATCTTATAGAAGCCCTTCTTTGCTTTTCCTCCCCCTTTGACATCAATGGCAAAGGGTTGATCGAGATCCTTTGTACCGACAATACCATGCTCCCCCTGAGATCATGCTGCATCATCAAACAACAATTCATCCTTTTCATATGACCAATGCTCCCCTTGAGCCTGTGCATTCAGAGATGCCTAACAACACCTCTTAACCAATTTAATATTCTGTGTTTAAGTAGACCTGATCCCCTGCATGGCAGAGCCTACTCCCAGTTTCTGTCTGAGATATTCGAACGCTTCCCTGGGTATAGGTTTGGTAAATATATCAGCTACTTGTTCTTTGGAGGAAACATACTCCAATTTCACATTTTGTTCAAGCACTTGTTCACGTAAGAAGTGATATTTGATGGGAATGTGCTTGGTCTTGGAATGCATAACAAGATTCTTTGAGATAATGATAGCACTTGTATTATCACACATAATGGAGATAGGAGGTGAGCATTTGATTTGAAAGTATTGTAGGGTTTGCATCATCCAGAGAAGTTGAGTGAAACATGATGCAGCGGCCACATATTCTACTTCTGCTGTAGATAAGGCAATGGAGCTTTGCTTCTTGCTGAACCAAGATACTAACCGAGGCCCCATATAGAATGCACCACCATTGGTTCTTTTCCCATCATCAATACTTCCAGCCCAATCTGCATCAGTGTATGCATGAAGAGTAAGAACAACATTCTTTGGATACCATAGTCCAAAGTCTTGAGTTCCTTGTAGATATTTGAATATTATTTTTACAGCCTGAAGATGAGACTCTTTTGGATTAGCTTGGAATCGTCCAACAATCCCAACTGCATGCATGATGTCTGGTCTGGTCCCAGTGAGATAAAGTAGACTTCCTATCATAGATTTGTATTCAGGTTGATTCACCGTGGGGGAATCATCATTAGAACTGAGATTACATCCGGTTATCATTGGTGTACTTACAGGTTTGCAGTCTTCCATGCCATACTTCTTCAGGATTTGCTTGAGATATTTTTCTTGTGACAAGAATATGCCATCTGTTGCTTGTTGCACTTGCAAGCCAAGAAAGAATGTTAGTTCCCCAAGCAAAGACATTTCAAATTCTTGCTGCATATTAGAAGCAAATTTCTGACTCATAGACTCTTCATTACTTCCAAAAATGATATCATCAACATATACAACCACAATCAATAGTTTGTCATTTTCAGTTTTTGTGTATAAGTTGCTATCAGCAGACCCTTTTGAAAATCCCTGTTGATGAAGATATTTGTCAAGACGATAGTACCATGCCCTTGGAGCTTGTTTGAGACCATATAGAGCCTTTTTAAGCCTACAAACAAGTTTTTCATCATTTCCCAAAATGAATCCTTATGGTTGTTCTATATAAACTTCTTCTTCTAGATCACCATTGAGAAAAGCAGATTTAACATCCATTTGATAAACTTTGATTTGTTGGAAGCTTGAGAAAGCAAGAAACATTCTTATGGCTTCAAGTCTGGCTACAGGAGCAAAAGTTTCTTCAAAGTCTATACCTTCTTGTTGAGCATACCCCTTGCAAACAAGTCTAGCTTTATTTCTTATAACATCCCCATTCTCATTTAACTTGTTTTTGAATATCCATTTGGTTCCAATGACATTTTTGTCATGAGGTCTTGGTACTAATTCCCAAGTGTGATTCTTTTCAATTTGATCAAGCTCTTCATTCATGGCTTGAATCCAAAATTCATCTTTGCTAGCTTGACTGACACTGTGAGGTTCAATAGTGGACAGAAATGCTAGATTGCTAGAAGATCCCACAATAGTCCTTCTTGTTTGTACACCTGATCCTTTTTCTCCCAAAATTTGAGATTCTGGATGATTCTTTTGAACATATCTAGATGGAGCCTTTTCAGACAACTCCTCTTCAGGTTCTTCACTGGGTGCACTGTTTGTATCATTACTATTTGATGTAGAAGGATATGTGTCCTCATCATCTTCATCTGTTGTTTGCTTTTCTTCTTTTGGAGCTGCAGGAGACTCATCAATAACAACATCAATACATTCAACAATCTTTCAAAGTCTTTTATTGTAACATTTATATGCCCTACTCCTAGAGGAGTAACCAAGAAATATTCCTTCATCTGCTCTAGGTTCAAACTTGCCAAGTTTTTCATCATTATTCTTGATAAAGCATTTGCTCCCAAAAATTCTAAAATTCTTTATAGTGGGAGGATTACCATACCAGAGTTCATATGGAGTTTTATCACTATTTACATGAACATGTGCTTTGTTGAGAATGTTTGCTGCTGTATGTGCTGCTTCTCCCCAAAATGTGTCAGGTGTTCTGGAATCATCAAGCATAGCTCTAGCCATTTGTTGAATTGTTCTGTTCATTCTTTCTACAACACCATTCTGTTGTGGAGTGCCAGCTACAGAGAACTGTCTTTTTATGCCATGTTGTTCACAGAATTCAAGAAATTCATTGGATGTATATTCTCCTCCTCGATCAGATCTGAGACACTTGATTTTTAGATCTAATTCATTCTCAACTAGTGCTTTGAAGATCTTAAATTTCTCAAATGCTTCATCTTTGTGTTTAAGCAGCCCAATCCAACACATTCTAGAGAAATCATCAATGAATAAGATATAGTATTCTTCACCACGTGGTGAATTTTTCCTCATAGGTCCACATATGTCAGTATGAATGAGTTCAAGAAGCTTACTTGATGATCCTTCCTTGGCATTAAATTGTACTCTGGTTTGCTTACCGAATTGGCAAGATTTGCATATGATATTTTCAGGTAGAGTAATATTGGGAAGATCACGAACAGCTTTAAGTCTGCTTGATTTGTTGATTTGAGAGAAGCTCAGATGCCCCAACCTTATATGCCATAGCCAATTTTCTGAAGATTTACTCAAATAACATTGTTCTTTGGGGTTCTTCAATATATACAGGTTGTTTGGAGTTATTTTTCCTTTTATAATTGCTTTACCTATATCAAGATCACGTACCACACATTATTTTGAACTAAAGACAACTTCAGTTCCTTGATCACACATTTGACTTACACTTAACAAATTATGTTTTAATCCATCCACATACATGACTTCATTAGCTTTCACCTTTTCTTTTAGAAAAACAGACCCTTTTCCCTTAATGACCGCAGGAGTATCATTCCCAAACGTAACATTTTTTTCTTTTTCTAGAGTACTATATGCAAGAAGCTTGTATTTATCACCTGTCATGTGTCTTGAGCATCCACTATCAATGTACCATTGGTTTTATTCATCTTCTGCAAATAACGCTATGCCACAATTTTCAACTTGTAATTCCTTCTTTTTCCATACTTTGGAGCTTGAAGGTACATGTTCTTTTGGCTGAACTTTGCTCCTGCATTCAAATTCTTCATGGCCAAAGTTATTGCAATAAGCACATTCAACTTCATTTTGAAGAGGAGAAAAGTTGTTATAAGTATTCTTCTT
This sequence comes from Pinus albicaulis, assembly GCA_034641835.2. NCBI lineage: Eukaryota > Viridiplantae > Streptophyta > Pinopsida > Pinales > Pinaceae > Pinus > Pinus albicaulis. The sequence continues at coordinate 907,814,976 of CM076569.1, read as the reverse complement.
TGTTTCAATATCAATCCTTTTCTTTCTTGCTTCTCTTGTCATAATGGTTTTATATGCAACACATTGAACAGCTTTATGACCAAAATTGTGACATGAGAAACATTGTCCATTGAAGAAGAAATTTCTGCGATCATAAAATCTTCTATATGAATTTACTTGTTGATTGGTGTTTCTTTGAAAGACATTCTTGTTAGTGTTTTTTGAATTGAGATGATCATGCTTTATCTGTAAAGATTCTTTATTCCCTTGCTGAGTGGCAGCATGTTGTAGACCAGCTGTAACTGCTTTTAGATAATTTGGTGTTGAAACCTGAGAAGATTCTCCAATATATCCAAGACCTGTCTTTATAAGAGGAGAACGTTGTACCTTGATAATTTCATCTAATGTTTTAGATCCTTTAGCAAATCTAAGATTCAGAGTTTTTACTTTCTCAAGTTCTTTTCTTAGACTTACTACCTCACACTCTAATTTCTCATTGTGTTTCTCCTTTTCTTCAAGCTGATTTTTCAGAGTTTCTATGATTATTTTACTTTCTTCTAAGCAAGTCTTGAGTTTAATGTTTTCATCAAGAAAATCACTGTCTGCTAGAGCATCCACAAAAGTATCTTTTTCTTCTCTAGATTCTTTTTCAAATGCCATGAGAAGTCTAAGGTCTTGTTCACATTCTTCCTCACTATCAAATAACCCATCACTATCTTCATGAGTGTAGTAACTCTTTCTAGTGCTAAAACGATTCTTATTCCTTTTTGCTACTTCCTTCCCTTTTTTATGTGTTTCTTTATAAGGACACTTAGCAGCATAATGACCAACTCTTCCACAATCAAAACATTTGAAAGGAAGCTTACCTCTGAACCGTCCTGTGCCAAGTTGAAGTTTCTTTACAAAGTTTATCTCATATTCTTCTGAGATATATCCTGATCCTTCTGTTTTTTGTACTTCCTTCCCTTTTGTAGAAGTTCTAAAGACTTCTTCTTTGACTTCAGAAGGTCCTCCTCTTCTCATTTCATATGCAGTTAGTATGCCATGAAGTTGCACCACAGTAAGATTTTGAAGATCCTGCTTTTCTTCAAGGGCAGAAACTTTTGACTCAAATTTTGTTGTTAGTGATCTTAAGACTTTCTAAACCAAGGTAGATTCGGTTATTGTTTCTCCTAGATTTCTCATACGATTTACAATATCATCAAGTCGTAAAAAGAAATTTGCAATGCTTTCTTCATTATCCATTTTTAGATTTTCATATTGAATTTTGAGAGTTTGGAGTTTAGCACTTTTTACCTTTGCATCACCTTCATAACTTAGAATGATTTTGTCCCATATTGTCTTGGCTGTATTCAGCTGCATGACTTTGACAAATTCAGATTCAGTTAGACTTCCCAATAGAGCATTGACCGCCTTTGCATTCGTTTCATAGTTCTTTCTTTCTGTCGGATCTGTTGGTACTGCAGCTGGGTATTGATATCCTTGTTCAACAATTTCCCATACCTCTGCTCCCAGAGACTGAAGATAGGATCTCATCCTTGTTTTCCAGAAGATTAAATTGTTTTCGTTAAAAAGCGGAGGCCTGATAGATGCCTATTCCATCTTGATTGCTCATCTTGCTTGATCTTCCTTCTAGCGGCTAAGCTTTTTCAGAAGGACCTGCTCTGATACCAATTGTAGGGAAAAATAATGAGAGGGGGGGTGAATCAGTATTTAGGGCTGAACAATTTTTCTTGTCTTTTTCTTAAGCATATGTTACAGTACTGCATTCAATAGGTATGACCTGATATCTTATTATGTCTTTACTTAGAGCATTGCATCAGATAAACATTAAGCATGAACAGAAATAACAGAACAACCATCAACACATATGAACACCAGGATTTAAGGTGGAAACCCAATTCGGGAGAAAACCACCGCTGCTGTAATCTCAGTTTTCAATATTTATTATATAGAAGACTTCTTACAATATATGCTGGTGCAGACTTATACCAGCATGAAGGCACCCACCTGCAGAAGGTTACAACCTTCTCTCGTTTACCAGCTACCACTGGAAGGGAGCTGCAACCCCCTTTGTGAAGGCTCCGACCTTCAGCACTACTATAGACCACGTTTCATCAATTTTCATACTGGATCCACCAATTTCCATACGACATACATTGTCGATCACCAAATTTATTTATTTTCATATACTCACATAAACTAGAGATTTATCATCGTCGGATCATTCTATCCATGGGTGCATCATAGTTTCAGATTTATCAGTTAAGACCAGAGTTCGCCCATACAGATATTCCTTGGAGAAATTGTTCGTTCACAACCCTTACAATGCACACACATTATTCATGATTCTCATCACCTTATATAGTTTTCGTTTTTAATAAAACCTTGGGTCAAAACCATTCACTTGCTAATGGTATTCCTGGACGGTATTTTCATTTACCATCCTTACGTACCTCTTTGAATTCTTTTTAATTTATTTATCAATTTGAAGAACTTGATAAATAAATATTTATAACATTGAACAGAACTTTAGGATTAAAGTTAACCCTTCGCATTTTAACGCTTTCAAATAATATGGTAAACCTTTGACCCCGGGCCCACAAATATAGTTAATAGCCAATCAAATATGCATAGTACCATAGGTAAACTTTGCACAAGTCCAACGTTCGATCACCATTAGATTAGCAAGCTTCCAGATCAACAGTGTATATTAATATCGCTCGAACTTCAATATCGATTGTTAACATGCGATGGCCCGCCGTACCTGTGTTAATCTCCGCGCACCTTCAACAAATGATGATCGTCCAATGACCCCTTCCCAGATCAACGACGCTCAACGATATCGCTAGGCATCCTGGGTCGAAGTATAACGCGCGATGGCGCACTGTGAAAAGTGGTTTTGTGAAGTCGTACAGGAAAGCGTGTCAAGCATTCTATGGAATCGCTCCTCACTAGGAGATATCACTTGCCCGACGAGAGCGGTGCGATAAAAATCGAAAACCGTCGTTACTGTTCCTCTCGCAAGGTTCCACCTTCTTCACTCAAGGTTCCACTCCCCCTGCTTGATTATTGTAAATTGACTTATTTTCTGTGACATTTCTTGCGCTCTTTATCAATAGATTAACCCATCATTTTGTTTATTGAGGCTTGACACCAGTTCGATGCAATCTTCGTAACATCCATAATATATACCAAAAGAAATTCACACCAGATTCCTTTGTGACCTTAAATTCGTTCTTGATTCGTCGTTCCACCTCTTCATGCTCCATTCTAGTTCCATAAGCACCAATGTACAGTTTCCATACCATGTTCCATTGTTCCAGGCAAATTTCCAACATATCTCCTCTTTTTCTTGTTTCTGCTCCTTGACCAATACTTCCTCTGTTCTTTTGATCAGATGCTCCTTTGTAGCCAATGCCTTTGCCATCAATGACAATATTCCAACAACTTGAAGAAAACCATGTAAACTTGATAGGTTATGATAATGAGGGTGATGTTTTTCTCACTGAAGAAGAACAAGGTTTATTTTCCTTAGATCAAAATGAAACCAACTATGAGGATTCTGAAGACTACCAATTAGGATTTGAAAATTCCATAATGGAGGTCCATAGGCAATATAACCTTAGGAGAAAAAAGAACCAAGAAGTATCCAAGAAGAACAAAGTAGACATTGATGTTAGGAAGACACTTGAAAATACTCCTAAGAGGACAACAGACAGTACCAACACCATGGCTAATAAAATTGACCCAAATAGAGGAAAAAATAGCAAACCAAGTGGTGACACAAGCTGCCCTAGTGCCTCTACTAGTGGCCCTAAGAAAACTCTTTTGTCCAAAGTCCCAAATCAAAATCAGAAAACTAAACTTGTAGAAAAGATTATGGCTGATAAAACTGATGTAAATATGCCAAAAACACAAGTACCTTTCAGATTTAAAGGAGAGATTGCTAAAATAAAGATAACCATACCTCTCACTGAACTGGTAACCCAAGATATGTACAGGTCCCAAGTTCTGAGAGTTTTGAACATAGGGAATTATTCCGACACTCTAAAATTAAGTGATGACAACACCCCTGTTTATTCCATTCATTCGGACCTTGATTCATTTATCTTGTATAATGAAGATAAAATTAGTGAATAGGTAAATGAGAGTGAGACAGATCCAGACATACCACAACAGTCAAACTAGACACTGAATGAAGAACTCAACCGCCAAAACTCCAGCAGCCCTGAACAATAACATAGTAGGGAATATGAACTGGAAACACTTTGGAACATGAGCTTTGATGGCTCTTGTGGCAAACCTGGTTCAGGAGCTAGTATCTGGATACATAACACAAATTAAGGCCATTCCTACAAACTAGATTTTCAATGCACTAACAACATTGCAGAATACGAGGCTCTCCTCCTTGGTTTGCATTTGCTAAAAAACATAGGAGCTAAGAAGATCTCGGTCCAAGGAGATTTAGAGTTGGTCATTAGGAAAATCAAAGTGGAGTATTCAGCCAAGAATCCTAGACTAAGAGAGTATAGGAATGCTGCCCTACACCTCCTGAAAACCTTTGAAAAATAAGAACTCATTTTCATTCCTAGAGCTAAAAACAGCCTTGCCAATGAGCTTGCCTTTGCTGCCAAAAATTGCCAAATACCCCATGAAAATGAACAATACATTGTCAAAGTAAAAAACCAGCCTACAGTACCTAACAACATAGACTATTGGCAAGTGTTTCAGGGTGATAAAAAAATTGATGACTTTCTACAATCTAAGAATCAATTTGCAATACCGGAAACAAGCCTAGGGCATGAAGAAGATTATTTGTTGAAAAACAAGCCCACAAAATAGAGCTCTCCTCTACTATTGATATAAATATGCTTGAAAATCATTATGAGATAGAATTTTTTGAAAATATAGATCAAAAGGACCTTGAGGTTTTACATTGTAAAGATGATACATTACCAAAGGGCCTTACACCGTTAGAAGAGTTGTTTGATTTTAATGATGTGGCTAGAAAGCCGAAGATGGAATCTACAGAGACTAATGTAGAAGAATATAACATAGGTAGCATAAATGAACCTAAAATGATCAATCTTTCCAAAACCCTTCCTCCTCACATAAAATAGAAATATATTGAGCTTTTTAAAGAGTTTAAAGATGTGTTTGCATGGGGGTATGAGGACTTGAAGTCCTATGAAACAAGCATTATTAAACATAAAATTCCTCTTAAGGAAAATCAGAAACCATTCAAACAAAAATTGAGAAGAATAAACCCCTTCCTAGTACCTTTAGTTGAGAAAGAGATTAAAAAGATGTATGATGCTGGGATCATAGTCCCTCTTAAGTACTCGGAATGGGTTTCAAACCTTGTGTCAGTTAGGAAGAATACCAGGGAGATTAGGCCGTGCATTGACTTTAGAAATTTGAACAAAGCCTCCTTGAAATATAACTATCCTTTGCCCAAAATGGATCCTATATTATAAAGGGTAGTTGGATCTAAGAGAATATCATTTCTTGATGGCTTTTCAAGTTACAATCAGGTACTAGTACTTCCAAGTGATCAACACAAAACTGTTGTCACTACACCTTGAGGCACATTCATGTATGTTAAAATGAATTTCGAGTTAATGAATGCAAGGGCCACTTTTCAAAGGGCCATGGACATAGCTTTTTCAGAAGACATAGGTTACTTAATAGTCATTTACCTTGATGACATCATTGTCTATTCTAAGACTGATGAAGAACATTTAGTCCACTTGAGGAAAGTCTTCGAAAAGTGTAGGAAGTATGGCCTATCTATGAATATTAAGAAAACACTATTTGGTCTTCAGGAAGGTAAGCTCCTAGGCCACATCATCTCTGACGAGGGATCAAAATAGACCCCAAAATGATTGAAGGAATATTGTAAATAAAACATCCTAGAAACATAAAGAAGCTGCAATATTTCATTGGAAAGATCAAATTCCTTAGAAGGTTCATCCCCAACCTTGTTGAACTCCTGAGGAATATTACAAACATGCTCAGAAAGGAGATAGGAGTTAAGTGGACCTTGGAAGCCAAACACTATTTTGAGCTGGTAAAATAGACACTCACCCAAACACTAGTTCTAATCAGTCCCGACTTTGCCAAGGACTTCTACATTTTCTCATTTGCATCCAAACATGTCGTTGATGCAGTGTTGTTGCAAAAGAACATGATGGGGCAAGAACAACCCATATCCTTTTTCAGTAAGGCATTAAGAGATACCCCCTTAAAATAAAACATCATGGCGAAACAAGCCTTTGCCTTGATCAAAGCATTGAACGATTTTCGAGTCTACATTTTTCACTCTCATATCATTTCTTTTGTTCCACACACAGTTGTCAAGGACATTCTAAATCAGGACCCTGATGGTAAAAGGGGTAAATGGATTGCTATTATCTTAGAATATGATTTAGAAATCAGGCCCACTAAACTGATTAAAGGACAAGGACTAGCAAAGCTCATGGCTGAATCAAATTTCCAATCGATAGACATGAATATGGTTGATGCATTAGAGGAACAAGAAGAATTCACAGCTCCCCACATTGAAGAAGCATTTCTGAACTCCTCTTGGTATGTTGATATTATATATGTAATCTTTTATATTAATTCTCCTCCTACCTTATCTAAGACAAAATCTATATTCTTGAAACAAAAAGCTTTAAATTTTTGCATTTTAGATGGAGCTTTGTATTGGAATAATTCTATTGGCATATTGCTTAAATGTTTGTTTGAAGATGATGCAGATAGAATCATGCATGAGTTGCATGAGGGAGAATGTGGATGTCATCTCTACTGGAAAACCACAGCTAACAAAATCCTTAGAGTTGGCTACTATTGGCCCAACCTTTTTCCTGACACTCACAAACTAATCATGACTTTCCATAAGTGCCAAATTTTTGATGGCAAGAGAAAAATTTTACCTTTGCCTTTGCATCCCATCAGTGTTGAAGCTCCTTTTCAACAATTGGGTTTGGAATTCATTGGGCAGATCCACCCTTCTTCATCTGCCCAACACAAGTGGATTCTCACTGCTACTGATTATTTCGCCAAATGGATAGAGGCCATCCCTTCTAGGAATGCCATCGACTCGGTCATTATCAAATTCCTCGAGACTGACATCTTATCCCGATTTGTTTTTCCTAGAAATATCATTACAGATGATGCTGCCGCCTTTAAATCCAAAAGAATGGTTGAATTTTTCTATAAGTATCATATCACGCTGGGGCATTCCACAGCTTATTACCCTCAAGGTAATGGGCTAGTTGAGTCCTACAACAAAATTCTGGTGAACATTATCAAGAAGCTGTTGGAACAGAACCAAAAAGCATGGCATGGAAAACTAGTGCATGCACTATGAGTTGATAGACTAACCACCAAGAAGTCAATAGGTATGTCTCCCTATCAACTAGTGTATGGCATGGATGCAGTCTTCCCAACATATTTAGGAGTTCCAGTCATGAAGCTCCTCCAAGAAGTACAATCCGAAGAAAATGACATGCAAAGAAGGCTGAACCAAACCATTCATTTGCAGCAGTCAAGGGAGGAGGTTTATAAAATGACACAAGCAGTGTAAGAAAACATAAAGAATATCTTTGATAGAATAACCAAAGCCAATGATTTCCACATTGGAGACATAGTGCTGAAATGGTATTCTAGGAGGGAGGACAAAGGCAAACATGGCAAATTTGAGAATTTGTGGAAAGGTCCTTATATCATTCATTTAGTTAGAGGTAATAATGATTTATTTTTACAAGAGTCGGATGGAGTAGAGTTATTTGGAGGTCTTGTCAATGGCAGGATGCTCAAGCACTATTTTTGTCAAGAGTCCAAGTTTGAAGCTTTCATTCATTGTACATAACATTGCATGATGATAGATCATAAAAACAAAAAAAACACAAAAACAAAGAAAGAAGGAAAAAGAGGGCATATTTGAAGAAGAGGTACAACCCCATACCTAAAAAAGAGTACTAATAAAAGTGTGCAAGTCTAAATGCCACTACTTGTTAAGAAAAAGAGTCTTGTTTAGTCATCTAGCCTAATCATGGTTGAACATGTTTTAAATTTCTGCTGATAGGTTAGTGAAAGAAGGCTTGTCAAATCATTTAAACTTGACTTGTTAGTAGGAATATATTAGGAAGAAAATATGCTAGTTCTCAATGCTCAAATATGAACCAAAGAGAAAGATAAATATGAGCAACAAATGATGAAACACAACCTTTATACTTTCTAGTTTTTTTTGTACAAAATAATTTTTGTGTGCAACTTGTCCCAATGCCACAGCCCATGGTAAATCAGATAGCTTAATCCTGGTTTAAATCATGTTTTAAATTTCATGTCAGTATATTAGAGAATGAAGCCTGTAAAACAGATTAATCTTGGCAGATGAATAGTCTAGGTAGAGAATAAGAGAGTTCACTAGCATAATCTGAACTCTTGGAAGTAACAAGGGTACAAGTAGATAGTTTGTTTTTCTTTCAAAAGAAAATAATGTCAAGGGTTTTCTAGTCCAAGTGCACCCAAAAGAAGAAAAAATGATGGGAAAAGGTATGATGGGTAGGTAGAGATGAGTTTGAAGCAAACATGCCTTTCATATTTTGAGATGATAGCTTCAAGAGAAACATCATCAAATAAAAGAAGAAAAATCTGCCCAATGGATGAGGCACTGGTCTTCATAAACTCGGAGATTTGATATCTGAAGTTCTGGGCACCTCCTGTAGAGGAGCTGCCCTCCCCAAGTGGATCCACTGTTATTCATCGGTAATTTTTGCTATTTGTAGATGATTAAATACTTGTCCTAGATTTCTAAAAACAAGATTCATGAATATTGTGAGTTTTAGAAATCTCGCTGCTTTCATTATCCTTAAAACAATTTTTTTCACTATTTTACTACTCTGCCATTCCCTGGTTAGCCTACCACTCCTGGAAGACCCCTCATGGGCTCATGCCACTCATATTTGTCCTATTTTTCACACCCATAACCTCAGTACTCTGCTTTTCCTATGCTTAACCCCTCCACTTTCCATCTAGGATTGCAAAAACAACCTACCCTTTCTCATGTTCACCAGATGTCTCAAAGCATTGATGGTCTCAAAACTATCTTTGTAGGCTCTTTAGATAAATTAAGTACATTGGATTTTGGGTCTTCAATACATCAATTTTTCAAAACCTATGTTTTTCATACTTGAAGACCCCAAGCCAAGCTTTCAATCAAAGACCAAGTCAAAAGAGCCTCCCACTAGGTCATTAGGGTTTCATAGGCTGGAGGGTTATCTTTGGTGTCCTAAATCACTGTTTTTCATGTGATAGAAGCTGAATCAATTGTGAAAGAATATTAGCACCTATTTTCCCAAGATAAATCAGAGAACTCTCCAAGGAAGATCTCCTTTTCAAGTTCAAATTCTATAAAGGACAGTTTCTCATTTTTTACATTTTTGTAGGAGTGTCAAGGTGACTATCAACAGGAAGATTGGTAAGGTAAGAGGCCTACTCCTCATTAGAGATATACACAAGAAAATGGAAGAGGAAGCAGCCTATTTTCAAGAAAAATTAGGGTTCCTAAGACTGATTAGGCCAGTAGTATGCCAAACAAAGAGCCAATGCAACAAATCACATAAAGGAGGCACACCAGTACAACCAAGCATGAATTGAAGATTTTTAGAAATTATAAATAAAGAAGGGAAAAAGGTGAGGTGAATTGGATAGAAATGAATGAACTTGAAAGGGCTATACACAACTTAGAAGACAACACTAATGATTTTTCTCAAACAGCCCAGAAACCTAAGGTTTTGGAAAGATAGGCAAGGGAGATGAAATGAAGATGATAGGCCTCCATGATGACAACAGACAGAAGGTTTGAAGAGACTATTGTAGGGTGACTTCTAGGGTTTTCCAAGGTAAAGTATCTCACTACCTCAAAGGGAAAGAATGCAAAGAGTATCAGTATAAGGAAGGTCAAGCCTTCATTTTCAGTCATCGGCACTCAATGATCAAAGGAGTAAAAAAATAGGCTTAAGCTCGAAGATGGAAGACCAAACTGATCATGAGGTTGTTGTTGTATAGCTGAATGTGTCAAACTCCAAGAACATCAAAAAGGGCTAAGTCAGTATGTTATGGCACCTACAAATCATAAATGGCCAAAAGAGGAGACAACATACATGATTGTGAAGACTATGGTACTAGTCAAAGATGGAATTATCATGCCTAGAGATCAGTAAGAGAAATGAAAAAAAGTTCCTCAGTCACCCATCAAGCAAAAGGAAATTTAATCTCCAAGGTAAGAACATAAAATTTTTAAAGATGTTGCTACCATACAAGTTCCTAGGGTGGTCAAATTATTTTTAGCATATTCAAAAGATCATAGGGAAGAGAGTCATTTCAAGGTTTTCATGACACTTATTGATTGAAAGTGATTTAAAGACATGAACAGGCTAAAACACAACAAATCATGTAACTCAAACAAGACATCTGCAAAACAAAGTGGTAAAGGCACCTATAGGTCAAAGGAGGTCAAAGTTCTCCATGTCAGCAACCTGTAGAGCAACAAAGAAAAATGGTTAGAAAGGAAAAGGTTCGCTTAAATGTTTCTTAAGCCACCTACTACAAAAGCTCAAAATGAAAATCAGTTAAAGTGACCAAGGGATTGAAAACATTAGAAAGTGGGTTTACAAGGGATAAATCTGTTTTCCTAAGACTATAAAAGAGCATTTAATTTATCATTTGGTTCATTTGTCACTTGCAAAAAGAGTAAAAAGCCTCCAAGGAGAAATTTATGAGTTTTAGTCAAAATATGGGTAAGGTTTCCCGGCGCTATGTGTTCGTGCCAGTGCTGCACTTACAGCACCCAGTGCTACGCGTTCGAGGGTTTTTTCAGTGTAAAAATACATTGTGCTTCACGTTCGGGTGAACGTGCTGCGCGTTCAGGTGGGCGCTACCTGTTTACCCAGAATTGCTCGACAGGCAGGGCATTGTGCAACATTGCGCCTAGGAGGAGGCCTGACAGGCCCAAAAACTTGCTCGACGTTGTGGTCAGGAGGCCCGATAGCCCCAGAACTTGCTCGGCGTTGCACTCAAGAGGCCTGACAGGCCCAAAAACTTGCCCGGCACTGTGCTTAGGAGGCCCGATAGGCCCAAAACATGCCCAACGCTAAGCTTAGGAAGGCCGACAGACCTACACGCGGGCAGGTGCTGCGCCCAGGAGGCTCGACACCCAACAGTGCATTCAGGAACTGCAACTAGAGCAGAAAGCCTCCTCCACTTGAAAAATTTCCAAAAAACCACAAGGGAGCACCTCCAAGCTGCATCCAAGGACCTGCAAAGAAGTTTAAAGTTGGTAGGTGGATATTTTCTTTATTCTCCAAGTGAATTTGATGATTTTATGGTTAAAGGAAATTGGTCAAAACCCTAAATACTAGAAACCCTAATCCCTCATGATAAACACTCTCTTTTGACCTCCAAGCTAGAAATTATCGATCAAGGAGGGTGTGAATTAGGGTAGCTGCAATGATTTCAAGATAACCCTTCATCAAAGCTCAAAGGAAATCAGTCATAAACCCACACCTCCATCTCACTCACTTACAAATAATCCCATTCACCATCATTTTATTTCACTCCTCCTACCAAGTTTCACAAGAAGGTCTAGGGTTGTTTAAAGGTAGCACTAATCACCATGTTAGGAGAAGAAGAGAGTATTAGCAGTGAAGGAGGCCAAGTGCCTATGAGGAAAAAGAACAAGGGTGGGAAGGTTACCATATTTGAACCCCAAGACATTGTGGATATTACTACCTCTCCCATGGTCCTCACATGCTTTCAGAATGTAGGGTGTTTTCAGTTTTGTGAAAAGTTCCAACAAGTACAAAATCACCCAGAGCTCACAAGGTTATTCACTCTTAACCTACATAATAAAAAATCAAGCTTGGCAGGGGTGACCTTTGAACTCTCATCAGATACCATTGCTCATGCTACTGGACTTCCTAATGTTGGTGAGAAATGGTTCAAGAGAGCAAAGCTGGACATGAGCTGCTATGAGCCTTTCCTCAAGCCTAGGTAAAAAGAGGGCTGAAAGACTATTTTCCCTTTCTTGCACTTGTTGGAGAGGTATGCACCCTTAATGAAGGTCATCATGAAATATTTTACATGTGAGGGGAGATACTCTAGGCTCTACTCCTACCATATCAGATTACTCATGCATTTCACCAGGGTTAAAATGCTTCATTTTCCTTACTACTTGTAAAGGAGCATCGACAAAATTTCTTTTGTTCTACGAAGGAGGAGTTATTCCCAGAAAATGCAGAGTCTGTTCCACCACTCCTTGATCAAGATGGTGGCTACATCAGTTGGAGTAAAAAGGCATACCCTGGGAGGTGTTCATTGCTCATGAAATATTCACAAGCCCACAACCTCATCATCAGCCAAGTTTACCCTCATAATCTCATCCTCCTCCCTCCACTCCTCCATAAGCTCCTACAAATAATGCCTCATCATCTACACAAGTAGCCTCTCCTCAAGAAAACCTCCCTTCGTCACCTTCTCCTAATTCATCAGATCAAGAAGGAAGTGGCAGTGAACAAGCAAGTGACCATAAGGGTGAGGGTGACAATGAATTAGACCACAATGAAGATAAGGGTGATGATGATTCAAGTCAACAAGAAGCATAAAACATGGAAACAAAGGTAGAGGATAACAATGAAGAAAATGAGGAAGCTGATAGTGGAAATGAATTAAGAAGTTATGAAGAAGAGGTTAGCAATGAAGCAAAAGACATGGAGGTGGATAATGATGAAGATGAGGCAAGTGACAAAGAAATAGAGGATGATCCTAAAGGCAGCAGTGAAAATAAGAGCCCTAATGACAGTAGGAAAAGTGAGGCTCATAGTCATGACAGAGATGAGGGAAAATATGAAGCGAGTAGCCAATATAGTGAAATCAACGAAGAGGTTGAAGACAACAGTGACACCAATGAAGCAAGCATCAGTGATGAACAAGACATCAAGAAAAAAGACAGTCACGACAGTCATGAAAATAATGATGAAAATGAAGAGGCTGATAATGAAAATAAAGATCATAGCAATGGTGAGGCAAGAAGCTACAATGAGGAAGAAAATGAAAGTGCAGAAATCGGTGAAGAGGCTAAAAGTGAGACTGATGTTGAAGGCAAGGAGGTAAGCAGCAGTGCAAGTGATGAAGAGGAAGATATGGAAACAAATGATGACAGGCATGATGAAAACACCAAAATAAGCAGAGTTGAGCCTTTTTCATTAGTATACAAAAGAGGGGAAAAGCATGTGTTTGCTGCCTCAAAAAGGCAAGGGGCCATGCCTTCCCCATCCACTAAGCCACTAGACAAAGGCAAAGAAAAGGTAAAGGAATAAGAGGAAGATCAACATGAGGTTGAGAGAGAGTTTTAAATCATTCAGATTGAAAATTACGAGGAGAATGAAGCAAGGACCTCAAACTTGCTCATCTAGAACAAAAATTCCGTAATTGAAGACCTCCAAGAAAATTTGAATAGGGCCAAGAGTGTGAATGATGCCCTTAAGATGGAGCACAGGCAGCTAGGGGCACAAAATTCCATTTATGTTGCAAGAGCAATCAGGGCCTGGAAAGAAGCTCAAAGGGAACAGATAAAGCTATAGGAATTCATAGGCGCCTATGAGGACAGTGAGGAATAAGAAGGGAATTCTAGGAGGAGACCAAGAACCACGGGTTTAAAGAAGGCCTTGGAAAAACAAAGAGAACAAGAATCAACCTTGGCAGAGCAGCTCCCTCTAGATGAGTTTTTGGCCATGGAGATAGCATATGATCGAGAGCCTTGGCTAGAAAGAGCAAACATACACTTGGAGGCTAAATTGGAGAAAGCCAATAAGGATCTTGATCTCCAAAGGAATATGACCAAGCATTATGCCCGAAGAAACCAAGTTGCAAGGGCTAAAATAAAAAAGGCCCAAACCAAAATCCAAGCACCTAAAGAGAAAAAAACCAAGAAAACCTTGGAATCTTGGCTGAAGCTTCTCTATAGGCCTCTCAAACCCCATGAGGAAGACATCCACCAAATTTGGGAGAATTTTCACAAATTTTGGTTTTTTGTAAATTTTGAGGCCTCTAAGCGCAACACCCCTAGCGCTACACTTTTATATCACACATCTTTAGGAGGAAAAATTTGCATTTTTGGAATCCTCAGCTCAAGTACAGTGTGCTCACCAATTTTCAGAGCATTTGGAGCATTTTTGGTCCCTCAAAAGGACAAAAAACACCTCATTTTTCACCTTTTTGCCTCATTTACAGGCCTGGCGTTGCACCTAGAGAAGTTTTTGGAAATTTGCATTTTGGAAAGGTTAATGGAGCTTAATAAGAAAACCAGGGGTAGGTTTGGAAAGTAGACTCAACAGGATTTTTAACGGGCCATCATGTCGCCAATTTTGAAATTGGGAAGGTCATCAAAACTTGGCTGCAAGTGGACCTAGTTTCTCTCGTGCATGGCGCTACGCTTTCATAGCTCACTGTGCGATTTTGGCCAAAAAGTCAACAAAATACACTCATTAATGGAAAATTGATATTTTAGTGTTTTTTGAGGCAAATCACTCCAAAGTTAGGTGCTAGGAGTTATTTTTTCATTTATTTCATGAGATATTTTGTGCCTTGGGCCTTGCATGGTCACTTAGGCATAAATGACATTTATGGATGATTTTGAAATTTTCAAACCCTAAATAGGGTTTTTTCCCTCCTTTTATAGATAAATAGAGCATGAGGGCCTCATTATAGAAGGTTGTAATTTGATGGCTCTTGAAATAAATATATGGTTTTTTGGAGATTGAAGAAGAAATTGGTGTTGTGGAGTTTGTGAATGGATTGCCTTGGTTGATGATGGAGAAGGCTTGCTTGCAAGGTCCATGAGCTTGGTTAATGGTGATGTGCTTATATTTAGTTCATGTTTTATTATGTATCATTTTGTTTCATCCTTCTATATTGTAGTAGAACAAAGGTTTTAGATTAAGAAATGTTTTTCAAAGGCACCTTAGCTCTGTTTGTTCTTCAACGCCTCTATGTTTTCCTCTGCTAGGTCAGTTTAGAGAATTCTTAGTTTCTCTATAGACCCACCCAAGATTTTTTATCTCATGAATGGTTCAATACAGTAGGTATCGAAGATGTTTTATGCTTAGACCTGCTTGTTTGATGTCACTAAAACATTGTTCTTGAGATATTTCTTTAAAGTACCACTAATTAGGTTTTTCCAAAGAGGCTATGTTTCAATCACACCCTTTGTCCATGCTTGAATAGTTGTTTTGGAGATATTTATGACTATGATCAATGATGTTTAGGAGTTCCCTCTTCTTTGATTAAATTTATATGTTTATCTTAAATGTTTTATAACCTTGAAGGTGAAATCACTAGAAGTTAAATGAGTTTCTCGCCTTCTATATTTAATTGGATTGTTTGTCTGAAATTCTTATTTGCTTGAGTTGAATCAAAGAGTTATTGGTGTGCCCTGTATATTGATTACTTATTCATGCTAAATAGTGTTGAAGTCCCTTCTTGTTAAATTATTTGACAGAGGATTCTTAATTTCCCTTTGCCCTACTTTGTTCACAAACTTGATGTTCATTTCATTTCCCACAAACCTTGAAAATCCATTTGACCATGCTATATTTTCCTTGTGATGTGCCTTGATTCATTATTGAAATTTCCATGACTTTTATTGACTCCATAGCCCAATGGCTTGAATATTTCCTCACTCCACCTATTCTACTTGATCATCTACCCAACCAAAACAAACAACCAAACCCTAAACTTAACAACTAGCCTAAAATTAAACCCTAAAAGCAAACAAGTTCACATCCTTTGCAAAAAATAGAGAGAGCCCTCTCTGAGTCCAGGAAGGCTAGGTCCTAGGACTCCAAAGACTGGTCTGATTTTACCCTGTGCATTTTATCTCACCAATCTAATAAATCACGGGACTATAATAAAATAGAATAGGAATTTCAGCTTGTTGACCTAGATGAGGATGAAAATTAAAAAATCACTAATGCAATCATCAAAGGAAAGGATGCCAATATTACTGAGGTCCAGACTAATCTTAACAGGGCCAAATATGTCACATACTTCCTTGAGCAGGAAAATGAGAAATTAAGGACCAAACAGGTCATTGATGAGATCAAGTATGTAACTGCTGAAAGGGAGGTAGAAAAGGCCAAAGCCATGCTAGATGAAACACTTGAAAATTATGGCTTGCTTGATGAAAAAGAGGAACAAGTACCAATAAATAAACCTAGAACTAGAGGGTTGAAAAGAGCTCTAGCTCTAGAAAGAGCAGATTGCTATAGTGATTAGTGAAAATAGGGAGCCATGGCTTGATAGAGCCAATCAACACTTGGAGAAGCTACTAGAAAATGATAATAAAGATAATGACCTATTGAGGAGGAAAGTCAAAACCATGCCCTAAAGGAGAAAATTACAATGGCCAAGCTCAAGGCAGCCAATGAGAAAATTGAAGCCCTAACCCATCAAAAGAAGAAGGAGATGGTAGGAATACTTTTTGAGGCTTCACTCCAAGCCTAGCCACCTCATCAGTATCCTCTCCACCAATTTCGAGGAAAGTTGAAACATTTTAGAAAATTATGAGTTTGACTGTGTTTTTCTGAACAAGGAAATATCAAAAATTTGTCAAATGCACCTCACCCTAGGCAGTGCGCAAATGATAGGGGCATTTTTTTGAAAACAATGTGACCACCAGTGGATTCATAATGAAAAATACAGTCAGGAAAACCACTTTTCCATCCTTAATTTGTAGATTCAAGAGGTCAAAAGGGAAAAAAACCACCAAAAAATCATGTTTCTTCCCATATTTTTTCCTTGGCACTGCACATAGAGAAGTCTTAGGAGATTGCAATTTTGAAGGGTCAAATCAACATCATTTTAAGAGATGGAGGCATATTCAGAAAGAGGACTTGACCAAATTTCCAACAAGCCATATTAGGCCTGATTTGGACACATGTAGGTTAGTCAAAAGTTTCTTTGAACATAGAGGGTGCACAACCTTAAGGCGCTGCGGATATGATAGGAAAATGGCGCATATGATAGTTTGTCGATCTTTTTGGTTTCTCACTGTGAATTTTGATTTTATCTCAGAAAATCATCTTTATATTAATATAATTCATCATGGTAAATTTAATTATGTCAAGGATAAGATACCTAGGGGTATATTCATTAGGTAAATTTATCCTTTATTCAAAATGAATCAGTTTGAATGTAATGAGGAGTGAGTCACTTGGACCATCCTACACTTCAGCTTTCAATTCAGAAATTAGTGGATCTTTTCCTCACCTCATGGATTCAACCCCTGAGGATGAGTGAAGCTTTTTTGAGGCCTATATCATGTCATTTTTTACTCATTTTCAAGGGTTTGAATAATTTTGGATGTTACCTTATTAATCAAGGAACTATTGTACCCAGTTTGGCCAGTTAATAAAGAGGAGTTGCAATTATTTTTTGGGATAAATGTGGTATGATGTTTATCATTTTTTTTCATTTAGTTTCATATGTTATAATGTATTGTATTCTTGTTCATTACATCTCTATGGTATGATCTCTTTAAATTTTTATAAGCAAAACACATGCTTGCTCATGCTCTGGTTTGGGAAATAGATCATAGTTTGTCCATTTTCCTCTGTTTATGATGAATAAATCTCCCATGCTCTTCCTAGCTTCTCCTTGGTATTAAAACCATCTCATCAAAATCATATTTAAAGTGGTAACCCTTATTCCTACCTTTCCCCATTGAATCCCTGCAACTCTATCTCATTCGCCCTGACCTAGCTACCTTGACCTAATTTCATCATCCAGTGAAACCTAACCAAATCAAATCAAAACAACCCCTACACTCAATACCTAGCATAAAATCCTAATCCATTTAGCCTCCTAGGTTGTGTCTTGTGGAGAGATCCCTCTCTTACTTGGTAGGGCTAGACACCAAGCCAAAAGGTTTGTTTGTGGTTACCTCTTTTGGGATTCCTTCTTCAACCTTGGGAATCTGGCGAAGTGCTAACATTATCGCGCTATTGCTGGGGAGGCGAACAGAAAAATATTCCCTGGGAAAGAACAAAAAAGATCAGATCTGATTGTTGATGGTGACCAACGATCAGGCACAAGAAGGTTGTGCATCATTCACCTGGAGACTCCAGCGTTGAAGAATCCAAAGGTTCAGAATTTTCATGGCGACTCCAATTTTCAAGAACTGGTAGTTTGAAGATATTTTTGGTGAACTCACTGTTGTCAAAATGGATTTGATTGCTCGAAGGTATGCTCCTATGAATCGAGCTCATATTCCTGGTTTTCCGAACTGTATTCCTTGTATAGATTGGCAATCAGGACTATCAAAGTTTAAGGGTCAAGACGGTGAAGATGCTAGTTTACATTTGGTCAAATTTCATTTGCATATTCACAAACTAAAGATTGAGTTTCCTTAATATTGTCTGATGAAGATGTTTATGGTTACCTTGGAGGAAAAAGCGAGATCATGGTATGAGAGTCTACCATATGCTAGTTTATATTCTCTAAAGGACTTTCATTCATTTTTCTTTCAAAATTATCAAAGGTATAATTCTTCTTTGTTGATGATTGATAGTTGTTGTGAGATATCTGATAATTTCATTGAGTTTCTTGAAAATTTGTATGGGGATGAAGAGTGTCTAGATGATGAGATCATAGAATCCCTTCATGATTTTTCTTCCCAACAAGAATCAACAGTTTCCTTCTTGGACGAAAAGATCCTTGAGCCTTTGCATGAGAACCCTTTTCATCACCAAAATGAATCAGAATCTCCTTCCTTAGATGAGACAGACTAGGACCAAGAAAGAGAAGTGCAAATTCCCGATCTTGAAAATGAAAATCACCAAATCAATCTAAATTACTTTAAAACTCAGTTTTCTCTTTTGTTTGAAGATGAAATAGATCAGCTCCTGAAAAATCATTTTACAATCCAAGCGAATGTAGATTTGGAGCTCTTACAATGTTCACACAGTTAAGAATGTGTGAGTGAAGCATCTTCCATTACTGAAAATGAAATTCTGGGTTTGAAAGATGATAGTCATGAGACTAATGAAGCCATGCAAGAAGTTGTTGTGTGAAAACCAATTTGTGATGATGATTTTCTGCAAGGAGATTAGCTAACAGATATTGTTTACTTTCATGAAGAAGATAGGGTTTTCATGTTTAACAATATTGAAGAATGTTTTATGTTCAAAGATGATTTAGAATATGAATTTGAAGAGTATGAGCCTAAGAGAGACAACATGGAAGTGATAGAGTTAGATTTTGCCATGCTTTAGGAATTTGTAGCCAACACTCAAATAGAAAAAATTCATACTTCCCTATGCTCTCCTATGGATAAAAAACCAAGTGTTCTTTCAGATCAAAATGAAGAGTGTGCTTGTGTTTTTGCTGAATCTCAAGACAAGGCAGCATTTCATATTTTTTAATATCCTTTTACTAATTTACTACAGTTATTAGGGAAGATGTAGTTTCTTGTTTCCATGGACCAGAAGCACATGTTTAGTAGACACTTGGAGTGGCCTAGTTTTTGTTTTTTTGGTTGCTCGAGGAAAATGAGAGAAGGATTTACATAAGTAGCCATCTGTTGGATTGGTTACACTAGAAGGATCAATTCAAATGATTGTACATATGTCTTTAGCAGGCAGGTGGTTTTCATCAGGATTTGAAGCCCTCAAGTCTCGGTGATATGCTGCCATCAATAAGTTTACTAAGTTTTTTATTTTTAGTCAGTATTTAGTCATGCATTTCAGTTTGAGTTTTTTGACTGTATTAGCCCAATGGTTAGGCACTTGGTCTACAGTGTTATTGACACCTACAAGGAGCTTCTATCCCCAATAAGGTCGATGTCAGTGTTAGAATTTTCATTCTACCATCAGTGATCAAAATCACTCTTTTCATATTCATTTTAGGGGTCCCACTTAGAATTTTTTTTTCATTCCATTAGGTCATGTAAAAAATTGATTCACTGATGGTAGCCCTAGTCATAAAGTCTCACTCTCCCTCAAAAATTCTAATTTGTTGGCCCACCTTCATGTCTTGCTGAGAATAATTTTTTTTTTTGAAAATATCATTTCACTATGTCTTATGTTAGTCAAAGTCAACCATGGAGTCAGGTCATTCAAGGTCCTATTAGGTCATTAGGTTTCATTGTTCAAGGTCCAAAAATGCACCATTTCATCTCAATAAGGTCAAAAAAAGGTGTGAGAGTGACTCAATAAACATTTCAATATCATCTGCAGAGGATTATCAACATGTAAATATAATATTTTTAAAGTTGTAATTATGGTTTCAAGTATGATTTTCATACTAAAATGTAATTTTATTCAATTTTTTTTAAAATTTATTTCGTTTTTTATGTAATTTTATGATTCCTATATGTAATAAGTCACTCTCCAAAAGCTTCCAACTCCAACTTCATATGCCAAACTGAATACCACCAAATCAAAGTGAAAAGTGCCAAACTCTAGCAACTTCATCCTACAAAGAAGAAAAGTCAAAGAAAAAAGCATATTCAACATGCTTTCAAAAAAGTGAAAAGAAACATAGGAAAAGTGGGTTTTTTATTTAAATCAAAATTCACTCAAGTATTAAAGACTCTTAGACATCAATTTGAAATTAATTTTCCTCCTATTCTATCAGGCAAACACTTGAGGAGAGTGAATTTTCGATTTTCTGGGAAAAATTGGAGAAAAACTGAGAAGAGGGCGTATATTCTGAAGGCATTGTGCATAGATAGAAGGTGTTGTGCACAGACAGAAGGAGCTGTTCACAGCCGGAAAGCGCTGCTCATAGCCTTAACGCGTTGCGCATATGTCCAACAAAGCCCAAAATGCTTCAAAATTTTCCCAAATCACCTCTAGAGCTACAACATTGATCTCATAAGCCTCTAGCAAGTAAGTAAAGGTCAAAATCCATCATTTCTCCCCCCCTTCAAAGTTTATTGGTTAGTGTTGTATAATTTTCTTGAAGAATTTGGTGTACGCTTACTCAAAACCCTAGTTTTCCTCCCTAACACTCACAACTCCTAAAACCCATTTCCCTTACACTCTCATACCCTTTCAAATACTCTTTCCCAAAACCTTTGTTATTACAATCCCTATACCTAATATTTTAAATCCTAAACCCTAAGCCCTAGGTTCTCCTTTTACCTAGGCTCCCAATTCCCAATTCCCCATCCTAAAATTCCCTTTAAATCCCCAATTCCCCATCCTAATTCCCATCATACTATCACTCCTTTTCCCTTCCCCTATTTCTCATATCCCTAACACTATCTCCCATAAATTTCCCTTTCCCCATTTCCTATCCCCATAAGTCACCTTCCACATTATCATATACTTCCCTAGGGTTTTGGACATAAAATAACCATGGTAGTTGAAGAAAAGCATAATATACCATACAGTGAGGAAGATGAAACAAAATCTAGGAGGCCACATAAAGGGGCCATGATAATTAGAATTGAGCTTGCTAGCACTTTGGGCTTCTCCAATAACAATAAAATGTTTCAAACATGTTTCAACCTCCACAAAAACCATGTCACTTTCGCTGGTGTCAACTTTACTGTCTCAACTGCCATCATTTCAGCTGCCACCGAGATCTCGAATTTTGGGGAGAAGTGGTTCAAAAGAGTGATTTGGAGGAAAACTACTTTGAGCCCTTTCTGAAACCAAGGTCTAAGAATGAGAAAAAGAGGTTCTTTCCTTTTTCCCACCTCCAGGACATATATGCACCAATGATGAAGATAATCATGAAATACTTTTTATGCGAGGGTAGATTTTCAAGGCTTTATACTTATCACAGCCGCCTCTTGATGCATTACACTAGGGAAAAGATGTTTAACATACCCTACTACCTTTTCCAAAGCATAGATAAGATGGCATTCATTTTCCAAAAAATTGAATATGAACATCAAATGAAAAGTCTTTTCAATCATTACTTAATTAAATCATAGTCCTATATAATGTCAATCAACTAAATATTGCATGGGGTACCTTCATAGCCCATCATATCTTCAGAGACCCTCCTACTCAGCATGCACAAAATGTGTCTTCATCATCCCATCCATCCACTTCCATCCCTCCATCTCATCCCATATTACTGTCATCCTCATCAGATCACACTCCTTCACCCATTTTACCCCCTTCATCTCCATTTCATATTGAATTTGGATCACCTAGCAGGATTAAGCTCAATGAGCCTAAGAGAGCTATTATGGTTGAGGTTGAGCCATTGCCAAAAACCTACCAGAGAGGTCACTGGCATGTGTTTGCTCCACATAGAGTCGAAGGGGCCATTCCTTCTACAACAACAAAGCAGGTGGAAAAAGTTAAAGAAAAGGTCATAGAACAAGTCATTCAAGATGAGAAGGATTTTTGTGAAACATAATATGAATTTTAGCTTGTTGAGCTAGATGAGGATGAAAATGAAAAAATCACTAATGCACCCTTCAAAGGAAAGAATGCCAAGATTAGTGAGCTCCATATTAATCTTGACAGGGCCAAATATGTCATATACTTCCTTGAGCAGGATAATGAGAAATTAAAGACAAAACATGTCATTGATGAGGTCAAGTATGTCATTGTTGAAAGGGAGGCAGAAAAGGCCAAAGCCATGCTAGATGAAACACTTGAAAAGTATGGATTTATTTATGAAAAAGAGGAATAATTACGAAGAAATAAAACTAGAACTAGAGGGCTGAAAAGATTTCTAGCTGTAGAAAGACAAAGGGAAGCTGAGCTTGCTGATTAGCTAACCCTCAATGATCAGCTTGCTATAGTGATTAGTGAAAACAGGGAGCCATGGCTTGATAGAGCCAATCAAAACTTGGAGAAGCTGCTAGCAAAGGCTAATAAAGAAAATAACCTATTGAGGAGGAAATTCAAACACCATGCCCTAAAGGAGAAAATTGCAATGGCCAAGCTCAAGGCAGCCAATGAGAAAATTGAAGCCCTAACCCATCAAAAGGAGAAGGAGAGGTTAGAAATATTTGTTGAGGATTCAATCCAAGCCTAGCCACCTCATCAACATCCTCTCCACAAATTTTGAGGCAAGTTGAAACATTTTAGAAAATTCTAAGTTTGACTGTGTTTTTCTGAACAAGGAAATATCAGAAAATTTGTCATATGCACAATAACCTAAGCACTGCGCAAATGATAGGGGCATTTTTGGGAAAAAGGTCACCACCAGTGGATTCATAATGACAAATACAGTCAGGAAAACCACTTTTCCATCCTTCATTTGCAGATTCAGGAGGTCAAAAGGGAAAAAAAAACCACAAAAAAAAAAGTTTCTTCCCATATGTTTGCCTAGGCACTGCACACAGATCAGTCTTATGAGATTGCAATTTTGAAAGGTCAAATCAACATCATTTTCAGAGATGAAGGAATATTCAGAAAGAGGACTTGACCGAATTTCCAACAAGACATCTTGGGCCTGATTTGGACACTTGTAGGTCAGTCAAAAGTTGCCTTGAACATGGAGGGCACACAACCTTAAGGCACTACACATATGACAGGAAAATGACGCATATGACAGTTTGATGATCTTTTTGGTTTTTCACTCTAAATTTTGATTTTATCTCATAAAATCATCTTTCTATTAATGTAATTCATCATGGTAAATGTAATTATGTCAAGGATAAGTTACCTAGGGGTAGATTCATTACGTAAGGTTATCCTTTAGTCAAAATGAATCAGTTTGAATGTAATGAGGAGTGAGTCACTTGGACCATCCTACACTTCAACTTTCAGTTTAGAAATTAGTGGATCTCTTCCTCACCTCATGGATTTGACCCCTGACGATGAGTGAAGCTTGTTTGAGGACTATATCATGTAATTTTTGACTCATTTTCAAGGGTTGGAATAAGGTTGGATGTTAGATTATTGATCAAGGAACTATTGTACTTAGTTTGGCCAATTAATAAAGAAGAGTTTCAGCTATTTTTTGGGATACATGTGGTATGATGTTTATTAATTTTTTTCCTTCAATTTCATATGTTAGAATTTATTGTATTCATGTTCATTACATCTCTATGGTCTGATCTCTTTCAAGTTTGATATGCTAAACACATGCTTTCTCATGCTATGTTTTGGGAAATTGATCATAGTTTGTCCATTTTCCTTTGTTTAGGAAGAATACATCTCCCATTATCTTCCTAGCTTCTCCTAAGTCTCAAAACCATTTCATCACATTCATATTTAAAGTGTTAAACCTTATGCCTATCTTGCCCCATTGAATCCTTGCAACCCTATCTCATTTTCCCTGACCTAGCTCCCTTGACCTAATTTCTTTGTCGAGTGAAGCCCAACCAAATCAAATCAAAACAACCTCTGCACTCAATACCTAGCCTAAAATCATAATCCATTCAGCCTCCTATGTTGTATCTTGTGGAGAGAGCCCTCTCTGACTTGGTAAGGCTATATACCAAGCCAAAAGGTTGGTTTGTAGTTACCTCTATTGGGATTCCTTCTTCAACCTTGGGAATCAGGAAGAGTGTGAACATAACCATTTCATCTCTTGCATTTTTATCATATGTATTCTATTATCCATCAACATATAAAAAAATGTCAAAACATTAAAGAAAATTATTAAAACTGGTAAGATACACATTAAGAGATTCACCCTCATAGTTATGGTTGCATCGCTTGGCCATAAACTTTTGTAATTCTGCTGGGTTGCTCTACGAAATATATTCAATATCCTACATGTTTATCTTGTTGCATCAAACTCAAGTTAGTCTTCAAGTAATAACAATATATTCATACATATAAAAATTTAAGTTCACATAAGTACACATGCATGCATGGATATTAATTTAAAACTTAAATCCTTTCCTATACTTGAGCCCATCTAGGTTCAGTGTAAAAATTTATCTATGATACAAATTTTGCACATATCCCTACTAAATTTATCCTAACCACACTTGAAAAAACTTTATTTTCATCTCTCATACACTTTCAAAATTATTTCATTATATTTAAATTGGCTTATCAATATCATCATTATTATTAATATTAAGTATAATGTATTAATTTTCATATATATATATTGATTGTTAAACATCTTCAAAATATGCAATTTTTTCATATTGTGTCAATTCAAAAAAATTAGTAATTATTATAAGCATATGTTGGTTTCATAAATATAACCACACTGATGTAAAGTTTGTCTAGATTGTTGCAACACATATTTTTTTTCAAAAAAACAATGTTAAAAAAGAATATTTTGGGTCCAAAAAATATGACTTTTTATGAATCCTTTGATTTTTAAAGACACAGACAAAAAGTCACTAAGTTTACATATCAAATGTGAATAAAAATATTCTAAAAATTAAGTAATAGAAAGCTAATAAAATTTCCGGAAAGTTTTCGTTTTACTCTAAAATGAAATTCTAAATATAAAAATTACTTTTACTTACCGAATGTTGAATTTTTTTTTTAAATGATATTTTTTTCCTGAAAAAATTTTAAATGATATTTTTTTCCCGAAAAAAGGGCCAAAAGTGTAACCCAAATTCACATTTTCACCCAAGAATCTCATGGCCACTTATTTGAGCAACCAAGTTGAAATAAGTTTAGATGTGGAAGAGACTATCATTTGTACATCAGTGTTTTAAGTGTGCATAAAACTCAAGTCAATCAATAATTATTGGAATACTTATCTAGAGGAAATCACTGACTGATAACAATCCTCTTAATTTCTCCTAACCAAAGGCTCCATTTCTCCTATTTTATTTGACAGTGGGGCATTCTTAGGTTGGGCCATGACTCCGCAAATATCTTGGCTTATCGAGATCCAATTATGATACATAATCAATATCAAACACAAACAAAGTCAAGGTACCAACCTCGATATCCTCCAACCAACAGTCTCACATCCCCCCATTTGATCCGAATTTATGTAGGAATGCAATAGAATAAACATATAACCATAAATACAAAGATATAGCGGAAATAACACTTCATTTCATTAATATCAAAGAACTAAATTTGCTTGCAGACAAAATGGAAATAAACTAGCTAGGGTGCTGGTAGCTTATCTCTGAAAAGATATGTGGTGGCTACAAGTCTCTGAACTCTGTGTTACAATGAGGCTCGAAGGCATATATATTATTTATAAATAATGGAAAACACCAAACATCCAAAAACCTAACCCTAGGAGATGAAACACTAGACTATGGGCCCCGCAGGGGTAAATTGGTACATCAATTTCTCAGGGTCGTAACTTTGGCATACTATATCCATTTGACACACATGATACATCGTTATAAAGGTCTATCTGAGAAATACAACCACTAATAATGAGTATCAATTTAAGAAGTATCATATTTTCCAGAGGCCTCATGCCCAAAAAACGTTGTTTAGGGCCTCAAAACAGCTCCAGAAGTTTAGGACCAAAAAAAATTCCAAAAATAGTAAATTGTGCTGCAATTAAGGGTTTAACTCTGTTGGTCTGAGTTATTCTGCCATGTCGAATGTGTCTAGTAGAGGTGGAAAGTAAGGCCGAAGGAGGTCCACATTGAACACTGGGTGAAAACTAAGGAATGGTGGAATATTAAGCTCGAAGGTATTGTCCCCTAGAACCTTGGTGATGGTGTATGGCCCATATCGGAGCGGGCGAAGCTTGCAGTGGGGTACAATGAGGCACTCCTTTTGAAAATGTAGCCACACTTTTTCACCCACCTGGAAGTTGTGTGGCACCCGATGTTGATCATGCCGCTGCTTGTACTTAGCATTGACTCTGTCCAATATGTCATGAAACTATTGGTGGATGTGCTGAATGCACTCAATGAAGTTGTTCACCTTGGCAGCTTCAGACTGGACATGAGAAGAATCAGCCTAAGCAGTTGCAAATGGAATGCCTACGTCAATGATACATAGTGGTTGGAATCCCATGGCCACCTAAAAGGGGTTGTGGTTGGTTGACCTGTGGAGGGCCCGATTATAGCTATGTTGTACACAGGGGACACTCTCATCCCATGTGCGTGGATGCTTTGAGTTGTAAATGTGCAAAATGTGTACGATCATCTTGTTAAAGACCTTTGCCTGGCCATCAATTTGGGGATGGAAAGCTGTGGACTTGGTGAGCTTAGTGTCCAACATTGACCAGAGGTTGGACCAAAGTGTACTGAGGAACCTATTGTCCCGATTTGAGATGATAGATTGTGGGATCCCAAAGTGTACCCACACTCATTCAAAGAAGATTTTAGGAGTAGATTTTTCCATGATATTATTCTTGTAGGCTGCCATAATGGCCATCTTTGAGAATTTTCCAATGACCATGAAAAAAAATTCGTTTCCATGCTTAGTAGAAGTAAGGCCCGACATGTAATCCATGGAGATGGATTCCCAAGGTCGACTAGTAATAGGAAACTGAGTATAGAGGCCTTGATTCTTGATGGTCGGTTTGGAAATGGTGCAGGAAGTGGAGGATTTGATGTACTTCTCGACATCATGGTGAAGGTTTGGCTAATAAAAATACTTTTGCAGTACTGCCACTATTTTCTTGACCCCGAAAATCCCAACGACCCGCCTGTAGTGCGCTTCAAAAATAATCTTGGCATGCTCACTTGAAGGAACACAAAGGTGTCTCAGGTGACATATCAGTGCATCCTGGAGGTGAAATTTTGGAACTTGGTTACCCTCCAAGGGCGACTTGTATGTGTGGTTGAATTCTATATCGCTCTTATAGATAAGTGGCCAATCAGAAGTTTCGTGCCCACAAGAGTTGAGCATGGTGTTTATCACCATGATTGGTCATCAGTTGAGGCCATTTTCAACATTATTGGTGTTGCCCTTCTTGTACTTGATGTTTAAATGAAACTATTGCATATATGTGGACAACTTCTGATGGTGATCATTCTGCAACTTCCCTTGTATTTGTATGAACTGTAGGGGTCGGTGGTCTATGTGGATGATCATTTCCTTCCCCAAAATGTAATGCTTCCATTGTCAGGAAGCCTAAACAATGGAATACATCTCTTTGTCATAATTGGGATACTTCTAGACTGTGTCAGAAAATGTCTCACTATGATATGCCATTGGATGCTCCTATTGAGAAAGAGCTGCCCTAATAGCATAGTCAGAGGCATCTATCTCAATCTCAAATGGTTGTTGCAAGTCTGGTAATGTCAGCACTAGGGAAAAGTAGAGGCAATGCTTCAATTCTACGAACGCCTTCTGTTGAGAGTCTGACCAAAACAATTTTCCTTTCGCTCCTCCCTTGGTGAATTGACTCAAGGGCCAAGTGATATGAGAGAATCCCAAGACAAATTTGCAGTAGAAATGAACAAGACCTAGAAATATGCGAAGCTCTGTTAGAGTGGTTGTGGCTGGCCAATCCCAAATGAATTTGATCTTCATTAGATCCACATGCACCCCCCGCTCATCAATAATGTATCCCAGATATAGAACCTAAGTCATTCCAAAAGTGCACTTCTCCAAATTGGCACACAACTTGTGTTGCCGTAGTGTTTAGAGGACCTGTCGGATGTGGTGGAGGTTCTCTTCCAAATTTTGGATGAATATTAGGATGTCATACAAGTACACTACTACAAATGAGTTTGTGAATGGCCGCAAGATGTCATCCATCAGCCTCATGAAAGTTGTGGGAGCACTCGTCAACCCGAAAGGCATGATCAACCATTCGAAAATTCCCTCGTTGGCTTGAAGGAAGTCTTCCACACATCAGATGGTTTGATTGGTACCTGGTGATACCGAGACTTCAAGTCAATCTTGCTGAAATATTTCGCCCCTTTGAGTTGGTCCAGAAGGTCATCAATCCATGGGATCAGGTACGTATTCCATACAATGATCTTGTTCAACGCCCGATAGTCAATACAAAGTCTCCAAGTCCCATCCTTCTTCTACACCAACATGATTAGGCTCCCACATGGCAATGAACTTGGCCGGATATGACATTTCTGTAGCAGCTCCTGAATTTGATTCTTGATTTTAGTGTTTTCCTGAACAAAGTGTCGATAGATCAGTCCATTGGGTAGCTATGCACATAGGGTCATATCGATGGGGTGTTTGAATTGACAATGCAGAGGCACCCCTGCGGGTGAGGTGAAGATGTCCCCATACTCCTCCACGACCTTGTCCATTTGTTTTTTTCATGAGGAGGAGCCTTGTCCGAAGGTCGTGGCCACAATATTCTTCTTGCCATGAGGGCAGATCATTGGGAAAACAAATTTCCCGATTTTGGAAATGAGCTTACTACATTGTTTCATAGTAACCAAAGAGATAGCGACAAGTAGTGGTATCTCTGGTATCTTGTACAAATTATTTCCCAAAGTAAAAATAACAGTGTGAGGCCAAGAATCATACACATCATGTCACTTCCACAAGTATGGTTGGCCTAATAATACATCACAAACATCAAGAGGAGCAATGTCACATAATACCAAACCGGTGAAGGGATTGATTCTGTAGGGAAGGCGACAATGATGGTTGATGCGGAGATCCCGTGGTTGGTGAAGCCACCTAATAATGTATGGCTATGAGTGTGTTGTGGTCGGAAAGCCCAACCGATTCACGACCTTTGCTGAAATGAGGTTCTTTTGGCTCCCACTTTCGACAATGAACTATAGCAGGGAACCCTTTACCCACATCTGGGAGTGGAAGAGACGCTCCTCCTCCTCTGGATCTTCCAGCTCTTCCTTTTGGATCTTTGTGGTGGCAACGGTGGCGTTGGGATCCACATCGATAATGTGCTTCCCTTTTTCATTCTTGTTATTGGGTTCTGATTCATTTTTGGAGCATGCATATGATTCAGAAGCCTTCATCTCGACCACTAGTGACAGCTTGGTCCGAAACCCACTTGTGTTGTGAGTGGAGCTCTTATGGAACTCACAGCACTTTCCTTTTTCCTTCTTCAGCTTTGCGGTGTTGTTCTTTTCTTGCAGTTTAGCAGTTTGTCTTGGGTCACCATACCTTGGCTTTGTACTCTGTTCTGTGGTTTGGGGGCACCCTTCCACTGCTTTTGATTCGCAGATCCAAAGTCCCACTTCTTCTATTTGAATTTCTGCTCAATCTTGGCAGCATACAAGTATGTCGTATCAAGAGTGGAGATGTCGAGGAACTCCATTTCCTCTTGAATGTATCTGTGCAGATAACTGCAGTAATTCAACACCAAATGTTTCTCTAAATATTTTATATCCATCATTATTTGCAGGGTATGGAACATATTCATCAGCTCATGCACATCTTAATCCCTTTAATGCTGCCATGTAGTCCATTGTATGTACTTGTCCTCATAACTCCCCACGGGATAATATTGTTTCTTGATAGCATCTCAGAAAGAATTCCAAGTGGTTACGACCAAGAACAGAGAGGGTTCCCCCTCATACTTTTTATCACAGTAGGTTTATCACCAATCTTTGGCATGGGGGGTGGCTTTGAGGAGTGCAAAATAATCTTCTCCCAGTTGGAAAATTCACGAGCCGAGAAATATCCTTCCAATATATTCAACCATCTATCTACGACATCCGCATCTATTTGGACATCAAATATGGGAATGTCAAAGTTTACTTGTACCTTAAAAGGGGTTGCGCCTCCAGTGTGGCTAATCAATGTAGATGTGCCACCAGTGGGCAATCATTGAAGGATCTGGGAAAATTTGTCCATCATCGCGTTCCTTTGTTTTCTGAGGGCCTCGTCGAGCAATATTTTGATAGCATCTCTTGCTCCCTCGTCTTTCTTTTCATCCCCCTTCGGCGGCTGCCGGGGTTTGTGAGGCTGATGTTGCAAAGGTTCAAGTAGATTCAGCCCTAACTCCCTATACAATGACCTTGTTGGGGACACACAAAGAAGGATCGAGAAAGAGCAGACCACTTTGATACCACTAATCTGAATTTATGCAGGAACACAACATAATACACATATAACCATAAATATAAAGATGCAGCGAAAATAAAACTTCATTTCATTAATATCAAATAAATGAAATTTGTTTACAGACAGAATGAAAATAAACTAGCTAGGGCGTTGGTAGCTTATCTCTAACGATATGTGGTAGCTACAAGCCTCTAAAATCTATGTTAAAATGATGCTCTAAGGCCTATATATTATTGAGAAACAATGGAAAACCATAAACATCCAAAAACCTAACCCTAGGAGATGAAACACCAAACTATGGGCCCCGTCGGGGTAAATTGGTACATCAATTTCCCGAGGTCGTAACTTTGGCATACTATCTCTATTTCATGCACATGATACATTGTTAGAAAGGTATATCCGAGGACTAAAAATGTTGACAACTTATATTGAGTCTAAAAGGCTCATCTTTTTCAGAGGTCGCATGCCCAAAAAACATCATTTAGGGCCTCGAAACGACTCCGGAAGTTCAGGACCCTAAAAACTGCCAAAAATAGTAAATTGTGCTACAATTAAGGAAACTGAAAAACTAAAATAAAAAGTGGTGGGGGTCCAAGTGGAATAGACAGGTGGCCACCAATATTCACCTAGATCACCATTAGTGCACTCAACCCAAGGTAATGCAAGCCCCTTCTTTGATCACAATAGTCCCTCGAGATGTTCGAGTATCCAACTTGGGTTGGTCAAGGATGTCTAAGAGTCTTATGGCTTATAGGAGTTTCATTTAACTTTCGAGGATCCAAGTACTCTCCATACCACACACACAAACAATTTTCCCTACACTCATCCCTTAAGGACTCTATCCTTCCACAAGGAAACCCAAGAAGAAAAACACTGACAACATTCTCACAACATGCATAGGTTCCTTTTTTATCATTCTCTCATAAAAAACTTATCTTCCATATCCTTGATTCCAAAAGACTACATAGTAGTACCTTCATTGGCTTCCCAATCATGTTGTCAACCTATTCATGGTTACATGTTCACCATAAACCATTATTAGTCATCTGAAACATGTTATGACAACAAAATTTTCTAATTCTTTATTCATGCACATCTGATACCGTATGCACCTGACATATATTCATGCATCTATAATATTGGTATTTAATATATATTCAATAGACATGCATCTTTGAACTATTGCATCTCTTGAATTTTTATCATATTTTTGCTATTATCCATCAACATATAACAAATTCTCAAACCATTAAAAAAAAGTATTAAAACTAGTAAGATACAATTTAAGATATCCCCCCTCATAGTTATGGTTGCATCACTTGGCCATAAGCCTTTGTAATTATGTTGGGCTGCTCTACGAAATCTAGTTAGTATCCTACATTTTTATTTCGTTGCATCAAACCCAAGTTAGTATTCAAGTAATATCAATATATTCATACATATAAAAACAATAATTTCACATAAGTACACATGCATGCATGGATATTAATATAAAACTTAAATTCTTTCCTATACTTGAGCCCATCTAGGTTCAGTGTTAGACTTTAGCTATGATACCACTTTTTCACATATCCCTACTAAATTTATTATTAGTATTAAGTATACTATATTAAATTTCATAGTATTGTTTTTTAATTTATTATATAAATATATCGTTAAGAATCTTCAAAATGTGCAATTTTTTTCATATTGGTTCAATTAAAAAATTCTAGTACTATGATATGCGTCTGTTGGTTTCGTGAATATAGCCATACTGAAGTAAATTTTGTCTAGATTGTTGCAAATTTTTTTTTTTTCAAAAACACAAGGTTAACAAAGAATATATTGAGTAAAAAAATGACTTTTTATGAATCCCTTGATTTTTAAAGAACATAGACAAAAAATTGCTAAGTTGACATACCAAATGTGAGTAAAAAAGTTCTAAAAATAAGTAAAAGAAAGCTAATAAAATTTATGGAAAGTTTTCATTTTACTCTAAAATGAATTTCTAAATATATAGATTATTTTTTCTCACCAAAAGTTGAATTTGTTTTTAAAATTATATTTCTTTTCTCAAAAAAGGGCCAAAAGTGTAACCCAAATTCACATGTTCACCTAAGAATCTCATGGCCACTTATTCAAGAAACCAAGTTGAAAGCAGATTATATGTGGAAGAGAATATCATTTTTACATGAGTGCTTTAAGTGTGCATAAAATGCAAGTCAACCAATAATTATTAGAATACTTAAGCACTCACTGGCAAGAATCCTCTTCATTTCTCTTAACCATAGGCTTTGTTGCTCCTATTTTATTCTACAGTGGGTCATTATTAGGTTGGGCCATGACTCCAAAAATAAATTGGCTCATCAATATCCAATTATGATACATAACCAATATCAAACACAAATAAAGTCAATGTACCAACCTTGACATCCTCCAACCAACAGTCTCACATCCCCCCATTAGTGGACTCAACCCAAGGTAGTGCATCCCCCTTCTTTGATCATAATAGTCCCTAGAGATGTGACATTATCCTTCCAGGGTATCCAACTTGGGTTGGCCAAGTATTTCTAAGAGTCTTATCGAGCTTATAGGAGTTTCATTTACCTTTTGAGGATCCAAGTACTCTCCAGACCACACACACAAACACTTGTCCCTACACTCATCCCTTCAGGGCTATAGCCTTCCACAAGGAAACCTAAGAAGAAACACACACACAAAATTTTCATAACATGCATATCAACATGCATAGGTTCCATTTGTATCATTCTCTCATCAACACCTTGTCTTCCATAACCTTGATTCCACAAGACTACACAATAGTGCCTTCATTGGCTTCCCAATCATGTTGTCAACCTATTCATCGTTACATGTTCACCATAAACCACTATTATTCATCTTAATCATGTTATGACAACAAAATCCTCTGATTGTTTATGCATGCACATCTATTACCATATGCACCTGACGTATCTACATGCATCTAACATATCGGTATTTACTATCTGTTCAACGGACATGCATTTTGAACTATTGCATCTCTTGAATTTTTATCATATGTATACTATTATCCATCAACATATAACAAATTCTCAAAACATTAAAGAAAATCATTAAATGTAGTAAGATACAAGTTAAGAGATTCCCCCTCATAGTTATGGTTGCATCACTTGGCCATAAACTTTTTCAATTTTGTTGGGCTTCTCTATGGAATCTATTTAGTATCCTGCATGTTTATCTTGTTGCATCAAACTCAAGTTAGTCTTCAAGAAATATCAATATATTCATACCTATAAAAATTAATTTCACATAAGTACACATGCATGCATGTATATTAATTTAAAACTTAAATTCTTTCCTATATTTGAGCCCATCTGGGTTCACTGTTAAAATTTAGCTATGATACCACTTTTTCACATATCCTTACTAAATTTATCATGACCACACTTGCAAAAAAATATTTTCATCTCTCATACACTTTCAAATTATTACATTATATTTAAATTAGATTATCATCATCATTATCATTATTAGTATTAAGTATAATATATCAGTTTTCATAGTATTGTTTTTTAATATGTGTGTGTGTGTGTGTGTGTGGAAAGAAATATGCCTCCCTTTAAGCCTAAGGGCTAGAGTGAGGTTGCTATTACTATGGAAACCCACATGTATACTCACTTAAGAGTTCAAAAGGCTCAACACCATTACAACAATATTCATTAATTAATTATCATTCATCATGTCACTAGCGGGGATTTGAACCTGGGTGGGGAAGATAAAAACCATTCTTCTCAACCACCTGAGATAACCCCAATTGACACACACACACACACACACATTCTATGAAAAACTATTTATGTTCCAAAAGAAATATATGAGTGGCTTCATGTATGTTTACAACATACAAAGTCCCAATATTATATTTGGGAACTATTATAATATCATATTATATGTCTTCCTGGATGCTTTTATCACAAAATATCTCATAAATATTCTTAGGCAATTACTGATTGCTATATCATATTGATTTTTCATCTTTAGAAATGGTACGTCATTCCATCCACTTGCTCTCCATTCATAAATTTAGTGTAACAAAATTGTATCACTACCTTGGACAATTCATCAACTTTCTTATTTAGCTCTATGTAAACATGAGAAAACATTGCTACTTGGAAATTTTTTAGATTGGATCATACCTCTTGCAGAAGAGGATGGAGGTGCCCATTTTCAACCCTACTCTTTTATTTTTCCAAATAATCACTACTTTGGAATATCGCATCACCTAAATTTTGTCCACATGTTTCATCTTGGAAAGGTGCAAGAGACCATAATGCTAATAATTCCACCCTCGTTTTTGTTCCACAACCCCCTCCATATCTGATAAAGAAATAATGATTTGAAGAAAGAAACATAACTACTCTAATACTCGTAGTTGGTGGGGTTCCTTGGCTTGTGCCATCGAAAAATCCCTAAGGCACACTATTATCAATGGGAGACATCTCAAGATTTTAGATCTTTACTGGTTTGGGGTTGAACTTGTATTCCTTTAGCCATCATAGGATCATATATATTGAGAGATCTATAGAACATATTAGTACTGAAAAATGGCTTGATTGTGGGCCCACCAAATTTCGGATATTAAGAGATATGGGAAGGAAATATAGCCTAACAATTCTCTATTAATCTCCCAATTATTTAAGGAGACTTCTAAATATGTAAATAACCAAATTGTTAAGGCCTTGAACTCCTCTTCTATTAGTTCCCCCACTCAATCTACATAAAAACATGTAAGAAAAAGAGGAGAAACCAACTCAGCTTCAATTTTACACAACGAACAATAGCGTGGTCCAATCCAACCCTGTTTCATCCCATTGTCCCTCAAACCATAAAATATATTATTTTTATTTTTATTTTTATAGGACTCAGAAGTTTCCATAGGTCGCCCACCACCAATTTCTCTCCAATGGAGGCTAAGTATCTGAATGTGGCAGATAACCCATCTTAGTTGTATAATATCATGAGACTATATTTCACGCGCAGGATACAATATCCTCATTTTCTTTTGAGATCCAAATGAAGTTTGAGTACAGAACACCATAAAAAAAATTTCACTCCATTTCTAGCTCCCTCTGAAGGCTTAGTTTGCAACTTGCTTCCATTCCTCTCTCCCCCAAGGTTCTAGCTCATGATCCTTTGTATCCATGAGAATAACTACATCATGCTCTGATAAGGATCATATTAGATTGTCATAGAGCCTAAAGGGCTCTTCAAATCTAACCCATGGATCCTTTCCAACTAAAATGCTTCTTCCATTCTCGACTCTCCATACTACCCAATTCCCAATCACAAGAAAACATTTCACTAAATTCTTCCATAGTATAGAACAATTCTTCATTTATTTCGTCGAATTACGGTACCAATCAATCATGGAATGGTCCATGATATATTTGAACTTCATAACTCTACCTCACAAGGAATTATTAATAGTGAGGTGTTGGAAGGCTTTTTACTACTAGAGCCTAAGAGAAAAAATAAATATTTTTACACACCACCTTTTGAGCTCCTTTGGAGGGGATACACGAGTCCATTTGACTAGCATAATGCCTTCATCTTGTCAGCTAGCTATCCACAAGAATTATAAAGCTTATATTTTTATTTTGTTTTAGATCCCTTTTGGTACATGTGAAATCGAGATCCAATAAACTGGTATGCTTTGGATTATTTCCTTTAGTAACAACAACCTCTTGCCTTGAGAGAGGAACATATTCATCTAGCATGATATACTCTCAAACATTTTTCAAAACCACAACCAATATACATATTGGTATGAATTTGGATTTAAATGGAAATGAAAATATTTGAAGCCTTCTAATATCGACTTAGCTTGATATTGCAACTAGGATTGTAGGTAACCCACTTTATTTTGTTCAAGATGAAATAATTTTGATTGTTGTTCATCATTCATGTAGCTTTGTTGAACAATTATAGGGAAATTTTTATGGCTAGAATGTCCTTTGCTACTCCTTCTCCTAATAGAAAGACGTCTTCCACTAACTGAAGGTGGGTTATGGATTTATACATGATAACTCTTACTCCAATTAAAGTCCTATTTTATTTTTCTCTAAACAAAAACCTGCTCATCCTTTCTGCTATTATAAGAAATAGAAATGGTGATAAGGGAAAACCTTGGTTCAACCCCTAGGATCCTTTGAAAAATTGTGATGGGACCCCTTTAATAATAGCCACAAATGAGACTGATTGGACATAGCCAAAAATTCAGTTTATAATCTAGAGGTCCACTTCCATCTAGAGTAGGGCTAATCTGATGAAGGTCATGTTGAAAAGTGTAACTAGGTTCAGTCTTCATAATGACATATGTAAATGTGATTTTATGTAATTGATGTAAAGAATTTTTTTTATTTTTTTTATTTTTTGTAATTCTTTCCCCATGGGTTTCATGAGCGAGAAATTTTATTTTTAGTAATGGCTCCCATTGTGAGCCTTTAGGATTGGTCATAAAGTCAAAGAGAGTCAATTTTATGTATGAAGGACCCTTCTTGGGCATAAAACATTTGTATATGAGTCAATGAAAGTGTCAAACAACCCTCCAATACAAGCAAAAGAATCCCCCTTCAAGTTGGCTTCAAAATAATAATAGAATATATAAAATAAAAATTTTGTCTCATCTCCAAGTCATGTTAGCTTATTACAGACTCCAACAACTATAAATAGGCTAGTTTAGATTTTATTTAGACACAAAATTTCAGAGAATATTTCAGTGGTCATCAAGACTGCAATTCGGTCAAGGTTTAAGGAAAAAAATAAGTGTGAAAAGGGTCAAGGAAGGCAACCTATAAATAATGAATAAAGGGAGAATAATATCGAATAATTTTAGAATAATTTTTGGGACAAC
This sequence comes from Pinus albicaulis, assembly GCA_034641835.2. Taxonomy (NCBI): domain Eukaryota; kingdom Viridiplantae; phylum Streptophyta; class Pinopsida; order Pinales; family Pinaceae; genus Pinus; species Pinus albicaulis. Next base: position 907,777,209 of record CM076569.1, on the reverse strand, counting down.
TTACCTCCACACATGCGAAATTGCGGACCTGTATATTGCAGAAAGAAGACCAAGGTATAACAGTCACAATGAGAGAGAATTTCAGGTGAAATAAAAAGCTGAAGTGTCAAAGAAGAAGTATCATTTTAGAGCGAAGAATATATAAGGTCTAAGTTGGTTAAGATCATCTGCTAAGGGTTTCTGAACGACAACCAAGGGACTAAAATTCTGAATATTAGTTTTGAAGGAAGAAGACGCGTAGATTTTATCATTGTAGGAAGAATCTCATAGAGGAGGATTTGTGTCTTGATCTTGGAGTGGAAAATAGATCAAGGGTCTTGGAATTGGTATTCGTCAATTGAAGTCTCTATAAGAAGAATAATCTGTGTGGGTTTTCCTCTCAAGTGGGAGAGGTTTTGGCCCTGGCCAATAGCATACATTTTGTGTCTCTTGTCTCTTTATGTTTATGCATTGGTAGTTGTTTGATGAAGAAAAACACTATAATAACATAAGTAAAAGAAGATCCTAATATAATAAGTAAAAAGAATTCACAAGCAGTTATCTAAGAAGAGAAATCACCTAATACTTGATGCCCTAGATTTCTCAATATGGCATCAGAGTTAAGGTGACTAAGTCAAGGAAGCCCATATTATCAAGGGACACTAAAGGATCGAATCTCAAGGAAGGCATAAAAGAGAAGATCATCTTGGAGTCAAAGGAAGCATCATAAACCTAGATCAAAAGAAGTCTACAAAGAAGTATTGGGATCATAATCAAGAGGGAGAAGGGTAAAACCCTACATCTATTCAAGTTAAAGTGTTTTGAAGAATATTCATCCAAAGGAAGCTAGATCAATAGGTGGTGCCATCTCACTCTCTGTGGGATCAAGGATCATTGTTGAAGAAAAAATATTCATCAAGGACCATTGTTGAAGAAAAACTATTCATCAAGGAGAAGTTTTCTAACCTCTATATCATCATTAACATTAAGGAAGCATCAAGAAGAATGAGAATTATATCAAGTAAGTATATTTATGTTCACATCTAATTCTGTCAAAATTTCTCTTTTCAAGGAAAAAAAAAATTTGGTTGGAGCTTTTCAAACTACCTTGAATGGAAGAAAATGACAAACTTGAATATCATTGAAAATGAGGTCATGGATCATGTCAAAGGATCTATCACCCAGCCATGAGAACAATATGCTCAAGCTCTTGTAAATATATGAAAGGGAAAGTTAGGGCTCAAAGGATTTGCATTGAATCCATAAAAGGCCCTTTCATCCCATATGTACGTAAACTAGAAACGTCTAAAGAAATATATGGTAGACTGGTAGAGTTTTATTCCTTAAGCATTGTAGGGGCCAAATCTCAAGGAAGGCATCAAAGCGAATATCATCTTGGAGTAAAAGGAAGCATCATAATCATAAATCAAATAAATACACAAAGAAGTATTTGGATCATCATCAAGAGGGAGAAGGAAAAAAATCTACATCTATTCAAGTTTAAAATTTTTTAAGACTATTCATCCAAAGTAAGCAAGATCAAAAGGAAATGTCATATCACTCTTTTTGGGATAAATGATCATTCTTGAAGAAAACTCCTTCATCAAAGAGAAGTTTTCTATCCTCTATCATCATCAAGATCAAGTAAGCATAAAGAATAAGGAGAATTCTATCAAGTAAGTATATTTATGTTCACATATGTATCTGTCAAAATGTCTTTTTGCAAGGAAAGAAACAAATTGATCAGGGCTTAAAACTATCTTGCATGGAAGAAAAGGAAAAACCTGAATCTCATTGAAAATGAGGTTATGGATCATGTCAAAGGATATATCACCAAACCAGGAGAACAAGATGATCAAGATCTTGCAAACTATATGAAAGGGGAAGTTAGGGCTCAAAGGATTCTTATTGAATCCTTCAAATATCCCCTCATCCCATATTTATCTAAACTCGAAACTTCTAAATAAATATATGATAGAATGGTAGAGTTTTATTATGTAAGAAGTACATGGGAAGTTATCTCTGTAAGGAAATAACTCTACAAGATGAAGATGTCAAAGGAAGAAGGAATAACCTCATAATTTATGAGGATATCTGAGATCAGGGATCAACTTAAAGATCTAGGAGAAGTCATGTCTAATAGAGAAACAACTACAATTGTATTAAATGCACTACCAGAGGAGTGGGGTAACTTTACTTCAAGTATTTATGGGAAGAAAGAAGCTAATCCATTCCATGAGCTATGGTCACTATGCAATATTGAGGAATCTAGGTTAAAGAAAAAATATGATGTGGGATAAAGTGAGAAGAATTACACATATGTTGTTATGAAAAAAATAAAGAGAATATTTGGAAGGTTTGGTCCTCAGGAAAAGAAGAAGAACATGGCTAAAATACAGTGCTATGGGTGTCAAGAATATGGACACTACAAAAGAGATTGTTCTAAGATCAAGGACAATAAAAAAAGAGGAATAGAAGAAGCTCATATCACTGAAGAAGTGGAGAAAGTTGAAAAGAAGAAGTCCAAGATAGAGGAAGTAAGAGATCTCTACTATGACTGAGATAGTATTCATCACCTAAGTTCTTTTAAAATTCTTAAGTATTCTATTGTAAGATAAGGCTATCATGATTCACAAAATGGGATGCATCAAGCCATCATAAAAGCATTAATGGATGAAAGAGCTCGAGACATCATCATAGAAAATCATGAAAGATGGTTATAATCTATGGAATTCAAGGATATAACTCTTGGGAATCTCATTGGAGACATAAGTGGAAAGGTCATCTAGTTCAAGGTTCATCATATATCTATCAAAAGGAAACATCCGTTGATGGGGATATTTTAAATCCTCAAGATTCTATGATGGAATCTTCATTGGAAGGTTCACCGATCATGAGGGGAAGCAATTGTTTCATCAAGAATTCCAAACTTGTGTAATTCATAGGATGATGGTGTGATGACATAAAAGTGAAGGAGATTAAGGGATTGAATCTCTTTCAATCAAGGAAGTTGTTGCAGGAAGTCTGAATGACCCAAAGGAAAAATGAGGTATGTATGCTTACATTGGATATTGTGGAAGTCATGTCATATGGTTGAAGATATCATGAACCAATGCTCTTGTTTAGTCAATTTAGTGTCCTAAATTTCTAACATAAATTATCGACCAGGGCTAGTAAACTGATGAAGTGTGATGCACTATATGTGCCTAAGTATCCATTTTTCTTACTTCATTGTTTTTAGTGTTTTATTTATGTTTTGGGGTTTTTATGTTTGATTCTTAGTATGCTACTCTATGCTAAAAATATGAAGTTAGATCTATGTCAAAAGGGATAAAAGGAAATGTTAATAAATGAATTAAAACAGATTTTATTTTCAAATTCTGTTCCTAACTAGAAAATGATGAAAACAGAGAGTCCTAATCCATGGATATTATAGCTTCTAAATGAACATTCATGAAATGAAAAGTAACTCAAAACACTACAACTTAATCTGATTCATTTAGTTAGAGATTTTTTGGAAGAGCTTGTGAAAAAGATTAATTCTAATGCAATGAGGATCTTCTATGAAGCAAAACAATCAATAACTCACAATGTTACAACTTAGTCTCATTCATGAATTAGAGGTTTATTGGAAAAGCTTTTGAAAGAGACTAACTGCAGTATAATGAGGATCTTCTTTTTAAGTAAATAACAGAAAATGAAATGCTAATAACTCAGAATATCACAATTGAATCCCATTCATTTAATAGAGATGTATTGGAAGAGCTTGAGAAAGAGACTAACTGCAATATCATGAGGATCGTTTATCTAAGTAAATGACATGAAAAATAATGCTAAAAGCTATGATTTTAGAAGCAATCTAAGTAAGGGAATATGACAAAACAAAATTGAAAATGACTTATCTAGAAAACATGTAAAACCTCCTTGAATAGCAGGGGCCCTCTGCTACCAATTTGGTGAAATTCTTCAGCTCAAAGTTGTAATCAAAACAACATCAAAGAATTGAACTTCTTTATTGATAAAATCACAAATCTACATCCCATTCCATCTTAAGCTTTGTTACAAAACAATCTCTAATCCTTTCTCTTCTTCTCCTATTTTTCACTACCCTTGATAGGAAAAAGCTTCCCCTATTTATACAAAAATATGAGAAGTTATCTCATTAATGAGAGTCCATGAATCTCTCCCTCTATCTTTAGAGTTACAATCAAAATAGGAAATAATAAGACACATGTCTTTTTAGAGTTTCAATACAAATAAGAAATGAGACACATATCTTCTTAGAGTTTCAATACAAAAAATAAATGAGACACATGTCCTTATGATCCCATGATCTTCTCCACTCAAATTCGAATTTGGTTTTGGGAGGCCGCATAAAGGTCTTTTAGAAGCTTCCTTTTGACCTACACATGTCACAAAACTCATAACACATATATAGATATATGAAACTATGTTAATTTTGTAGTTTCTAATCATAAATTCACTTTAAATACATAAAATAAATAACTTTGGAAGACAAGGATCCTAACCCATATATTTATGAAAATGGTTACTTGATGTATGGTTTTAGGTCAGATGGCTATGAAATAAGAGCTGAATGGTTATGACATAATGGAAATATGTATGAATATGGAAAACACTTTTGAGACTCAACATACCCCCCAACTGAAGTTGTTGCATGTCCTCATGCAACTATTGCAATGATTCATTTGTCCATGAGTTGATCTTTTATGAGTTTTGACTCAAATAGATTCGTTCCAAACTTTGCTTTATAATATTTTCTTTTGGCAAAGTATAATACATTTGATTGCAACATTTTTTTTTATATGGTTGGTTCTTGTGTGACAACCGATTTTTTTGAGCAATGGTTCTTGTATAACAATGCTTTATTTTCTTTGTTGCATCAAAGTTCATGAAAACATTTAGAATCAAATACTCCATCAATGAATTGATCATTTGCAAGGCATATAATCTTTTGGATCATGTTGCAACAATAGTTGGTTGGGAAGTATATGTGGGTGGAAATGAAATGAAAATGTGTGATAGTGTATGACATATGGATATGAAATGATGTCCCTTCCCCCCAATTAAATATATGACAATGTGAAAAAGGGAGTGAGGAATTTTTCCAAAGTTAAAATTTTAGCATTCTAATGAATTACATGACTAAAAATTAGAAAACCACATACCTTCACTTACCTTAAATGTGGATGAGTTGTGTATACTGAAGAGTGTGGCTGTTGATGTTGTTGGATCATGAACTATGTAAACAAATGGATTTGATCTGCTTCTTTGTTCTCTTTTTTCTCTTTGTGCTGATGGAAAGATTGGGATCTTTATTGCTACTGATACAAATTGATTCCTGCTGCAAACTACTGAAATGATGTAGTCTTCAATCGTTACAAAATTCGATGGTACAATTCTAGTCATGCGAATAAATGTGTTGATGTCGAGCATGAAGAGAAGTCATTGGATTACCGACCATTGATGAATGTCGTTAACCAATGCGAGGCAAACTCAACATTAATGTCAATGAGTGCCAAGGTATCTAAGTACATCTTGCAAAGTGCGAATAAATGGGCTGATGTCGAGCCACTTGCAATATCTGACGATCAAGGGACATTGATGTATTCCCATGATTGTCAGCGAGAGAACTTGTCATTAATGCATACAAGCCTCAAGGTACTATAAAGGACTCTAGTCTTGGACCTAGATAATGTGCTGATGTCGATAGGGCAAGACTTAGAAGGGAGGCCTTAAGGAATCATCCATCATCTAACACGAGCATGAAAGAATAATTTTTGAAGGACTATGGATGAAATTTTTTGTAGTGGATCAAGGTTTATTTGACAGAATGAAAATGGAAATGAAATGAATCAGCTTTGTAGAGGAGCTGAATGGTTTTATTGCTAGTGAAAGCAAGGCAGGAAAATATAATGACTGGGAAAAAAAATGAGCAGTGAGGGAAAATGAGACGAGGATTTTATTGAATGACTAAGTAGAAATGCAATAGCGAATGTAAAGGGAAATGAGGTGAATGTTTTAATGATTGAGGAAGCATGGATGTAATGGAGATAATGGCATCTGAAAGGCTTTCAAGTGTTGGATCTGATTTGCATTAGCATGTGCTCATGCATTGATGTTTCTTTCTTTGTTGTTGATCATCTTCTTGTAAAAGAAATGTAGTCTCTGAGAGAGACACTATTTGCTTGTAGTCATCTGTCCTTCCTCCTGGAACCTGCAAAATAAAACTAGTACTTCTTCTGCAATGGAATGTAAGATTATCAAAATAGAGAGGTGATCAATCTCTCTGGTTATGACATTTACACAAAAAACTGAGAATTGGTACTAATAAAACAAGTTCATGAAGGGAAACCAAAAGAATTTATACCTGTTTCGAAATTAGTGCCTCAAGTTACCTGTTGTGTCTTTTCAGCAATTTCTTTAGTCTTTACTGTTTCAAACATTGATGATAGTTTTCTCATTATGTAGATCTCGTCGAAATATTTCCAACGACGCTTGAATCGTCGAAATCCGATATCGGAAGAGAAAGTTAGCCTAATTTGAAATTTGGGTGAAACAATGAAGTTTCTTAGCTGCAAAATTGATGTTTAGCTGCAGAATGTGCACCGTTCCATAGCTAAAATCCTGAAAATAAGGTTAAGTAGCCATTCCTATGCAAATAATCAGTCTTTACATTTAAATCAACTAGTATCTCCTCAAGGAAAATGAACAATACCCTACTTATTTTATTGATGCATTTTTTATTTTTATTTTTATTTTATTTTATTTTATTTTATTTTATTTTATTTTTTTATTTTTTTATTTTTTTTAATGAACAAAAATCCATTGATGGTGAATACTAATATTTCAGTCTTCATAGAACATGTTTCCCTTCACAAAGAAATGAAAACGTCATAACAAACTAAATGCATCGGGCAACTTGAGCCATCATAAATTTATTCACACAACAATGTTGCACATCAGAATATAAATTAAATATTTGATTCTACTTGAACTTCCTCATGTCAATTTAATATTTGTTCATCAAGTTAGCCTCTCCAAACATTTAGCACTTTTAAAAAAAAAAATGGAATGTCCTGCAAGAAATTTCTCAAAAGAAGATTTTGTGTTACAACAATGATAACATAATTAGTGAAGGGCTTCTCTTCATCAACCAAAGGGCTCTGAGCTTGGGACATATTGATATCTGTTTGAGATAAATTATTTGGCAAGTTTAGGATGTAAAATGGTAATCGTAATTCAAGATGATAGTATGTAATGCAAAGTGGTGAGTCAAGATCGACAAACTGTGCATAGGGTGAAAGAAATCGAATTTGACAGTTTGATTTATCAAAATCATGTAGAATGTGGATTGAATGCCACATTAGAATTTGATTTAGATTAAAATTCTTTTTTCTTGAGATCTAGAAAACCATATCATGGGTGAAATCAACGCAGAGTGCCGTTCTCAAACTTTTCACTGTGCAAAAGCCGTTTTTTTCCTCCCGTAGACAACAAAATAGGGCTTTGAAGAACCAAAAAATTCTCTCTAACGGTTGCGAAATATAGAAAAAAAAATTCAAGTTACTAAATTACCCCCATTCCTGAAAAAACCCATGTCGTGGATTTTTAAAATTCGCCTTGATTTCCTCCGAATTCGTGTTTTAAAATCACATGTCAAAAACAGTTACGTTTTTTTAGCAATGAAAAATGATTTTTGGTGATTTCAAGATCGTAATTAAATCGAGAAACAAATGCAAATGGTTTAATAGGAAAATTCAAATGCAACTCAAATGAAAGGTGGCAACATGGCAACATTTGTCTTCAATTCGAAACCAAACTTAGTTTCTTGAAAAACTGATCTCTCCTACGGATTTGTCAAATGATTTTGCAAATTACATTCACACAATTTCAATAAGGTATTCTCCAGTTTCTATTGCGATAGCTTGATGTATTCTGAGCCCGAAGGAGCTTGTTGCTGAATTTCTATGGTTTCTTATTAGGATTTGTATTCCGGCATATTTTTATCAGATTTGCAAGAGTGCAGGCAACATTGTGGAATCTTCGATCACAGATTTTGTTTAAAAATTGTAGAGGTTGGATCAAAAATAATTTAGCAAGTCAAGTTTGTTTTTGATTGCCACCAACGTATTGAATTTAAATTCGAAATCAGTCTCTTGAAAAGGGATAAAATTCCTAGCAACCACACCAAATAGCCAGATCCGCTTATCTACATGCAAACAGATCTGCTTCTCCATTAATTCTACAGGAAAACAGGGCACTCTGTTGGTTTTACTGTCAAATTCTGTAATGAGCAAGCTGAGAGCCGAGGCTTCACTCTTTCAAACTAAGAAGTTGCTGTCAAATACGAACATTGCAAAGTGTTGAATGTGCTAGTAATGATGTTGGGAATGTTTTGCAAAGGGACCTATGGTCAAATGGTGATGCGGAACCTTTGAAATCAAGTTATTACATGGACAACTCTTTTGTAATTCCTTTGGAAAAACATGGATCTTTTGGATTCTGTTAGCTAAAGCGTTGGGTTTGTTCATCCAATTTCGGTGATGTGGATCTCCTCCGTGCATAAAATTTCTTCTTATGGAAACAAAAATGGATTCTTTTCTTCTCATAAATTTTGCAGATTTTGAAGAGCTGCTTCAATGCGGCATGGAGAGGTTTATTTGCTCTGAGTTTTAATTTTATTTTATGCTTTGGATTTTTTATTTTTATTTTTATTTTTAAACATTCGGCAGCATGACTTTGTTTTTCAATTTTTTTTTAATGTTTGGTTTGTTTTTATTATGCCTTTTTTTTTTTTTTGGTTAATAAAATTACATATGTTATATTTTCAAAATTTAAAAATATACATATATATTTTACTAAACAAAATAATTTAATGATTTTTTTATTTTTTTTAATATTATTTTTTAAAATTTTCTTTATTAAAATTCATTAATAAAGAAAATGATTATGAGAAGTTTTATTTTTTATTTTTATTTATTTTTAAATGATTTGTTAATAAAATGATATATATTATATTTTCAAAGATATACATATATATTTTATTGAACAAAACAATTTCTTGAATTTTTTTCACCTTTTTAATTTTTTTTTTTTTTTAAATCAAATGAAATGATGAAAACATTTTATAATTTTTATTTATTTATTTTTTTTTTAACATAAAATTCTTTTTCTGATCCTCCAGATCACACAAAGTGCAGGAGGAGAGCATACTTGAGAAATTATTAATTTTTTTTTTTAGATGTAAGAAATAAGGCTACCTAGTTACACTTCCTCGGCAACAGCGCCAAAATGTTTAGTCAATTTAGTGTCCTAAATTGCTAACATAAATTATTGACTAGGGCTAGTAAACTGATGAAGTGTGGTGCACTATATGTGCTTAAGAAACCTACTTCTTACTTCGTTGTTTTTAGTGTTTTAATTGATGTTTTGGGGTTTTTATCTTTGATTCTTAGTATGCTACTCTATGCTAAAAAGATGAAGTTAGATCCATGTCAAAAGGGAGAAAAGGAAATGTTAATAAATGAATTAAAACAAAGTTTATTTGCAAGTTCTGTTCCTAATTAGAAAATGATGAAAACAAAGAGTCCTAATCCATGGATATTACAGCTTCTAAATGAACATTCATGAAATGAAAAGTAACTCAAAACACTACAACTTAATCGATTCATTTAGTTAGATATTTGTTGGAAGAGCTTGTGAAAATGATTAATTCTAATGCGCAGTAGGGATCATACATGAAACAAAACAATAGAAGTAACTCTTGCAAATATGCAAACTTAGTCTCATTCATGAATTAGAGGTTTATTCGAAAAGCTTTTGAAATAGACTAACTGCAGTATAATGAGGATCTTCTTTTTAACTAAATAACAGAAAATGAAATGCTAATAACTCATAATATCACAATTGAACCACATTCATTTAATAGAGATGTATTGGAAGAGCTTGAGAAAGAGACTAACTGTAATATCATGAGGATCCTTTATTTAAGCAAATGACATGAATCATAATGCTAAAAGCTATGATTTTATAAAGCAGTCTAAGTAAGGAAATATGACAAAACATAATTGAAAACGACTTATCTAGAAAACATGTAAAACCTCCTCGAATAGCAGAGGCCCTCTGCTACCAATTTGGTGAAATTCTTTAGCTCCTTAAAGTTGTAATCAAAACAGCATCAAAGAACTGAACTTCTTTATTGATAAACTCACAAATCTACATCCCATTCCATCTTAAGCTTTGTTACAAAACAATCTCTAATCCTTTCTCTTCTTCTCCTTTCACTACTCTTGATAGGACAAAGCTTCCCCTATTTCTACAAAAATATGAAAAGTTATCTCATTAATGAGAGTCCGTGAATCTCTCCCTCTATCTCTAGAGTTACAATCAAAATAGGAAATGATAAGACACATGTCTTTTTAGATTCTCAATACAAATAAGAAATGAGACACATATCTTCTTAGAGTTTCAATACAAAAGAAATGAGACACATGTCCTCATGATCCCATGATCTTCTCCTCCAAATTCGAATTTGGTTGGAAGCCACACTAAAGGTCTTTTAAACCATTTTTGACCTACACACATGTCACAAAACTCATAACACATATATAATTCTATGAATCTATGTTAATTTTGTAGTTTCTAATCATAAAATTCACTTTAAATACATAAAATAAATAACTTTGGAAGACGAGGATCCTAACCCATATATTTATGAAAATGGTTACTTGATGTAGGGTTTACGGTCAATAGGTTTGTAAATGAGGGCGAATGGTTATGACATAATGGGAATATGTATGAATATGGAAAAAACTTTTGAGACTCAACAACTCTATCTTAAGAGCATGATCCAGCTCAAGGGATCTCCTCCTTCGAAGGAATGCAGAAATGCATGGGTCACACATTCAATAAAATCAACATAATATCTTCTCATATGTAATATGAGGTGGTTGACTATAATTGAAGAATTTTGATTGGAAATTCCTGGGAATGAAATGTGTGAAGAAAGGAAGGAAGAGATCATGGAATATGCAACCATGGTAAAGGAAATCAACATCCGTAAGACCAAGAAGATTTGACTAGGACATCTCCATGAAAGATATGAAGACTATGATGGAGTTTGAAAAAGAAAGAGACCCTTGACAATATATATCTTTGGGAGATGTGTCGATATGTATGCAGGATGCTGATGCAAACTAGAAGATGTCACGATGAAAGACCATCACAAAGATAATATTGATTTTAATGTTCATTCCTTTATTTTTGAACAAATATCTGGATGGGTTTATGTAGGGCTACCAAGGGAAGATCTATGCATATCTTCCACCACCGATGCACATGTAGTAGGATGAAAGATCCTTAAGTAAACATGGAATGAAGAAAGCAACATGGCATGAAGGAAGGCTAGATATGGACTGATGGATCACTTTCCAATGATGACATGGCTGACTCATGGATGGAAGTGATGGATGGTCGGTGCCCTATGTAGAAGTCCCAAACATGAAGACTCCTAGATAACGAAAAGAAGTTTATGACATCGCGGGGAGTTCTTCAAGCAGCTAGTTGTCCCATCATCTCCACCTAAGGAGCTGCTGTTGGTCCCTAATTAAGAGGGAGCCTAGAAACAAGTTTCTTACTTGGTAGAAACTTGGAAGCACAATTCCTAAGCCAAGAGGGAGCTTAGGTACATTCCTTCCATAGGAATGAGTACATTCCTTTATTGGAATAGATATGTCCTCCCTAATTAAGAGGGAGAGATAGACACATTATTCTCGTCTTCACTTGGGAAGATAGAATGGAGGATTGGGTAAACATCTGGCATCCGATGCTCTTTGAGGATGTATTAGGGCATCCAAGATAAGAATAGTCGTTGAGGACCGATATTCTTTGAGGATCGGGAATCCAAGATAAGAATAATCTTGGTGGAACACACCTTGAGAACCCGGGTGGGGTATGTTCTGAAAGAGGCAATGATGAGAGTGTCGATACATCATTGGTCTTGCCAGCATTGTGCTCAGATCTCGTGGAGAGATATAGTTGTTAGTCAAGACCTTGCTATGTGACAATGCTTGTTGATATGGTGCTATACAAATGAGTTGCTAATCTGACTCTTATTATGAGAAATCATATTGAGAATGACCAAGTACTATTATGAATACCTTCTAGTTAAGAGGGAGTGTTGAAAAGGGTAACTAGGTTCGGTCTTCATAATGACACATGTAAATGTGATTTTATGTAATTGATGTTAAGAAACCTAAAATTATTTTTGTAATGCTTGTCTCATGGGTTTCATGAGCAAGGAATTTTATTTTTAGTGATGTCTCCCATTGTGAGCCTTTAGGATTGGTCATAAAGCCAAAGAGAGTTAATGTCATGTATGAAGGACCCTTCTTGGGCATAATACATTTGTATATGAGTCAATGAAAGTGTCAAATAGAACTCCAAGACAAGCACACACATCCCCCTTCAAGTCAACTTCAAAATAATAATAAAATACCTGAAATAGATACATTGGTTCATCTCCAAGTCATGTTGGTCTTTTACAAGATCCATCAACTATAAATAGGCCAGTTCGGATTTTAGTTCGGCACAAAATTTTAGAGAAGATTTTGGTAGTCATCAAGTCTGAAATTTGGTCAAGGTTTAAGGTAGGAAAAAAAGTGCAAAAAGGGTCAAGGAAGGAAATCTATAACCAATGAATAAATGGGGAAGAAGATCAAATTATTTCAGGATTTTTTTGGGAAAATGTACCCCCACACAAGTGAAATTGCAGACCTGTATATTGTAGAAAGAAGCTCGAGGTATAACAGTCACAGTGAGAGAGGATTTCAGGTGAAAGACAAAGCCGAAGTGTCAAAGAAGAAGTCTCCTTTTAGAGCGAAGAAGATATAAGGTCTAAGTTGGTCAAGCTCATGTGCTAAGGGTTTCTAAACTAAAACCAAGGAGTGAAATACTGAACCAATGGACTAAAATTATGAAGAGTAGCTGTTAAGGAAGAAGAAGCAAAGATTTGATCATTGCCGGAAGAATCTCATCAAGGAGGATTTGTGTCTTGGCCTTGGAGTGGGAAATAGGTCAAGGGTATTAGCCTTGGTATTCGTCAATTGAAGTCTCTATAAGAAGACGAATTTGTGCGGGTTTTCCTCTCAAGTGGGAGAGTTTTTGGCCCTGGTTGATATCATATTCAATGTCTCTTGTCTCTTTATGTTTATGCATTGGTAATTGTTTGATGAAGAAAAACACTATAATAACGTAAGTAAAAGAAGATCCTAATTTAAGAAGTAAAAAACATTCATTAGAAGTTATCTAAGAAGAGAAATCACCTAATACTTGATGCCATAGATTTCTCAATAGGTCCAACTTTCTCTATCATAGTCTTTGGACATGTATAACTTATGTGTAAAGGAAGTAAGCTTATCCTATACCATTGAATGTAGAGCTTCTTGTGCTAAGGCCACTGCATCATGGCTATCTTTTTTGAATAAAACCAAATTGATTCTCAGAAATTAGTTCACTCAATAGTGGCCTCTGCCATGTGGGCTATGATTTTTGCAATCAATTTATAAAAACATTACAACATGATATGGGCCTATAATCATCTAAAGAAGCGACACTTTCATTTTTAGGAATCAACACGGTGAAGGCTTTATTGAGCTAGTTGAGAACCTTACCTGAACATTATGATTCCTTTATTGATTTAAGGAGACTGTCCTTGATTAAGTCATAAAACAACACATACAATTCGACCATGAGCCCATCTGGTCTAGGGATTTTTCCTTTGTTCTTAGAGAACATGACATGATTGATTTTCTCTTTTTTCACCTCCACTCTAAGGGAGACATTCATTTCCTTCGTTATTTCTTTATGGAAAAGGCTAACCAACTTCGGGAATTCCTGAATGGGACACCCAACATGATCTTGGAATATTTGATGGAAGTATTTTACTCCTACTTCCACCTTTTGTTTTAAGAAGGATAGGGAATTCCCCTCGTGATATTTTTAATCTCAAATCATGTTAATGATTTTGTGATGCTTGGAAAAATTGTGCAAGAATTTCATGTTTTTATCTCCTTCCTTGATCAAAAGGGCTCAACTCTTCCAGCCACTCAAACTCTTCTTGCGCTAAGATTTTGTGTTTTTCTTCCTTTTAGGTTTTTAACCAAAGAATTTCTTCTAAAGACAGGGCTTTTCTTTCTTCAAGAAGACTTTTGATCTTTCTTTCTGTCTCGAGTAGCATAGCTTCTTCGGCACTTGTGGAAAATGGCTCCCCATTTTTTTGACATCTCTGTAACTAAATCCAAATTATCAGTGAATTGTTGCATTTATGTCCTCCCATTTTCCTCTTCCAATGGCCTATGCGTGCCCGTTATGAGGGATCTATAATCCTCCTTTTGAAGCCACATCAGAATGAATTTAGAAGGCACCACCAAATTCATATCCTCTGGGATAACTGTTAATAGAATAGATTGATGATCCATCTTTCAATAAAAAAGACCTTCCTTCAAATATTCTGACACTAAGAAGTGGTCTAGCATTTTTTCTAGGGATTCCTCATGGTTTCTATTGTTTATCCAGGTTGAGAGAATTTTTTGTCGGCTCTACATCCCCCTGTTTATTAGACTCAAAGATGTGGAGGAAGAAATTACTTAACCTGTCCTATCTCGGGTTTGTCCCCACACCTCTTGAATCAGGAGCATGAGATTTAGGTCTCCTGCCATAATGCAAAATTGAGAGTCCATACTTCCTTGAAGAAATAATTCTTCCCAAAATTGTTTCCTACCCATATAGAGTGCATAAACATACATATAATTAATTTTATATGTTTTAATGTTTTAATTATGAGTCTTATGTAATTAATTTTATATTTTTTATATTATTAATTTTTAAGTTATTTATGTTTGTTTAGTTTTTGTTAAATGATTAAAAGATAAAAGGATGAAATTATATTGTAGAATAAATATTATATTAAAAACATTATTACATCAAAATTTAAATAAAAATTGTGTAGTTATAAAGAGTTAGGGAAAAAAGGAATCTCATATATTTTAAAGAGGCTAACCCAATCTTGAAAACAAAAAATATCTTGAAAGAAAAAAAATATCTCTTTGTATTGATTAACGTTAAGAAGAATACATATAAATTAAAAATAAATTATCATGAGCCTATAAGATCAAAAAGTTTGTGACCTTTGAAATATTAAGAGATTTATATGAAAAATACTTTCCATTATATTTCTCATTATATTTTCCATTTTATATTCATGTTTGATCTAATTTTTAAAATATTGGTTATAATATCAATATTTTAGATATTTTAAATTTGTTATATTGAAACATTTCTTTTAATGTTTTTTGAGCATAAAAATAAAATAATAAAATTTTTGAATAATGTTTTTCTTTTTTTAAATCTAATATAAATCTAATAAACGTATTAATCATACCATTATCAAAATATAAATCTAATAAACTATATTAATGAATATTAATCATATCACTGTCAAAATAGAATGTAATTTCTTAATTTTAATATATTACCATATCTTTTAACTTTTCACTCTCACTGCCAAAATTTATACCATATTTAATTATAAAAAATTATTTTTAAAGAAAATATAAAATGGAAAGATAAATAGTTAAACAACATCCTTTATATATAATCTAATAATATTTATGGATTAGCATATGTTGAAGTATGCGTCATCTTTATTGGAAAGTTATAATTGAAATAAAAGCTTATCATTAAATAATCAGTAAAACTGTTTCGAACAACAATCTCATATTAAAAATGTAAATGAACCCGAGAAATGTATGTTATGAGACCTTTCTAAGGCAGGGATCTTGCCTCTGCCATTTAAACGAGTTTCAAACATTATAACATAATTGCAATAATTATTAAGAATACCAAATTAAAATAATAATATTATAATAATTTAAATAAGCATTAAGGGTAAAAATTTTGGAGATACTTAAAAATAGCGAATACCAAGACAATCCAATTTTAATAAAGAATTTAAAGAAGAGCAAAGATATATATCAGGTATTTCATTATTACTATATCGCGATATTAATTATTTAATATAAATAATTATAATTATTATTATTATTTTTAAAGGATGGTGAATATATATATTCAAATATTTTATTATTAATATATTGTGACATTAAATATTTAATATCAATAATTATATTTATTATTATTATTTTTATTGGTATAGGGATATTGGAAATTGGTGGTAGCTATATTCATGAAATTTATTTAGGTGGATTTAAGAGCCTCTAGGATAATTAACATTGTTAAGTTTTATTGGCAAAATATTTTAATAATGACACTTGACCAATTATTGAGCTAACCCACATAGCTATTATGATTATTATTAATTATAATTATAATAAATGTATATATATATATATTTATATGTGTGTGTGGGGTAGAACAATTGACAAAAAAATATGTTGACAAGTTCTTGTGAATTGAAGTGATCCAAGTTCAATTGCCTTAAAAAAATGTATATATATATATATATATATATATATATATAGTATTAATTATAATTTTATTTAATATTTGGAGATAAATTAGATATTTCACTATTATTAAAGATAAATAAAGTCATATATATATATATAAAATCATTGACAAAAAACATGTTAGCAAGTCCTTGTAAATTGAAGTGATGGGAAATTTAATTGTCTTGGACATATCTCATCAACAAAACTTATAAGAAATAATGTATATATTTTTTATATTAATTGTATTTTTAATTTTTTGAGATAAATTTAATAGTTCATTATTATTATTATTAAAGTCAAAATAATAATAAAAAAAACTATTTGATAATTAAAAAAGTGTTTGTGAATAAGGAAAAAATAAAGCAAATAAGAGTAAAAGAGTACAGAAAAGAATATTAATAGCATAAAAATTAAAATTAACCTCATTCTTCGCCATATATATATAAATTAATTATTATTATTATTTAATTTAATGTTTATTTATCATTTTTAATTTTGTTTATTTTATATTATCATTAAATAAATATACATAATTTTTTTGGTTATCTAGAAACTTGAACTCTTAAAAGTTGGGAAAGAAAATTGTTCACGAAACGACTTAAACTAATATCCTTTTAACATTTTAATTTGGCATAGTCTAATTGATAGACATAATGATATTTTTCAGAGGTGTTTTTCTGATTAATATCAACCAAACTCTTGTAAAGATATTTAGAATTCGAGTGTCGTAGGGTTTTTTGGTGTCGAGTCCATTTATGCATTCAAAAATGTATTTTAGACAACAAAAAATCAGAATCTTGTTTGAAATTCTATTGGGAGATTCTTTGTCTATGAGTTAGACTATGACTTTTAATATTATAATCTAAATTAATTTAAGTAATATATTAAATATTTTATGAAAATAAATAGAGAAAAATTTTGATTTTATATTCTCAAATTATTTAAAAATTCCACTTTTAACGAACTTGGATTTCTATAAAATGATTCTCAATATATCATTTTTTGTGAATTTAAATTGTATTGCCCCAAAAATGTCTTCATGGAACAAAATATATCACTATTCATGTTATGTCTCGTCATAGTCTTCCTTAAGGGAAACTAGAGCTCTTGACCATGTACAAGAGTTCAAATAATTCAAAATGTTGACAACTATCACTATGTAATTCATGACAACTAACATAGACTAAGATACAAAAAGAAAAGACAACCGCCAAGTGCCTAAACATAACATCAAGAGTAAAATGAAGTAACCAAAATTGAATCTTGAGCACTAGTGTAAGAGGTTTCAAACCACATTGGATATGGATTTCTATGTGAGCAAGCCGAACATCCCAACTAGCAAGACATGATCGATGATGATAATACATGTGTTTGATTTCATTCAGGGAAGAGATTATATCATTGTTTTCTTCATTTTTATCCTTCAGGACCCTACCCAAGAGTGTCTTCATTTTCCAATGGAGGGTAATGGAGTTCAAGCATTGGTTTTGTCATCCCCTAGTGTATTCAAGGTAAGTAATCCAATTGGCTACTTATGCTTGAATTTATGAGTCAAAGTAGGATTTCCGGTCATTAGTGGTCAAGGCTTTGTTAATTAATTTCCTCTTGAATTTTTGGGGGAGTGCGGGGGTGAAAAATTGCTACAACATCTTGAGCTTGGCCTCTTGGAATCATGGTCGTGTTGAAATTTGGTAGCTTAGGGAGAAATCCCCTCCTTTGGGAAGCCCTCCCCACCCTTTGGAGACCCTACTACCCCTTGGAAGAATTTAATTTGAACAAGGAAAAATATGATTTTTAATGTGGAACTACATCTACACAAAAAGTACAAGTCAAGCTTAGTAAGGAAATTCAACCTCATCAACCAAATATAAATAGACATCACTTGGCATGATTTGAAGGCATCATATCACATCTTCTTCTCATCTCATTAGTTTTTACAAGACTGAAATTGCAGGGATGAGTTCACATGTGTGAAGGAGAGAGATACCTTTTTCTCTAGAATGAATTTGACTTATGTTTTTGGTTTTTTGACTTGCATTGACTTGAGGAGATTTGAATTTTGCTTGAATGTATTTTGGATCTGTTTGGAAGGCCGAGTTGAATGTTTCTTTGACTGAGATTTTCTGGGCATCTTGACCAAATGTTGACCTCATTTCTAAGCTAGGGTTCTGCAGGTCAAAGTTTGCTTTGACTAGATCTTATGGGCATATTTTTGGGACTCTTTTGACCAATTTTAACTGAAGGAAGGAAGCCACATCCTTTGATTGTTTGACCAAAATTTTTGGAATAATTTGATCGTTGACTATTGATTGGTTAGGGCAGAGTTGAATGTTGTTGACTTTCACCAAAAATTGTAGATTTGACTTTTGAGCTCATCTTTGATTAGATATTGGATGGTTGGTTTGGATAGTCAAGGCTTTGATATTTTAATTTCTATTTATGTACTCAGACTATGTATCTCTATGTTGAAAATTTGATGATAATTTAATAGAAGAAGAATTTGAAAAGGGTTTTTACCCTTGTGGGGTTTTTACTTGGCCTTTGACCAAATCACTTTGTCTCTATTGTTCTTGGATATCTTTTATTTTCCATTTGGTTTAATATTCTATATAAAGTTTCTTATTGTTGCTGGAAGATTGAAAACATATTGGATAATTGATTGCTAATTGAAGAAGAATTGTAATAAGTGATTTTGTCAGCATAGTACACAAGAAAATTAATATGGTTTCAGAGCTGAGGTGAATACAAGCCCAAGGAGACAAGAGAAATCACCTTCGAAGGAATATGATTTGAAAAGGATTATTTGACTTGGTCAATATGTCTACCTCATACTTCAAGATTGAAGAGAAGTTGAATGACTCATCTAACTATGCTATTTGTAGAACCAATTTGGATGTGAATTTTGATGAGAATAATGTCTTGGAATATGTTAAGGGAAAGGTACTTGAGCCTCCAGAGAATTCTTCTATCATTATCAAAGCTAAGTACAAGTATGGTTAGATAAAAGCTAAAAATATTATTATTGATTCGTTGAGAGATCATTTTATTATTTATATTTCAAAGTTGAAGATGTCCAAGGAATTGTATGCTAAGTTGTTTGGGATGTATGAAGTCAACAATTTGAATCATATTCTATCCTTGAAGAATAAACTCTAGGACATCAAGATGAATAAAACGTGACCATGCAATCATATTTCATGAGGATATTAAAACTTAAGGATTAATTGTTGTGTGATGGAGAAGTTACTTATTATAGAGAGATGGTACTAATTGACCATGGAGGTCTTTCACCTATTATTAAAACTATTAGAAATAATGACACGATTCCTTCATTTGATGAGCTTGTTCGCAAGTGTACTCAAGAGAATCCCTAGATGGTATCTAGAAGGAGACATCAAAACGATGAAGAAGGGGAGCCCGTTGCATTTTTTGGTCAAGCCAAGAAGAGGAAAGAAAGAGGAGGTCCATCTAATTCAAGAAGGCTTGCACCATAATCTAAGGATTATAATAGAAGAATTAAAAGGGATGTTTCACAAATTGAATGCTACAATTTCCACAAGCTTGGTCACCTTGCCCGAGATTTTACAAAAAATATAAGAGATACTAGGTCCAACTACAACAAAAATTGTGGCTACAACAACTACATGTCTAATGATAGAAGAAGAAGAGAAGCACCTATTGATCATGAAGAAGGCCACAGTCCTCTAAAGATATCAAGGAAATCAAGATATGTAAATAAGGAATTTTATACTTAATCTGAATATTTTATTATTTGTTCTCTTTCTAGTTCCTCTCCTCCGGATTCGTTTGATAGTTGGTTGGTAGATAGTGGGGCCTCTAGAAACTTCATTGGTTATCGTGAAGTATAATAAAACCTGGTTGAGAGAGAGAAAAATTTGAATATTTTTGGGGACAAATATAATTATTCTATGAAGGGGTTTGAATCTATTTCATTTCATTTGTATTATGGTGAAATCATACATCTACAATATGTTCTATATGTGTTACGATTGAAAAAGAATATTGTATAAGTATCTTCCTTGGAGGACAAGGGAATGAGATTTCCTTTTATAAGAGGAAATGTTATTACTTGGCCTATGTAATCTCGTTTGAGGGACTACTTTACTTTGGGATCAAGGATTGAATGGATTTATAAATTTAATGGAATACTGATCCAAGTAGTGGTCCATGATAGTAATCATCAATGTGAGTTGTGGCACTGAATATTTTCTCACCTTCATTATGATGCCTTGCATAAGGTGAGGAAGATGGTTTTTGGAATGCCTAAGGTTCAAGAAAATCATGATGGGGTTTGTCTAGGATGTGAAAGTTGTAAGAAGACAAATGGACCATTACCTTCAAGTAGGAGTAGGAACAGTGGTATTCTACAACTCATATATTCTAATCTAAGTGGACTCATGATGGTGACATATCTTGGTGGCTATCTATACTACATTATCTTTGTGTATGACTTCTCTCAGAAGATATGGAGATTATTCTTGAAACACAAGGACTAGGCATTTGATATATTCAAATACTTCAAGGCACTGATAGAAAATAAAACATGGCAGAGAATCAAAGTATTCAGGTATGATAATGGAGGAGAATTCATTTCAAATGAGTTCATTCACTTTTGTAAGAAAGCTTCAATCAAGAAGGATACCATTGTCCCTTACAGGCATAAAAAAAATGGAGTGGTTGAAAAAAATAACAAAGCCATTATGGAAGTTTCCCAAGCTATGTTGCATGATCAAAAGTTCCGAAGTTTCTATGGGGAGAAGTTGCAAATACTATTTTCTAATTTCAAAATAGGACTCCTCATCAAGCCTTGGGTGATAAGACTTCCGAAGAAGTTTTCAAAGGTGTTAAGCCTGATGTTGGCCACTTGAGTATTTTTGAATACCTTGTCTACTTTCATGTCTCAGAGGACAAGATGAAAAATATGGAAGATTTTCGGAAGAAATGCATGTTTATTGGCTATTGTGAAAATTATAAAGTTTATAGAATATATGTACATAGTCAAATGAATATAGAGTTTAGAACGTGTTGGGAAAAATACTGAGAGGGGGGGTGAATCAATATTTAGAGCTGACTGGAAAACATTTTACTTTTTATGCATTTAATTCTTTACTTAGATTATTGCATCATTCATTCATCAGATGTTTAGTAAGAAGTAAGCATGAGCAGTAATAACATAATCAACCATCACACACAAGCAACACACATGAACACCAGTATTTAAGGTGGAAACCCAATTCGGGAGAAAACCACCGCTACTGTCGTCTCTGTCTTCAATATTTATTATAAAGAAAACTTCTTACAATTTTGTACTGGCGCAGACTTATACCAGCACGCAGGTAGCCACCTATAGAAGGCTACAACCTTCTCTCATTCTCCATTCACTACTGGAAGGGAGCTCTAACCCCCTGATTTTAACACCAGCTTCTACTGGCAGAAAACTTCCACTCTCATACTGAAGGCTTCAACCCTCAGAGTCACCAAATTTCTTCAATTTGTACATCAGACTTGTAGCAGGTCTTCATCATTTCTTTTCCAGATCTTCCTAGAGATTCATCATTTCTAGATCTAGAGATCTTGAACCTTCATCATATCCACAGGTGCATCGTAGATTCAGATCTATCAGAGTTCAATCATGCAGATATCTCTTAAAGAGATTTATTCGTTATCAACCCCTCTGCATGCACCACTCGTACTATGTTCCTCTTCTCCTTATATAGTTTTAGCCTTTATTAATACCATGAGTTAAAAACCACCCAACCGCTGATGGTATTCCTGGACGGGATCAAATAGATAATCCAGTGGGGTCTACCCAAGCCCCAAACAACTTCTCATTGTTCTATTTCCTTGGTTAGGCAATCAAATAATTAAACTAAGGATTTTTAATATCTCAATATGAGATTGAGATATTAATCCAAATTTCTCCTTTAGTAATGAAAAACCCTCAGCATAATTTGTAGACCTTCATATGTCGACCCCGAGGTTTATACGTTCCACCAACTTTGGAGTAAAAATGATGGCCCAATCGCTTTTCGTCATAATTTATATTTAATTTAAACAACCTTGGTTAAACCCGCAAATATTAATTTGAAAAGGCCCAATTAATATAATTTAAACTAGGCCCACATAAATGATCAGCGACCCAATCAAATTTCCTCTCCGTACTTTGGTTAATCTTCGCACATCTTCATCAAGCGATCACCGTTCGATGACTCTTTCCCAGATCAACGACGCTCAACAATTTCGCTGGGCATCCTGAGTCGAACAATAACGCGCGATGGCGTGCAGTGACAAGCGGTTTTGTGGAGTCGTACAGGGACGTGTGTCGGTCGATCTATGGAATCGCTCCCAACCTCTTGAATACCGCTTGCCCATTGAAAGCGATGCGATGAAAATCGGAAACCACTTGTGGTTTCTTCCGCTCGTGGTTCCTTTCCGCTCGCTTCGCTCAGGGTTCCGTTCGCCTTTATTCCGTTATTGCTACATTTCTTCATGAGGGCATAACCCTGTTTTAATTGTCCTTCCTCCACGCGATTATGTTAATGTAACTCAGGTTATATATATATATATATATATATATATATATATATATATATATATATATATATATATGTATTCCGATAAACATGCTCTGCGATCATGTGTCCATTCAATTGCATTCTTCAACAAGCAGGTTAACCCTATCGATTCCACCATACAGAATTACATCCTTTACCGATTTGCTAGCTCGTGCTTTTACAGAAATCGAATCCATCAGTCCTTTACTCAGATTTACTCAGCCATACTTAACACATATTGTGAAGAGACCAGAACCCTCCAACTTTAGAGGTTTGTCAGGATGTATGAATACATCGAACTTATTCACACATGATTTAACACGTCCTTATTCACATCGATTCTTCCAGAGCTTCAATTAATGTACATTCAGTCTTATATTCTGCTTGTATAGAGCTACTGATGGTTTTCTGAGTTCTTCATATAGTCATTATCTGCATCCTGTGTCAGAGAGTTGCCATCAAGGACAATCAATTCAATATAATAGGATACCAGAAAAATATTGCCAAAAATCTCCCCCTTTGGACTTGATGGCAACCATGACCAGAAATACTCAGCAATATTCTCCCCCTTTGACATCAAGGGCAAAGGATAGATCAGGATCCTTTGTACCGAAAATACCATGCTCCCCCTGAGATCATGCTGTATCTTTAGACGTAATATTCAATGACTTATACACTCAAGATGAGAGTAGATTACAACAAATAATTTAGAATGCCAACCATGCATCCAATGCTCCCCCTTAGCCTATGCATCCTGAATACTTTCAATAGGAGCATATCCAATTTAATCTTTTGAATTTACGCAGATTTGATCTTCTTCATGGCAGAGACTACTCCCAGCTTCTGTCTGAGATATTCGAACGCTTCCCTAGGTAAAGGTTTGGTAAATATATCAACAACTTTTTATTTGGAGGGACCATACTCCAACTTCACCTTTTGTTCAAGCACTTGTTCACGTAAGAAGTGATACTTGATGGGAATGTGCTTGGTCTTGGAATGCATGACCGGATTCTTTGAGATACTGATGACACTTGTATTATCACACATAATTGAAATAGGAAGTGAACATTTGATTTGAATGTCTTGTAAGGTTTGCATCATCCAAAGAAGTTGAGTGCAACATGATGCGACAACCACATATTCTGCTTCTGCTGTAGATAAGGCAATAGAGCTTTTCTTTTTGCTGAACCAAGATACTAACCGGGGCCCCATATAGAATGCACCACCACTAGTGCTTTTCTGATCATCAACATTTCCAGCCCAATCTGCATCAGTGTAAGCATGAAGAGTAAGATCAGCATTCTTTGGATACCATAGTCCACAGTCTTGAGTTCCTTGTAGCTATTTGAATATTCTTTTCTATAGGTTCATGTGAGACTCTTTTGGATTAGCTTGGAATCGTCCAACAATCCCAACTGCATGCATAATGTCTAGTCTTGTCCCAGTGAGATAAAGTAGACTTCCTATCATAGATCTGTATTCTGGTTTATTCACCATGGGGGAATCATCATTAGAACTGAGATTACATCCGGTTATCATTGGTGTACTTACAAGTTTGCAATCTTCCATGTCATACTTCTTCAAGATTTTCTTAAGATATTTTTCTTGTGATAAGAATATGACATCTGTTGCTTGTTGAACTTGCAAGCCAAGAAAGAATGTTAGTTCCCCAAGTAAAGACATTTCAAATTCTTGCTGCATATTAGAAGCAAATTTCTGACTCATAGACTCTTCATTACTTCCAAAAATGATATCATCAACATATACAACCACAATCAATAGTTTATCATTTTAAATTTTTATGTATAAGTTGCTGTCAGCAGACCCCTTAGAAAATCCTTGTTGATGAAGATATTTGTCAAGACAATAGTACCACGCCCTTGGATCTTGTTTGAGACCATATAAAGCCTTTTTAAGTCTGAAAACAAGATTTTCATCATTTCCCAAAATGAATCCTTCACGTTGTTCTATGTAAACTTCTTCTTCTAGATCACCATTGAGAAAAGAAGATTTAACAGCCATTTGATAAAATTTGATTTGTTAGAAGCTTGAAAGAGCAAGAAACATTCTTATGGCTTCTTCAACCCTAGCTAGGCAAAAGTCTCTTCAAAGTCTATACCTTCTTGTTGAGCATACCCCTTGCAAACAAGTCTATCTTTATTTCTTATAACATCCCCATTCTCATTTAACTTGTTTTTGAATATCCATTTAGTTCCAATGACATTTTTATCATGAGGTCTTCGTACTAATTCCCAGGTGTGATTCTTTTCAATTTGATCAAGCTCTTCATTCATGGCTTGAATCAAACATTCATCTTTTCTAGCTTGATTGACATTTTGTGGTTCAATAGTGGATAGAAATGTCAGGTAACTAGAAGATCCCACAAGAGTCCTTCTTGTTTGTACACTTGCTCCCTTTTCTCCCAAAATTTGAGATTCTGGATGATTCTTTTGAACATATCTGGATGGAACCTTTTTAGATAAATCATTTTTGGGTTCTTCATTGGGTTCACTCTCTATATCATTCCTATTTGATGTAGAAGGATATATGTCATCATCATCATCTTCATTTTTTGTTTGTTTTTCTTCTTTTGGAGCTGCAGGAGACTCATGAATAACAAGATCTATACATTCAACAATCTTCCGAAGTCTTTTATTATAACATTTATATGCCCTACTCCTAGAGGAGTAACCAAGAAATATTCCTTCATCTGCTCTAGGTTCAAACTTGCCAAGTTTTTCATCATTATTTTTGATAAATCATTTGCTCCCAAAAACTCTAAAGTGCTTCACAGTGGGAGGATTGCCATACCATAGTTCATATGGAGTTTTATCATTGTTTACGCGAACATGTGCCTTGTTAAGAATATTTACTATTGTATGTGTTGCTTCTCCCCAAAATGTGTCAGGTGTTCCAGAATCATCAAGCATAGCTCTAGCCATTTGTTGAACTGTTCTATTCATTCTTTCTGCTACGCCATTTTGTTGTGGAGTGCGAGCTACAGAAAACTGTCTTTTATGCCATGTTGTTCACAAAATTCAAGGAATTCATCTGATGTATATTCTCCTCGTTGATCAGATCTAAGACACTTGATTTTTAGATCTAATTCATTTTCAACCATTTCTTTGAAGATCTAAAATTTTTCAAATGCTTCATCTTTGTGTTTAATCAACCCAATCCAACACATTCTAGAGAAATCATCAATAAATAAGATATAGTAATGTTCACCACGTGGTGAATTTTTCTTCAGAGGTCCACATATGTCAGTATGAATAAGTTCAAGAGGCTTACTTGATGAACATTCCTTGGCATTAAATTGCACTCTGGTTTGCTTACCGAATTGGCAAGATTTGCATATGATATTTTCAGGTGGTGTAATATTGGGAAGATCACGAACAACTTTAAGCCTGCTTGATTTGTTGATTTGAGAGAAGCTCAGATGCCCCAACCTTCAATGCCATAGCCAGTTTTCTGAAGATTTACTCATGTAACATTGTTCTTTGCAGTTATTTAATATATACAGGTTTCTTGGAGTTTTGTTTCCTTTTATAATTTTTTTACCTATATCAAGATCACGTACCACACATTCTTTCGAACTAAAGACAACTTCAGTTCCTTGATCACACATTTGACTTACACGTAACAGGTTATGCTTTAATCCATCCACATACATGAAATTATTAGCTTTCACCTTTTATTTTATAAAAAAAGGTCCTTTTCCCTTAATGACAACAGGAGTATCATTTCCAAATGTGACATTATTTTCCTTTTCTAGAGCACTATATGCAAGAAGTTTGTTTTTGTCACCTGTTATGTGTTTTGAGCATCCACTATCAATGTACCATTGATTTTCTTCTCCTTCTGCAAATAAAGCTATGCCACAATTTTCAACCTATAATGCCCTCTTTTTCCATACTTTGGAGCTTGAAGGAAGATGCTCTTTTGGCTGGACTTTGCTCCTGCATTCAAATTCTTCAGGGCCAAATTTATTGCAATAAGCACATTCAACTTCATTTTGAACAGGAGAAAAGTTGTTATATGTATTCTTATTTGTTCCAATACCAATCCTTTTCTTTCTTGCTTCTCTTGTCATGATGGTTTTATATGCAACACATTGAATAACTTTGTGACCAAAATTGTGACATGAGAAACATTGTCCATTGAAGAAGAAATTTTTGCGATCATGAAATATTCTACTTGAATTTACCTATTGATTGGTGTTTCTTTGAAAGGTACTCCTGTTAGTGTTCTTTGAATTGAGATTATCGTGCTTTATCTGTAAAGATTCTTTATTCCCTTGCCGAGGGGCAGAATGTTGTGTATAAGCCGTAGCTGCTTCTAGATAATTTGGTGCTGAAGCTTGAGAAGATTCTCCGATATATCCAAGACCTGTCTTTAGAAGAGGGGAACGTTGTACCTTGATAATATCATATAAGGTTTCAGATCCTTTAGAAAATCTAAGATTCAAAGTCTTTACTTTCTAAATTTCTTTTCTTAGACTTACTATTTCACATTTTAATTTCTCATTATGTTTCTCCTTTTCTTGAAGCTGGTTTTTTAGAGTTTCTATGGATATTTTACTTTCTTCTAAGCATATTTTGAGTTGATTAATTTCATCAAGAAAATAATTGTCCTCTAAAGCATCCATAAAAGTATCCTTTTCTTCTCTAGACTCCTTTTCAAATGCCATGAGAAGTATAAGATCTTGTTCACATTCTTCCTCACTGTCTGATAACCCATCACTGTCTTCATGAGTATAGTAACTTTTTCTAGTGCTAAACCGATTCTTATTCCTTCTTGCTACATCCTTTCCTTTTTCATGTGTTTCTTTGTGAGGACACTTAGTAGCTTAATGACCAACTTTCCACAAGAAAAACATTTGAAAGGAAGCTTACCTCCTAACCGTCCTGTGCCAATGGGCTTTACAAAATTTACCTCATCGTCTCTTCTGAGATATACCTCGATCCTTCTCGTCTTTGTGATTTCCTTCCTTTTAAGCTCTAAAGATGGCTTTGACTTTAGATGGTCCTCCTCTTCTCATTTCATATGCGCTAGTATGCCATGAAGTTGCACCACGCAAAGATTGAAGATCCTGCTTTTCTTCAAGAGCAGAACTTTTGACTCAAATTTTGTCGTTAGTGATCTTAAAACTTTCAACCAAAGTAGATTCAGTTATTGTTTCTCCCAGATTTCTCATATGATTTACAATATCATCAAGTCGTAAAAATAAATTAGAAATGCTCTTCTCATTATGCATTTTTAGGTTCTCATATTGAATTTTGAGAGTTTGGAGTTTAGCACTTTTTACCTTTGCATCACCTTCATAGCTTAGAATGATTTTGTCCCATATTTCCTTTGTTGTATTCAACTGCATGAATTTGACAAATTCTGATTCAGTTAGACTTCCCAATAGAGCATTAACCGCCTTTGCATTTATTTCATAATTCTTTCTTTCCGTTGGATCTGTTGGTATTGTGGCTGGATATTGATATCCTACTTCAACAATAGCCCATACATCTGCACCCAGAGACTAAAGATAGGATCTCATCCTTGTTTTCCAGAATATTAAATTGTTTCCGTTGAAGAGTGGAGGCCTGATAGATGCTATTCCATCTTGATTTCTCATCTTGATTGATCTTCCTTCTAGCGGCTAAGCTTTTCAGAAGGACCCGCTCTGATACCAATTGTTAGGAAAAATAGTGAGAGGGAGGGGGGGGGGGTGAATCAGTATTTAGATCTAACTGAAAAATTATGCATTTAATTCTTTACTTAGATTATTGCATCATTCATTCATTAGAATTTTAATAAGCATTAAGCATGTGCAGTAATAACGGAATAAGCAACACACATGGACACCAGTATTTAAGGCGGAAACCCAATTTGGGAGAAAACCACCACTACTGTCGTATTTGTCTTCAATATTTATTATAAAGAAAACTTCTTACACCTTTGTACTAGCGCTAGACACTTATACCAAGACACAAAGAACACCGTAGAAGGCTACAACCTTTCTTTCATTCTCCACTACTAACAATACCTGCAACTCCCCGATTTAACACCTGCCTTCTACTGCGTAAAATCCCACTCATACTGAAGGCTTCAACCCTCATATTCACCAAATTTCTTCAATTTGTACATCAGATTTGCAGCAGGTCTTCATCATTTCTTTTCCAGATCTTCCTAGAGATTCATCATTTCTAGATCTAGAGATCTTGAACCTTCATCATATCCACAGATGCATCGTAGATTCAGATCTATCAGAGTTCAATCATGCAGATATCTCTTAAAGAGATTTATTCGTTATCAACCCCTCTACATGCACCACTCGTACTATGTTCCTCTTCTCCTTATACAGTTTTAGCCTTTATTAATACCATGAGTTGAAAACCACCCAACCGCTGATGGTATTCTTGGATGAGATCAAATAGATAATCCAGTGGGGTCTACCCAAGCCCCAAACAACTTCTCATTGTTATATTTCCTTGGTCAGGCAATTAAATAATTAAAATAAGGCTTTTTAATATCTCAATCTGAGATTGAGATATTAATCCAAATTTCTCCTTTAGTAATGAAAAACCCTCAGCATACTTTGTAGACCTTCATATGTCGACCCCTAGGTTTATACGTTCCACCAACTTTGGAGTAAAAATGATGGCCCAATCGCTTTTTTTCATAATTTATATTTAATTTAAAGAACCTTGGTTAAACCTGCAAATATTAATTTGAAAAGGCCTAATTAATATAATTTAAACTGGGCCCACATAAATGATTAACGCCCCAATCAAATTTCCGCTTTTTACTTTGGTTAATATTCGCACATATTCATCAAGCAATCACCGTCCGATGGCTCTTTCCCAGATAAACGACGCTCAACAATTTCGCTGGGCATCCTGGGTCAAACAATAACACGCGATGGCGCGCAGTGACAAGCGGTTTTGTGGAGTCGTACAGGGGCGCATGTCGATCGATCTATGGAATCGCTCCCAACCTCTTGAATACCGCTTGCCCGTCGAAAGCGGTGCGATGAAAACTGGAAACCGCTCGTGGTTCCTTTCCTCTCGCTTCGCTCAGGGTTCCGTCCGCCTTTATTCCTTTATTGCTACGTTTCTTCACGAGGGCATAACCCTGTTTTAATTGTTCTTCCTCTGCGCGATTATGTTAATGTAAATCAGGTTAAATATTCCAGTAAACATGCTCTACGATCATGTGTCCATTCAATTGCATTCTTCAGCAAGCAGGTTAACCCTATCAATTCCACCATACAGAATTACATCCTTTACGGATTTGCTAGCTCGTGCCTTTACTCAGATTTACTCAGCCATACTTAACACATATTGTGAAGAGACCAGAACCCTCCAACTTTATAGGTTTGTCAGGATGAATGAATACACCAAACTTATTCACACATGATTTAACACGTCGTTATTCACATCGATTCTTCCATAGCTTCAATTAATGTACATTGCTTGTATAGAACTGCTGATGGTTTTCTGAGTTCTTCATACAGTCATTATCTGTGTCAGAGAGATTTTCCATCAAGGACAATCAATTCAATATAATAGGATACCAGAAACATATTGCCAAACATATTGCCAACAGAGCGGATGTGAAATTTGATGAAGATGTTGTCCTTCGGAAAGCAAGGGACACTCCTACCCTTGCCAATTTTGAGAAGAATGATGATGCCATGGATATTTTAGAAGGCCCTTCTATGTCTGGGCTTGAGTATGATATTGATGATGATACCATGGAACCCATGGACCCCTTAGATACCCCTCTGTGTGATCCCCCTTCCAGGAAGAGACCACTATGGCTTTGTGATACCTTACAGATGATGATAGACACATTTTTGCTAGAAGAAACTTTAGGGATAGCAAGAATCCATGTTGGTATCAAGGATATGTTGTGGCTATGAGTAACATCATATAATATTAATTACACATATTTTAAGAAGTAGTGAAAGAACATGTATGGAAATATGTTATGGCCAAAGGATATGAATCTATCAGGAAGAACGATGTCTGGGAAGTGGTTATGAGACCCGAAAGGAAAGATTTTTTATATTCTAAATGTTTGTACAAGATCAAGCATGGAGAAGATGGAAGCATCGAAAAATATAAGGCAAGGCTTGTGGCAAGAGGTTTCTCCAAGAAAGAGGGAGAGGACTATGATGATATTTTTGCATAAGTTTCTCGCTACGCTAGTATTTGGTCTATCATTGCTCTAGCTATTATTCAAGGATGTATACTTAATAAAATGGATATGAAGACCACATTTATACATGGCATGCTTAAAGAATAAGTATGTGTTAAGAAACTGCACAACTTTGAGGAGAAGGATGAGAAGATTTTATGTGTGTATACTGAAAAAAATCTCTATGGATTGAAGCAAGCCCCAAGAGCTTGGTATGCCTGCATTGATAACTTCTTGATAAAGCTTGATTTTACCAGAAGAAATGTTGATCCAAATATCTACTTCAAAATAATCAAAGGTATGCTTCTGATTTTGGTATTATATGTTGATTATTTATTCTTGACAAGTGGATAACCTCTTATTCTCAAGTGTAAGAGGGAGATGGCCTCTGAATTTGAGATTAAATACCTTGGAATTATGCACCACTTCTTGGGATTAGATGTGTGGCAGAGACCTGATGAAATTTTCCTTTCGTAAGAAAAATATTTTGTGAAAATTTTGGAGAGATTTTCTATCATGGAATGTAAGTATATGTCCACTCCGATGGAAATGAATTTTAATAAATTGTGTAGAGAATATGCTGGACCTATATTGGTGAATCCCTTTGAGTATCAACAGTTGATTTAGGCTTTGATGTTCCTTGTGAACACTAAAATAGACATATTTTTTGTAGTTAACACTCTGATTCAATTTATGACCAAGCCTCTACATACACACTAGGTTGATGTTAAGCATGTGTTGAGATACTTACATGGGACGAATAATCTTATATTGAGATATAATTCCATAATGTGAGGCTTAATGAATACATCGATGTTGATTGGGATGAAAAATTTATTGACAGGAGGAGCACATTGAGGTGTTGTTTTAGCCTTGGATATTCCATGATATCTTGGATGTGGATGAAGCAGAAGTTCATTTCCCTTAGCATGGATGAGGCTGAGTATATTGTTGCTAGCATGGATAAATATGAGGTAGTGTAGTTGAGGAATCTCTTTGGATGGATATTTGAGAAGGTTCTCGATGAAAAAATGATATATTGCGACAATAAGAGTGGGATTCGACTAACAAAGAATCTACTGTTCCATTAAAAGTCTAATCAAATTGATATTAGGTATAATTATATCCGGGATATGGTGTAGAAAGGATCTGAAGACTATCATGTGAAAATATCTAACTTGAAATTCTATTATAGCAACTAATTTATTTATCCTACTTATTTTCCACAATAAGTTATTTACAAAACCCTTCTGTAAACATTAAGATAAATTCTATTGCAGTTATCACATAATTTCACAGAGAAAAGAATAGTGAAATGCAAGCACAAGCACCAATCACATCAACGAAGTTATTTTTGGACAATAGTCCCCGGAAAAATAGGTGCAAAATATGAGGGTTTATTTATTATTCTTTAGCAACAATCTCTTTACAAGTAATGATTTGCAGAATCATGGAGAAACTTTTCCGAAAACACTTGAGATAATTTTACTCCAATCGCTCGAGAAATTCTGACACTCAGGAGACCCTCCAACCTCCACTGCATCACCTATGTGTCCTCTTCTACATAAGGACTGCGTGAAGACTTCCTCCTCTGCTACGCTACCTATATGTGTTGTCCCTTTGCGATGTCCCTCTGCTGCACTGCGTCCCTCCACCTCTGTCATTGAATGATGCTGATACCCTCCTCTTCCTTTACCCTGAAAATCTCCCTCTGAAATCGAAATATTGCTTCTGAAGAATCGATTTCCCTTGGGTTACTAAATATTTTCCCAGTGTGTCTCCAAATGACCATCAAGTCTTCATTTATACTTTTTCTGTTTAGATATCAACGACCGTGATCAAATCTCTAATCAATGGCTAATATTAAAACAGACTTAATCCTCGTCTCTTAGAAGCTTCTCACCCATATTTATATTAAATCCATTTAATTATTTTAATTCCCTAAGTTTTAACTTAGGAATCATTAAAAATAATTAATTATTTTAATATAATGCACTTCGGGTGGAATTTCTCCAAACGATTTCTGGGTCTTGAAGATCTCATGTATTATAGACCCTTCACAAAATTTCAGAGCTAGAGAACATCTGATGCTACCCAAAAACAAACACTCCCTCTTAGCGAGGAGCGTGCTCTAACAATAATTCACACAAGAAGCATCACCCTGATCCACGACATCAGTCATCCGTGCTGCTAATGTTTGATCTGTTTCCCTTCATCTACTGCACTAATGTTGCCACTGTACTGCTTCCCATGACACCATTGTTGTCACTATTGCATATGTATTGTAGCTTCCTCTTAAGTACTACACTATCCACCTCTACTACTGAAACAAATTCTTAATCATCCCCAACTTCTCCCTGAAATAAAAGAAATTTGTTATTCCTAGAGCCTTAGTGAGGATTCCTGCTACCTTTTCTCCTGTCGGAGTGTATTGTAACTGTACTGCACCTCGTTGGACACAGTCTCTGATAAAAATACACCTGATGTCAATGTGCTTCCACTGATCGTGAAAAACTAGATTCTCAAAGAGCTTGAAGCAACTCTGATTATCACACAAAATGTTGGTCGCTTCCATCCTTCTCCTGAATAGATTCACAAACAACTTTCTAAGCCATATGGCTTCACGTGATGTTGTGCTGGTTGCCATGTATTTTGCTTCATCTAAGCTCAGTGCTATGGACTTCTGCTTCCTATTGTACTAGGAGGTCATTCCTGATCCAATGTTGAAATAATACCTAGTGGTACTTTTCTGATCTACCGAACTTCCAGCCCAATCTGCATCAATGAACCCACTTAGTTTGATGTCATTACCTCAGGTGTACTTTAATCCATGCTCGATTGTTCCTCATATATATTTGAGAACATGCTTGGCTGCTTCCTAGTACGCACTATTTGGTTCCACCATGAACTGACTGAGGGTGTTGAATCTGTAAAGAATGTCTGGCCTGGTGTTGACCAGATACATCAGGGACCCTATGAGATGTCTGTACAAGGTGGGATCTACTTTCTTATCTTCAAATGCATCAATATTCTTCCAGTTGGTAATCATTAGAGTATCCATGTGGCTACAATCCTACATCCTGAACCTTTTTATAATCTTTGTAGCATATCTCCCTTGTCCAAGGAAGATTTCACCCTTTTGCTACCAAACTTCCAACCCTAGAAAGTAATGCATCAGTCCCAAATCCTTCTTGTCGAATTCTGCAGCTAGGTTCTCCTTGCAATCCTTGATGAGCCTAGATGAACTTGTTAGAAATATCTCATCTACATATAACACCAGAATTAGAGGCTCATTATCTACTATCATACAGTAGAGGTTAGGATCTACGTCACTCTTGACGAATCCCATCTTCTGCAGGTAACCATCAATTCGACTGTACCATGCTCTAGGTGCTTGTTTAAGCCCATGCAAGGCTTTCTTTAGCCTGCATACATGATTTTTATTCTCCTGTGTCTCAAAGCCCTCTGGTTGTTCAATCTATACTTCTTCTTCTATCACCCCATTCATGAAGGCGGTCTTGACGTCCATCTAATGAATATCCCACCCAATATGCGCTACAAGGAATATCACGGGTCTAGTAGAATTATACCTAGCTACTGGGGCAAAGGTTTCTTCATAGTATATTCCTTCTTTTTGAGCATACCCCTTAGCCATGAACCTGGATTTGTACTTTTCCATGCTGGCATCTGCAGCATACTTTCTCTTGTAGATCTGTCTCGAACCTACAACTGATCTGTCCTAAGGTCTAGGTACCACTTCCCAGAAATCATTGGTCATTATGGAACTGTATTCCTCCACCATAACATCTACCCATACTTTTTTTCTGAAATTCCTCTTGAAAACTAGAGGGTTCTCCAACCTGAGCCACCAAATCTTGGTATCTCTCTGGTTGTCTATGCTACCTTTTCTCATTTCTAGGAGCTCTAATGAACTCCTCTACATCCCTTAGTATCTTTCATTGTTCTCGAATCATTCTTCCACTGGTAGTGGGTGGATCTAATCGTGCCTCCTCTTGTGAATATTCCTGAGGTGATATTTCTGGATTCTTATGCCTTGGAGAAGTGCTGGTGCTGGTTTTGGCTGGTCGAAGTGGCTGGACTAATGGATCGTCATTTGTTTGCTTTTCAGAAGGCATTTCTCAGGATTTCCTAAAAGGCCTATCATCCATGAACTCTACATATCGTTGTACTACGACCTTCCTACTTCTAGGAATGTAGATTCTATATGCCTTAGCATTATCAATATATCCCACAAAAAATATCCTTTTTCCACAGTCTGATCCAACTTATTCCTCTTTTCTTTGGGTATATGGAAATATTCCAAACTCCCAAAGATCTTGAAATGACTCACTTCTAGCTTCCTTCCAGCGAAGACACTCTCCAGTGTAATCTTACCTAGTGCCCTGTGAGGATTCCTAGTCTAAACATACACAGTTTTGTTGCATGCTTCTGACCATAGAAATTTGGGCATATCCTAATCATACAACATTTCCCTTGCTGCTTCAACAATTGTTCTATTCTTCCTCTATGAAACTCCATTATGCTCCAGATTATGTGGAGTAGTCAATTCTCTTTTTATGCCTTCCCTTGTGCAAAACCCAGTGAAGTATTTATCAATATATTCTCTACCATTTTATGAACACAATAATTTTATCCTCTTCCCTATCAGATTCTCAACCAAAGCCTTAAACTCTTTGAATTGACCAAAGACCTCATCCTTGGTCTTTAGAAAGTAGATCCAAGTCTTCCTGGAATGGTAATCAATGAAGGTGATGAAGTAATTGTCACTACTAAGAGATTTTGTGGACATTGGTCCATAGATATGTGTGTGTCTTAATCAAAAACACTCTTTTCCTTATTGTTACTTTTGGAATAATCCACTTTGGTGTACTTGCATAGGACGCACCCTCTGCAAACAACATCTCATTTGGCGCTTAAATCTGGAACTCCTGTGATGGTTTCTAGGAGAATTCTTAGAGCCCCATAGTGTAAGTGCCCCATCCTTTTTTTCCATAGTTCATTCAAATATTTTTCACCATTGCTGCCTATTAGTGCCATTGGAGATTCTGGCTGTAAATTATACAATCTTTTGCTTCTGACTCCAATTTGGGCCTTCTTCTTCCAACTGGGGTGTTTGACATATACTTTCTTTCCAATGAAGTATACATCATAGCCCTGGTTTTGTAACTGATATATAGAGAGAAAGTTCATCCAAAATCTAGGCACATGTAGCACATTGGTAGCCCAAAGCCAATCTCCTGCTTCTGTTTGAAAACCTATAGTACCTCTTTCAACATGGGCTTTTTTAGCCTTATTTCTTATGGTTATTTAATAGTTCATCTTTTATTCTTGGTAGCTCGAGAAACATTCTTGTATTCTCGTCATGTGTGCAGAAGCCTCGCTATCAATATACCAAAGCTCAGAGGAAGCAGAGCTTGACAAGCAAGTGACTTCTTCTTCCAATCTGGAAGCCAACACAGAAATGTCGTGATCCATCATATATTTCGTGATTTATTCTTTCCTAGGAGAGCTTCGTGAGTCCCTTCGAGTTGTTGCTCCAACAACATCATAACCACGACTCGTTGTAGAATATCTAAACCTATTGCCCGATCTATGCTCTGATACCATGTGAAAATTTCTAACTTGAAATTCTATTGTAGCAACTAATTTATTTCTCCTACTTATTTTCCAGAATAAGTTATTTACAAAAACCTTCAATAAACATCAAAATAAATTCTACTATAGTTATCACATAATTGCATAGAGAAAAGAAGAGTGAAATTAAAGCCGAAGAATCAATCACATCAACACAATTGTTTTTGGACAATAGTCCCTAGGAAAACCCAATACGAGAAAACCAGTGCAACAGATGAGGGTTTATTTATTATTATACAACAATAATCTCTTTACAAGTAATGCTTTGTAAAATCATGAAAAAACTTTTGTGAAAACATCTGAGATAATTTTCCTTCAATCACTACAGAAATTTTGACAATCAAGAGACCCTCTACCCTCCACTGCGTCACTTCTCCATCCTCTTCTGCGTAAGGACTGCGTGAGGACTGCATCCTCTACTACGTTGCCTTTCTTCATTTTCCCTCTACTACACTGCGCCCCTCCTCCTCTATCTCTGATTGATGATGATACCCTCCTCTTCCTTTACCCTACAAATCTCCCTCTGAAATCTAAATCTTGCTTCTGAAGAATCGATTTCTCTCGAGTTACTGAGTATTTTACCGCTGTGTCTCCAAATTATCCTGAAGTCTTCATTTATACTTTTTCTGATAAGATATCAACAATCATTATCAAATCTCTAATCAACAGATAAGATTAAAATAGACTTGATCCTCATCTCTTAGAAGCTTCTCACCCATATTTATATTCATTCCATTTAATTATTTTAATTCCCTAAGTTTTAACTTCAGAATCATTAAAAATAATTAATTATTTTAATATAATGCACTCCGGGTGGAATTTCTCCAAACAATTTTTGGATCTTGAAGATATCATGTATTGTAGCCCCTTCACAAAATTTCGGAGCTAGGGCACATCCGATGTTACCCAAAAATCAACATATCACATTTTGACTGATGAGACGATAACTGATATTTTTACAAAGACTACCGAAAGGGAATTTTTTGGTCTTTAGAGAACAACTTGTACAAGTGGATGTGAACCTCTTTGGAAAGGGTCACGGATGATCGAGGACATTGAGTTATGATATTTCCACCTATTTGAGCTCCCGGGGAGAGGAATTAAGTCGGAGAGATCGTGGGGTTGAGGGAACTATGGAAAATAGTTGTATAGGATCCTGACCCCCTGCGGTAAGTTGGATCTCTCATATTATCACTATAGGGTGTGTGCAATACTTTTCATTTATGATAAATTGTATCTCTCCTTATCAGTTCTAGGACATGACAAAGTATACCCTAGTATACATCCTATTATCAAGCTAGGCTTCTAGGGATTTCCACACATTTGGACAATGGGTGAGGAGACTTGGTTGTGTGTGATCCTTACCTTTTATGGTAAGTGGTATCTCTCCCAAGTGATGGGATGTATGTGTTCTACCACTTGATTCTTAAGGTTCAAGGTGGAAATATCAATGGAAAATAGGTGTGTGTGATCCTTACACTTTACGGTAAGTTGTATCTATCATACTATCAGACAAAAGGTGTGTGTGATCCTTACATCTTATGGCAAGTTGTATATCTCCTATTTCCATTGGATATGGGGTGGAAAATCTATATCCCCTATGATGATTCTTCTTCTTTAGATCGAGAGTTTTCAACAGATGAACATAAAAAAATATATTACAATGATGATGATGAAGAGACATTTTGAGATGAGACTTATGGTGTAGTCGGTAATTCCTCCCTAGTTAAGAGGGAGTGTTGAAATTTGGCAGCTCAAGGAGAAATTCCCTCCTCACCATCTAGAGACCCTACTAGCCCTTTGAATAATTTAATTTGCATAAGGAAAATTATTATTTTTAATGTGGAACCACATCTACACAAAAATTACAATTCAAGATCGGCAAGGAAATTTGACCTCATCAACCACATATAAATAACAATTTGCATGTAATTGGAGGCTTCAATTCACATATTTTTTTCATCTTATTGGTTCATATAATTCTAAAATTGCAGGGCCGAATTAACACATGCGAAGGAGAGATATACCCTTTTTCTGTTGACAAAGTTTGACTTTTGTTTTGGGATGTTTGACTTGTGTTGACTTGAGGACATTTGAATTTCACTTGATTGGATTTTGGATCTATTTGGAAGGCCGAGTTAACTACTACTTTTACTGAGATTTTCTGAGCATCTTGACCAAACGTTTACTGCATTTCCTAAGCTAGGGTTTTTGTAGGTCAAATTTTAACTTTGAACAGATCTTATGGCCATTTTTTTGGGACTATTTTGATCATTTTTGATTGAAGGAAGGCCTCATCCTTTAACCGTTTGACCAATATTTTTGGAGCACTTTGACCATTTATTGTTGATTGGTTAGGGTAGATTTGACTATTGTTGACTTTGACCAAAAATTGTAGATTTTAATTTTGACTAGATTTGACTTTTGGGCTCATCTATGATTGGATATTGGATGGTTGGTTTGGATAGTCAAGGATTTGACCTTTGAATTTTTATTGATTTAATTGGACTATGTATCTCTTTTCTAAACATTTGATGACAATATAATAGAAGACTAATTTGAAAATGATTTTCCCCCTTGTGAGGTTTTTCCCTGGTCTTTAACCTAATCATTGTGTCTCTATTGTTCTTGGATGTATTATATTGTGAAGTTGGTTTACTATTCTATCTACAATTGATTATTTTTGCTGGAAGATTGAAATCATATTGGATAATTGATTGCTAATTGAAGAATAATTGTAATAAGTGATTGCATCAACATATAACATAGGAAACTTAGCAGGTCTGCCTTGAGGACCTATACCACCAGGCCCTTGACAAAAATGCATTTTCTACTAGGGAATCTTGCCTCATATTACAGGGGGCCACGATGAAATTATTTTTGAAAACATCTAAAAACCAAAGGGATTGAATATTAGATAAACAAATATAAATAAAATCCAGGGAGACACAATATCCCAAAGAGGTTTTTGATGGACTATAATGAAATGTAGAAGTTGAGGTGGGGGGGATAAAATACTCTAGGAAGGGTAAAACAACCACCAAGAGGAAACAATATCAAAATTAATGCTCATCCCCAATATGTTATGAGAACCACATGCCAACACCCACCAAATAGAAGCTAAACCAGTTAATAAGTTGTCAAAGCATAGGGAATCTAACATAGAAAGAATTACCCAATGATGACCGGACCACCAGGTTTAAACCTGTGTCGTCATGAGAGCTGGTTGGACACTATCATCTCCAGTTTTTGCAATGGATTTTTTCGTGGTTATCATCAATGCCGCATGTGGTGCCTCCACCATGTTCCTCCGTATATTCCCCTCGTTATTACATAGTGTCTTGTACATGAGCTCGAGAACCAGAAACCTACAAGCTAAGCCTCCCAAAATTCTCATGCATGTTGAGCCATGGACGTGGAAAAAATCCATCCCTTGCACCAAAGAGAAAACCCACATTTTTCCACACAACCTAGAACCTTTGCAGCTAGATACGAGCCCTTCACTACTTGATGCCGAAAGGAATTGTCTTACTTGTGGTGGGGGCATGTTTCGAGAATAGACGAAAAACTAGTGATCCCTAAACTAGCATGGATTTCCACTAGACAATTCATCACAACATATCTGGTAAAATTATATTTAAAATATGAAATTATATACTATCATTATTTTATTAGATTTAAGGATCTATATATTTACTATTATTAGTGCATGCATGTGAATTTAAAGTTATGCAAAAAATAGAAAACTACAAAATAAAATCTCTCACACACATTTGACACAATATATGACATGGAAAACCATTTCGAGAGAAAAGCATAGCTAGAAGGTGAGGTCGCTCCGCTCTCATGCTCTGAATAGAAATATGGTTGCGAGTACAAAGTAGTATGGCTACCTTTGACCAGTGGGCTACTATAGTGTGAAAATACTCTCTTTGCGCTATATCTCCTATCTCTCTCAGCTATTTTTTCCCAACAATGGAACAAATGCACTCAAAAGAATGGAACCCCTTTTTCTCCTGATGGTATGGTTATAACACAACCTGGTAACATATTAGTGGTTAGAATTGACTAACTCAATTCTTAACTAGATTTACATTATAGACTATTCTAGAGTCTTTTACATCATAATCATGTGTGTGGCCTCTTTTTTATGATAACGAGGGTTGATGTGGCATCCTCTCGAATTATGGTGGTGAAAACAGGGAGGTCAACTTATGAGTGGGATAACTTTAAAATATGGACTTTGATTGACGCGATTCTTGCATCATTGGAAATGTATCTGTGCGTAAGATACATATGAACGGTGTTCTTCGAAAGTGCCATGTTTTAATCCCAAAAGACATCAGTTGATGCCTAAAAATGCTCCGGAAGGTTTCAGATCCCAATTCGCCAAACTGGGCCCCGCTAGTAAAAATGGTCATGAGAGCTAATTCCTTTACTTTTATATTATGAAATCATCAAGATGGATGAAAAACAATATAATAATCTAATACAAATCAACCAGAGAGCAAGGTTTCTCAACCTAGAGTGCTCAGTGACAAAGTAGTGAGACATGAAATTGAAAGATGGTCATAGTTGTTTGCATGTGTGCACGAATGAGTTGGCCACGCCACTCCCCCTCTTTCATGTAATGAGAGGCGGCGAGGTGGAAGACCCCACAACACCGTGATTAGAGAGATTCCCAATATACCATTAAGTAAATAAAAATTCAAAATTTAAAAAATAAGTATTAATCAAACATTATGAAATTATCTTATCTATCTATTTAAAGATAATGAATATATTTAATAAAATATGAAATATGCTTAATAAAAATTATAAATATAAAATATATTTAATAAAATATAAAATATATTTAATAGGAATTATAGATAACCAATATTATTAAAAAACATGAAATATACTTAATAAGAATTATGCTATAGAAAAGGATGCCAAAGCACTAATTCAAATCTCTCCAAAATAGTTTAAACATTTTATTATTTATTTTAATCAATTCAATTTCCTAAAAGTATTTACAAACTTCAAAATGAAAAAAATTATCGAGCAAGTTCATGTGTTGCTAAATTATCATTATAAAATTTAAATTTGATTAAAATTACAATTGGACCTAAGACATAAAAAAGAACTCAAGTATTCTCACAAATAAACTGAAATAATACAAAGCCAAAACACTTGAAAATTAATATTGTACCCAAAATCAAAATAAAAGCCTAAAGAAATATAAAGCCATCAATTATTTGATTTACATCCATGTGCTTATATTCTCTTGTACTTTCGGTGGCAGAGAACCTCAACAACTGTCAAGAATATGCCCTTCGAAATAGCGAGAAAGCCATTGATTTTTCATTCAAAAAAAATAAAAAATGAATAACCAGACTTTGTTTATGGAAACAAACATGATGTTTATAATTTATTTGATTTACATCCATGTGCTTATATTCTCTTGTACTTTCGGTGGCAAGAGAACCTCAACCACTGTCAAGAATATGCCCTTCGAAATAGCGAGAAAGCCATTGATTTTTCATTTTAAAAAAATAAAAAATGAATAACCAGACTTTGTTTATGGAAACAAACATAATGTTTATAATTTTTTTTTTAATATTTTTTGTTCAAACAATTTTGGTTATTGTATTGTGTAAGGTTGAACGATATATTTTTTTTAAGCAGATTAATATTCTCCTCAATAGTAAATTCTCATATTCTCTCGACATTAAACCTTTGTACAATTTAAGTTGTAGTATCTTAAACAAGAGTAATAGCTGCGATGGAGCATAATTTGCCTCAACAACATTTTTATTGATTGTATTTGTATATTGTTTTTTTAACCATGATTTATTTGTTTTTCAATAATAAAATAAAATAAATAGCTTTGTACAATGAGCTAATTTTTGCACAATAGGTTATAATTTCTATACAGTGAGTTAAGTTTTGTTAAATAAACTATAAGTTTGGCACAATGAGTTAGTTTTTCGCAATAGACCAAGTTTCTAGCTTTCGCACAATACACTAAGTTTCTCGCACAAAAGTTATTAGTTGTTTTCTCGGTAATGATATATATATTTTTCATTAATAAAGGTAATGAAATATTAGTTTTCCAAAAATAAAATAAAATGAATAGCTCTGCATAATGAGCTAAGTTCTACAAAATATGCTATAATCTCTAGACAATGAACTAAGTTCAACACAATAGGCTATAATCTTTGCACAATAAGCTAAGTTCCACACAATATGAGATGCTAAGTTCC
Source organism: Pinus albicaulis (assembly GCA_034641835.2). Taxonomy (NCBI): domain Eukaryota; kingdom Viridiplantae; phylum Streptophyta; class Pinopsida; order Pinales; family Pinaceae; genus Pinus; species Pinus albicaulis. The sequence goes on along the minus strand of CM076569.1, from coordinate 907,734,027 downwards.
ACACAATAGGGTATAAACTCTGTACAATAAGCTAAGTTCTACACAATAATGAACTAATTTCATACAATAGGTTATAAGCTCCGCACAATGAGCTAAATTCCACACAATAGGCTATAAGCTCCGACAATGGGCTAATTTTTTCAATAATAAAATAAAATGAATAGCTATGCATAATGAGCTAAGTTCCACACAATAGGCTCTAAACTATGGACAATGAACTAAGTTCCGCTCAATATGAACTAAGTTTCGCACAATAGGCTATAAGTTATGCACAATGAGCTAAGTTCTACACAAATAATGAACTAAGTTCCACAAAATAGGTTAGAAGCTCCGCACACTGAGCTAAGTTCCGCACAATAGGCTATAAGTTGAGCACAATGGGATAAGTTTTTCGCTTTCGTACAATAGACTAAGTTTCTCACACATAATTTATTAGTTGTTTTATCGATAATGATGTATTTTTTTTCCAATAATAAATATAACGACATATTTATTTTTCAATAATAAAATAAAATAAATAGCCCATCACAATGATATAAGTTCCACATAATAGACAAAGTTTCTAATTTCCACACAATATGTTGAGTTTCTCACACAAAAGTTATTAGTTGTTTTCTTAGTAATGATGTATTTTTTTTCCAATAGTAAAATAAAATAAAAACAATTGATTTTTTTGCATAGTGTTTTCTCAGTAATGAAGTATTCATTTTCCAATAATAAAATAATATAAATAGCTTTGCACAATTATTGATAATATTTCAATTGTAAATAATTAGACATATGTGTGGAAGTGTAGATGAGCATGATTGTGTAGATGAAGCTTTCAATGTGTTTCTGGATAGATTTCTCCACACAACTAGTCATTTTCTCGTATATACGTTACTAAATCCTTATTTGAGAGTGTTTTTCGCACTTGCATTTTTTCGTTATTGCTACTTCTGTTTTCTCGTATATACGTTATTAAATCGTTATTTGAGAGTGTTTTTAGAACTTGCATTTTCTCATTATTTGCACCTCGGCACAACTTCTTTCACATAATTAGTAACCATTTTGTGTTTTGTAAATAATTAAATAAAAACATTGGAAAAATACCTTATGGACCATCGTGCACAATGTAAACTAACAATATTAATCATTTAGAAAAGATACATAACTCTAACACCAAAAGCTCTACGCAATTTATTTTCTGGACAAACTTCATAATCCACACATTAAAAGATTTGCACAACAAAACATGATAATATTCCCCATTCTCGTGCATATATCTTGTTCTCTGTAAACATTCATATAATATAAAATATGTAAATTTTTAAAGTATCTCCACGACTTGTCTAGCCTAATGTTGACCCACCCCCACTCCCCCCATATATTATTAGTAATATTTTAATTTGTGCAGAAGTGCGAAGAAAGTTCACTATGTAGAGGAAGCTTTCAATGTACAATAAATAATGTGTATCTATTTGTCCCTACAATTAATTAAGTGGAGTACACATTTTGTCCACATTTCTACCTTGCTCATGGGTATACTATACCAGAGCATGTATCTATTTTAGTAAATTTTTGACGTATACAAAGTATTTTTTTCTAAGTTGATTTAATCTATTAATAAAAACATAGTGTACATAGCGAGCATTCACCTCCAGGCTGGCTAAACTGGCCAACGCTGGAGTGATGCTAAATAAAAAAAAGCAAACTGTATCAGAACTTCATAATGTAGGTTGCCCGTGACCGGGAAACCGACCCAAAAATTTGCTGCCCAAGCATGGGAAACCAACATACTGTTAATGTTCCAGAACTGCATGTGCATCAATAAACTAGAACTAGCTGTGCTATAGAGAATTCATTCTAAATTGCCGACAATACCCCGATTCCAAGACCAGAAACACCAAAAAAATAGAAGAGAACCTTTCATGAGACTAGATGTAGTTGTGGGGTGGATTTTCTTCCACAATTGGGCAGCTGTAGCCTTCATCCGGGTCGCAAGCCATTTCTTTAGGCTTCTGGGCTGAGAAATCAGACAAGGAGGGAGAGTGTGAACTTTTCAAGGTTGATTCCTCACGCCCAGAGCCGTCGCTGCTTGAGGATGGAGAGCTGGAGCTGTCACTGCCAGAAGTTTCGGAGCCATTTTTGACTGGGAGGACTATTTCCTTCCGAGCAACCTGGGAAGGCTTGTCCCAGATGGTGGAATTCCTTTGCTTCTTTCGCGCCCCGGAGCTTTACCCGGCGTCATAAGACACCTCCTCCTGGAATGCAACTGTGATTGTTGCAGTAACCCAAGGTCTATTCAAATCACTGCGGAATATGAAAATTGCAACATTGCTGTTAGGAGGCTAGATATCTGCTTCATTTCTGGCTGAGAGGGGTGGCCTCGAACCATTGCTACTACGTCCTTCGTTGCCTCTGCCGCTTCCACCCCGCCGGCTTCACATGCGATGACGACACTGCATTCTTATCTTTTGAACGACTGAAATGGAATGGGAGAAGGCGAAGCCTTGAGAGGGGGAGGAAGGAGCTTGTGTAGACCCAAATGAAGGTGAAAGCGTGGGCAAAAGAGGAGGACAAGTAGGTGGAGGAGAATTGAACTCAAGGATCAAGTGCAGAGAATGATAGTTGGGGCTACTCAGAGTCGATTGCTTATGCGAATTGCAGAGATAATCCAAGTGGAGGCAGAAGAAAACAAGAGGGCTCGAGCTAAACAAAGTGGGCAGATTGAAGGCGAGAGAAAGGGAGGGAGCACACACCATTCTCATGGAAGACCTCACGCACACGAGATTAATGGTGAGCGAGTGCAATAATGGTAAAGAGAAGGCCTCCTGCAGGTATTTAATGGCCAAGGTACCATAAGAGAATGGCGACAAGTGGCTCGCACAGTTGTTGCAGTCCTTGCCAGCCACCGACCAGCTATTATGCAACACTCGCATTTGGGATATGGAGATCTTGGTGCACCAGAAGAGTGCAATGGTGTATGAGTGTAGCATCATCAGAATTGTTCAGAGGACCAGTGAATAAAGGAAGGTTATGATCTACTCCTTTATTGGCTAATCGATCCGCAACCTTATTGGCTGTGCGTTTGATATGCTTGAAGGAGATTGCACGAGGAGCTTTAAGCCAATGTTCTAGTTGCTCCAGTTTGTTCAAAAGCCTCTAGCTAGATGCCACTTTGGCTGCTGTAGTGTCGTGTTGGATGTGAGTGGCTGCTTCTATCAGAATCTGAGAGTCCCCTTCAACTTCCAAGGGGAATAAATTTTTCTTATCTGCTATTAGGAGGCCTTGCCATAATCCTTCAAGTTCTGTTGAGTTGTTGGAATCTCACCCTAGCAAGCCATAATAGATGTGAAGAATGTTGCCCTCAGCATTTCTAAATATACCTCCATATCTTGCATTTCCTGGATTTCCTTTGGCAGCTCCATCGAAATTCATTTTGAAAGTACTATCTGTGGGTGGAGTCCATGAATTAGGTGAATCAGGGTGGGAGGATGGGTGGGACCTGGGAGGGACAGTGGAATTGATGGTGAGGTTCCAGTTGTCCAAAATGAATCTTTTATATGGGGAGGATGGAAAGTCTGATTCCTACCAATGTTGGAGGGCGATAGTTTCTTGCAGATTGAGCTTGAGATTGGACCATAGGATGCCGCTGGGAGTGCTTTCATATTTGAAGGTTCACTTGTTGCGTTCCTTCCATACAGTCCAATAGATGAAGCCAGGTATCAAGGCCCAAATAGAATTGAGCAGGTTTCTTTTGTAGGGCTCTAAGGGCCAGTGATGAATGGTGTTGATGATATCCCCCTTGCGTCTCCCAGTTCTTCTGCTACAGATGTCTGAGTTCTCCCACAGTTGGCTGGCCAATGCGCAGGTGTCCAAAAGGTGAGAGATATTCTCAGCATGAGTATTGCAATTGGAACACTGGGATGGGCCATTGAAACCTCTTTTCTGAAGGTTGTCCCAGGTGAGTATCCTCTTCTAAGTTCTTGCTTAGGAGCCAGAGGAAGGTGGAAATATTTGGCCAAATTCCTGGCTACCAAACATGATTCCAAAGGCCATCTTTTTGAACCGGCGTAGGGCGAAAGAGCAGTTGGTAAGCTTATTTTGTGGTGAAGCTTCCTCTAGGTGTATATCCCCACCATAGCTTGTCCTCCTGATCCGAGATTTTAATTTACCGAAGATAGAGTTATCGGTCAATATCCTCATACAATTCATCCTGCCAATTTTCTTACCAACGTGCTGCTGGAATCCATTGACGGAGTCCTTGTTTAGGTTGTTGTTTCTAGAATCAATGAACAAGATTATTTGCAGATTGTTGAAGAGTTGATTGCCACTTTGGTTTTTGAAACAGAGCAGCAAGTTTGGGTAGTTGCTGCCATGAGTCTTCCCATAGTCTAGCTGAGGCACCCGATTTGATCTCCCAGAAGATGTGTGCTTGTATAAAGGTGCTATGTTGTTCTGCAGAGTTCCAAATGAGTGATCCTGGGGTGGCATGAGTAAGTCTTACAAGATCATCAGGGGGTCTTCCTGGCGCATACTTGGCGTGCTGTAGACGTGCCTAGGGTGTGTGCGGCATAAAGAGCCATTTCCACCAAATTCGAGCACCCATAGTGGCATTGTTGTGTTGAGGATCTCGGATACCAAACCTGCCTTCAGATTTGGGGAGGCATACTTCAGTCCACTTTACAAGTGCCCATTTTTTGTTTAGTCCTGAGGATCCCCAAAGAAAATTCCTCTGTATATTGCAGATTTGTTTTAGGACCCATTTGGGTGTAGCCAGGATTGAGAAGAGGTACAGTGGCATTTCCTGGAGCACTGATTTGATGAGAATGAGTCTACTTGCAATGTTGAGCGATCTGTAAGTCCATGAGGAAAGCCTAGCTTCAAACTTATCGAGGAGGGCTCTCCATGAGGTATGTTTGATTGTTGAATCGATGAGAGGAGAACCTAGATATTTGGAAGGGAGGACAACAATCGAGAACCCTAGGATCCTTGCTATGTTTCACTGAGCTATGACAGAAGTGTTGAAGAAAAATATTTGGGATTTATCAGCGTTGATGGTAGTGCCTGAAGCTTTAGAGAATGTGTCTAGCAGAGATTTAAAAGTTCTGGCTTCTTGAACTGAGGGATGGCCGAAAGGCATATTATCATCAACAAACTGTTGGTGTGTGATGGGCTAGTTATCATGCAAAGAGAGACCTTTTAAGGAGTTAGTGGAAGCTGCATGATGAATGAGACGGCTTAGTCCTTCAACCATGAGGACAAACAAGAAGGGGGAGAGGGGATCACCTTGATGAATGCCTCGAGTGGGAGAGAACAGAGTGGAGGGAGTGCCATTCAGTAAGATGGAGAAGCGAGGGGTAGTTATGAGGTGCATGATCCATCTGGTCTAGGTTGGGCTAAATCCAAATGCTAGGAGCATTTGATTGATATAGAGCCAACTTAATTTGTCAAATTATTTTGAAAGGTCTAGTTTGAGGAGCATACCTACCTTCTTGAGCTGCTTTAAAGAGTGGATTGCTTCATGAGTGAGTATGATGCCGTCTAGAATTTGGCGCCCTTCCATGTAGCCAGTCTGTTCCGGAGAGATTAGTAGAGGAAGGAGCAGTTTGACCCTATTTGCAATGAATTTGGATATAAAATTGTAGATTAAATTGCATAAATTAATTGGCCTATACTTATCCGGAGTGCTAGAGTTCTCCTCCTTTGGAATGAGATCAATGAAAGTTGTATTAAGAGAGGGGAGAATCTAGTGCAGAGAGCGAGAATCTTCAACCACAGCCCAGACTTCCCATTTGATTTGCTCCCAAAATAAGTGAAAGAAATTAGCCGTGAAGCCATTAGGGCTGGGTGCTTTTCCATCTTTGAGCTGGGCTATTTCTTGCTCCACTTCTTGAAGAGAGATAGGGTTGAGGAGCATGGTGTTGTGTTCATCTGTAATGAGCTTTGGTACGTGCTGAGTGATTGCAAGTATGGCTTGTTTCCTATTTCCTTCAGGTTCATGTAGAATATTTTGGAAGTACCCCTTGAGCTCCCTTTCGATGTCTACATGATCCTCCAAATGTTCTCCTTGACTGTTATTGAGGAGGACAATATTGTTGTGCATTCTCTTTTGTATGGTGGATCTGTGGAAGAACTTGGTATTTTTCTCCCCATATTTTAACCAACATATTCTGGATTTTTGATGCCAAAGTGTTTCCTCATGTTGGCTGCGCTCATCCATTTTGGATTGGACGTATTTTTCCTAAGCGGCGTATTCATCCGTTCTGCCTTCGGAAATGATGCGCTGTTGCAGCGTGCGCATTTGCTGTTCTAGCTCATTCTGATGGGAGAAAATGTTGCCGAAACTTGTTTGGTTCCATTTCTTGAGAGTGTTCTTGAGGTACTTGAGTTTTTGTTGGAATTGGAACATTTTGGATCCTTCAGGGGGTATATAGTTGTTCCATGCATTGATGAATACTTATTTGAAATCTGGATGGTTGAGCCAAAAGGATTCAAACCGAAACGACATTTTGCTGTTTGTACCTGGGCGTGTCCATTGCAGAAGTATGGGCCAGTGATCTGAACCTGCTAATGGCATGATGGAAGCCTGAAAGTCCCCTCCCAAGTGAATAGCATTATTGGATAATAGGAAGCGATCGAGACGAGAGGCGATGTGTTGTGATCCCCTTCTCTTATTTTTCCAAGTGTGGACTCCATTGGAAGTAGGGAGATCCATTAACCAGTTGCTTTGAATGAATTATTTAAATCCAATGTTGTCCATCTCAAGTCTATTTCTACCCCCTTCTTTTTCCTCTAAGGCAGTGATCATATTGAAGTCTTCGCCACAGATCCAAAGCGGATAACATCTAGAAGAGTTGAGATCAATTAACATGGATAGGAGAGAAATTTTTTTTCTGAACCTCTTGTGGAAAATAGACGTTAGTGAGATGTCCATGAGAATTGGAGCCCACCAGATGAAACATGGTTTGGCTGAAATGATGGGAAGCATGGAAATCATATAGTGAGATGATTTGAGGATTCTAGATTATTGCTAACCCTCCTGAGGCTCCTGAGGCATCCAATGTTATAGATATGCATCCTACCCAAGCCTTAGCCAGTATAGATTCAAGAAATTTACTGTTGCATTTGGTTTCCTGAAGGAAGATAATTGTTGGTTTGAATTTTTGCACCATATTTTTGAACATTCTATGTTTTGAGGGGATATTGAGCCCTCTCACATTCCATGAGATGAGCTTCACGAGGAACTGTGGGGTAGCGGCCTATAGAATTTGGTCAGCTTGGGATACCTTCCAGATTCCACAAGAATTTCGCCAAAATAATGGTTCTTTGCAGATATGTCTTGCGCCCTCTCTTTTTAGATTCTTTCAGTATTTTCTTTCCATCCCAGAGACTTCCCGCTTGAATGCCTATAGAGTTATTTTGCTGAGCTCGGAAGAGGGCAACTTCCAGATTGTCGATTTGCCGAGTGGGAATTTTATCATAAGATTTTTGGTGGCAGGTCGTCTCCAAAGCTAGAATGTCCAGATCCCCTAGATCTATGCTTTCAGGTTCCTCTTCCATGTGGGTCGGAGTATTCTGTTCCCCATTTGTACCGACTTGCTGAGAAACAAGGGTGAGAGTTCCATTAATATCCATCTGTGAACCTCTGAGAATGATAGCTTTGTCCAAGTTGGATTGGGAGGAAGAGGCTTGAGAGACAACTTTAGCTGATTCCGAATTCGGGGGAGAGGATTTAGGTTTAGGGGAGTCAGAGGGCGAATCATATGCAGAGGGTTGAACCGGGTTTCCTTCCTGGCAGGCGTGGGTGGCTAGGACATCAAAGCTATTGCTGGCAGAAGGCATATTGGGAGCAGAGGGGGTGACAAGGGATTTTTTTGTGTGTCTCTTTCTGTTGGTAACTTTGGTGAAGCCTTCAACATATTTCCCTTTTTTGGATGTGGGAATGTTGGGCGGACGGTTTAGAGGGCAATCCCGAAACAAATGGCCGTGCTCATGGCACTTTCTGCAGTGGAAAGGTACATGTTCATAATCTATGGTTTGAATCCATTCGAAGTCATCGTGAAAGAGACTTATTGAGTCCGTGAGAGCTTTGGCTAAGTGCATGTAGACGCAGATCTGCGTGTACGAGTTGTACCTTATGAGTTTAGTTTCTTCAGCAATTTTGATGAACTCTCCCAGTCCATTACCAATGTCTTTGAGTGTTTCTTCATCCCAATATTCTAGTGGAAGTGAGTACATGCGGATCTAAACGGGTGCCCAGTTGAAGTCTTCTTTATCCGGGTTGAATCTTTCTATCCAATCATGGAGATAGAGGGTTGTTGAGTTGAAGAAATAAGGTCCGCCATCGAATATGCGGTTTTTTTCCTCCAAGTAGTTGAAGATCACCGTAAAGAACCCTTTGGGGCCAAGCTGCAGAGTCACGTGTCCTTTGGGCTTCCATTTGGAATCTATCCAACCTTGAAGCGCTTTTTCAGTTGGCCACATGCCTATGAACTTTCCTATGAGGGCATGGTCCTTCATGAACTGAATGTGGCCATTGATGCGATGAATGGGGAGATCGATTTGATTCTTTCTGCTGCAATCAGGATGCATGTGGCTGATGAGGCTTTTGGCAGTACCTCAGATGCTTCTTTGGCAGTTTTGTTGTCCTTTGGCTCTTCAGCTCCTGTGTCTGCATCACCTGCATTGATAGTGGATGGGATTTGGGCAGAGACCGAGTCCGGTATTTGGCTAGAGGTAGCCGCATTGGCAGAGGCGACTGTATTGACAGAGGCCGGTGTGTCAGATGGCTGGTTGGTAGGAGGGGGGCAGGTTCCCGCCTCTCCTGGAGGAGGATTCATTAGAAGGAGAGCAGTTTCAGGACATGGAAAGAACGTGAGTGCTGAAGCTAGTGCGTTTTTCGAACTATGTGGAGACCATTCGGTGCCGTCACAGAGTACAGGAACCCTAACCAGGCGTCCTCAGTGCTCTCCTTCCGACGTATACAAAGTTATTGCTAAATTTTAATTGTAAATATTTCAAATATTTCGAATATCTATTTTTTCGATCTTTTGTGCAATGATATATGTGCACTTTGTAGTAACTAATAATACTATTTCTCATATTTTAGTTATAAATACTGTTATTTAGGTGATTATGTACAAAACCTGCATTAATATTGTATGTGGTTGTGGTTGTGAGTGCATATTTCACCCACATTTCAATGTCAAACAATGAATGTTCCACTCTAATTTCTTCGCATAATGATTCTTGAAAATCTTATATTTGTATCTCCGAATATGCTTCAAATAAGGGATTTGTCTGGAAGTGCATAAGAAGTCTATTTTGCGGAGGAAGCTTTCAATGTTCGGAATGCCGCACTTCGCACTAAAGGTTTTTATTGATAGTATTTTAGCATTAAACAATGCATATTTGTTTCTAGAAATAAGACCGAGGAAACTAATAGGCTTATACATTATTGTTGCTAATATTTTAGCAATAAATAGTGCATATCCCCCTACCTCTGTAGCTAATTAATACGGGTCTACATTTCATCACACTTCACACTATTAGAACAACAATGATAACCACACTCGATAACTCTCTTTGATCAATCATTGACATTCGAGTTTACACGCAATACTGATAAGAATTTTCCTAAGCTAATAAATATACTTAGAAGATACAATGCAACATAGTCCCTATGTCTACCGCTTATTAATTGATTCTCCTCGTTCTCCGTACACACTTCCTATGCACCACATAATCTATCTTTTGAACCTTGCATTTAAAATAAACCTAGAAAATACGCTAAAAGGGAGAAGCATCTAGTTGGAAAGTGTTAGTTTGTTGTTGTGTTGCTAGTTTTTATTGTTTAGTAGAACAAAGTGTATCATAATGCACAATTATATTTTAGCATCCAAGTAGGTTTTTTTTTAGGAAGTTAAATTTAGTTTTGCATTTGAAAAATAGAATTTATATAGGTGCCGCACCTCAGCAAGGAGATTTTAATGGTTACGTCATAAATTGACAGGTAAGTGGTTCATGTCATTCAAGTTTCATTGTGTCGAGGTTTACATTGTACAAAAGTGCAAAATTGTCTTAGCCCATGTTTGTTCTACACAGGTTGTTCCGCCCAATTATGTCTGCACAACTTCCTTCAAACATGCTATATTTGGAGACATATGCGAAGTTATTACTAATACTTTTAAGTGTAAGTAATGCTTATTTTCGAATATTTCGAATATCTATTTGTTTAGGCTCTTGTGGAAATGCTCTTTATGTGTATTTCTACATTTTTCACTAACTAGTAATACTATATTTGATATTTTAGTTAAAAATAATGCATATCAACACTCAATTCAATAAAACATAGGCCATCCATTAATTTCAGAACAAAAAAGACACCTTCGTATAACTTTGACCACATAAACTTTATATAAAACACTTTTATTGCTAGTATTTTTGCTAATACTTTAATTAAATATAATGCATATCAATATTCAATTGAGTAAAAGCTATGCAGAATGCTCATAAGATTATGTACAAAATGAACAAAAGCTTTGTTTGTACACATGAAGTTCAATGTATGTACAATTTGTTTTTGTGTGGAACTCCGCACTTCGCACTAAAAGCTTTTATTAGTAATATTTTAGATTGAGAAATTTAATTTTCACATCATTGGACAAATTCATAGTTCACGCTTAAACGATTTAATCAAATATTAACTTAGATGAATTGCAATTAGCAATAATGTTAATTTTTATTTTAATCAATAACACAATTTGAGATATAAAACAAGTTTCAAAGCATATGGTCGAATATAAATAAAACACTTTATCATAATATCAATATAGTCAAATGTTTTTGAATGCAAAATAATTCATGTGGTTCAATTTGTAAATAAAAACTAGTTCATGACATGTTTAGATTCAAGACATAGGCATTAAAAACAAATTTGCTCAACAAGATCAGAACTAATTTAATTTAATTTAATTTATATCTATGATTTTTGGATTTATAGTTTTTTAAGTACGATATTCCTTGTGTAAATATTTGACTATGCGTAAGCAAGTTGCTATGCTCAGTGGAATTTTTCATTGTAATATTCTATTATTAAGAAACATATGTCTAGAATGACAAATCATTTCCAAATGTTCAATTTTGTTTAAAGAAACAACACAACACTAAATGTAACATAAAAGATGAAAACACATTTTTGGAAATTTAGAGAAAACACTATGTCAAAACAAAATTTCAATGAGTGTGGTCAAAACTTAGATATATACAAGAGAATATTCAAAACAATGTATTCAAAGAAAAAATTGCTAAGTAGAATCACAATTGTCCAAAGAAAAATGTAAAGTAAATGGATTTGTTGTAGCAAAAACTAGTGTTCGGTTTCCTTGAACGACATCGCACCTAGAAAAAAAAATATGTAAGATGTATTATGAGTCCATGACTCGTTGAAGAAAGATGATGATCGTTGTTTTAATGTAGTCCTCATTGGGGGAAACTGTGACTTCCATTTTCATGTTTTTGGTGAAAATGTCATTTTCAATTTCTCTAGTTTCTTCCTTCATGTCGACAACTAGCCTAGCATTATTCTTATTGATCTTGGAAAAAGTAACTAGCCAATTCTCAATATTTTTTGCAGTAAAATCAATGATGTTATCAAACTTTGCTGGAATTTTATGTTTTTTCTCCTACAATTGAACTTATAACACGTCCTTTGAAATTAACTTAGAATCCTGCACCATGCCCAGACCGTCTAAGCCTTTTATAATGTCAATTTCCTTGAAATAGACATCATCTCTCCTTTTGGATAATTCAATCCAACATACTCGATATTTGGAAGTGTAGTGACCCTTTTTTCCCATCGAACTTCCAATTTCTTCACTCGTTCAACATTTGGTAATAGGTGGTTTTGATTTTTGAAATGAGAGAGTATTGCTAGTCTATGCTTAAAAGTATTTAATTCATTTTCAATGAATTGCTTGTCTTCTATAAGATTACCTTTAACCAATTCTGTAAATTTCGTTATTTTCTCTTGCAAATGCATTAAATTGAGAACTATTTGCCAGAAATCTTCAATAATTTCTAATAGTTTACATATGTTCTCAAGGATATATGTCTTCGCTGCATTAAGAAGATTCACTGCATTGCTGAATGTTTGTGGTGTTGCAACAATAAGACCCGAGGATGAAGGTAATCGTACTGCCAGTGGAGTCATTAACAAAGGGGTTGGATTTTCAATGTCTTGTCGTTCTTTTAATTTCCTTTTCAGAATATAATTTTCCGCAAGCACATTTGTAACATTTTGAGTAATTTCATCATTAGAATATTGTTGCAATACCATGAACCCCATTGTATAAACATGAGACAGATCAATATCCATGTGTTCTTGATCAATAATCTTTTCATTTTCAAGCTTTACCTTTTCAGCTCTCAATTTTTTGTTGGTCTTTTCATACTCTTCATTTTTCAATGTGACAATACGTTCATAAAAAATAATGTCCTCTTCTGCAATTTGATCCATTATTTTCCAATTTTCTGCTAAAAGAATAACAACCCAATTAGGTTATTCACTGTTATCACTTTCTATTTCTATATCATTTCCAATGCTTTCTCTATTGACGAAAATTTTGGACTTGGGTGTTTGAACTATACGCTCGTGTTGACGACTTGCTGGCTGACCAATAATTAGTTTTCCAAAACCAAGATTTTTTATTTTTGCTTGATTCGTGGATGATGTTGGGCCAATAGAAAGTGTCAAAGGTGAAGATTGTTGTGCAGGATTTAGTGCTTGTTTTCTTTCTCTTTTCCTCAACTATTGTTTGGGAATCCCTTGTCAATATTTGATATGTGATTTCTTGCAAATTGAATAAAACATGTGTTGTGTAAACATATTTTATTGCATATTATGACATGCAAAAATTGCACTGGTTATTTCTCCACATGCAATTTAAATTATTAGGGAAAAACAAATGCACATACCAGAGGTTAAAGAGAAAGAAATAGTGAATTGATAATATGGTAGCCTCACTCTCATTTGATAAAAACAATTTTAAGTCCAAAATAATTAAATTAATTAAAATCATGATAGTTGTATTTAATCCTATTTTTCTAGATTGGGTTTGTTCCTCACAGTTAGGAGTCTGTTTAGGTCTAGTTGGTTGAGAGATTCTCTCCAACTAGTTAAAATCCTAGATTAGTGTATGGTTGAGATATTTTCTCAACCAAAGTGTCCAAGATAGACTCACTATCTTGAGACAAATATCCTCTTGTATTTATATTTGTATTATACACATTATTTTAATAATGAGAATGTGAGAGGAATATAGTGAGGCTCTCAAGCCTTTTCCGCCATGTCTATGTTGTTTATGTGTCTGGTATTTTTATGTATATTTGTTTAATTATCCTTCATGTGGTATCAGAGCTATAGTCCTTTTGGCCTCGGTATTAAGGGTTTGGTGTGATGAGTGTGGAACAAAAACATGGCATCACAAATTGTAAATCATTGTTTCTTTGTTGGAGCGTTGTTGGGTGGTAGTTGTATGAGGGATTCGATTTTGACTTTGTAAACAATAGGGAATCTGGATGTGAAGATATTAGCCAAATATAAGGTGAATAAGGTAAGAATTGTTTCTGGCTCCCTCACATGAGGTTTGTGCACCTTTAAGGAATTCACGTTGTGTGGAAAACACGAACATGCTGTGTGCATTTTTTATTAAGTGTTTCTCTTGTTTGGAAACATAAATATTCTTTTTTTGTTGAGGTTAGTCTCTTACTGTGTAATGAATCTGTGAAACTAATTGTGTAATTTAGGAATCACATGGTGATCATATTTTCATAAGGAAATCTATAGGAATCCTACCTTTGTATCCACTTTGCTATAAAAATATTATATTTATGCATTAAATTGAGAAGCATGAACCAATGTCCTTTTGAATTTTTCTCAAACGTGGAATGATTTTTAGTTAAATATTGAATGAACCGTTTCAGATCTGAGAAGGTATTATGGGACCCAATTAAGGGAATTACTAAAAACAATACTTCCCACAGTCCACCGCAATCTAACATTACGTAACACTCTGTAAACACCTATGCAAAGGATGATCAATCCAAGCATGTTGAGGCCCAGAAAAAGCTTTGTCATCACTGTCATACAATGATTCTATGACCTGTCAAACTCCAAACTATTTTGCACATCCTCTTGTGGAACAGAGAAGCCAAAATCGGAAGAAATGGAGAGGGCGATTTCCATGCCTCCTAGACGCCACATCGACTTCTTCCTAGGCGGAGAACAATGAAAACCAAATCAGATGCCCATATATATATTACGAATTAGAGAGGAATCCACCGAGCAACGTATTAAAACTCAGAAAACGGGAGGAAAACATGTGAAGGCTCTCAAATGACCCCTGTTTGTTGAAGGTCCTCCAAATTGAATGAAAAAGGAGCCAGCAACTTGGAGGAGTAAAAAAATATGGTATAGTGGTTGTTGTTATCGTCAACCTTTTCCCTTGATCTCTACGTAGAATCTTCCAAGGAAAGCAGTTAATTTTTTCTTTCGCTAAAACTGCAGTGACATGACAACTTGGAGTGATGTGACAACTTCGGTAATATGCAAATCTCATTAGTATTCAAGAACAGAGTGTTTCATTTTATATTTATGCCCCACCAGTGAGCGTGTGAGTAATTAGATCTATACTATGTGGTCCCCTGTACAAATAACTAGTTATTTTGTGGCACTTGTGATACCGACATTTAGCCAAGTCAAATATTAGAATAGATTTCATGAATAATGCTGAGTATATAGAGACAAATGCGTATTTATCTCATTAAATGGATGGGAAAAATTGATCTCACAAAGCAACAAGCCATTACCTACAGTCTTACGAGCCATAATGAAATCCCTAAGATGAATTGGGAGGTGTGTTTTCCACAGAAATAGAGTTGTCTATGTTGGCATTATAAAAAAGATAACATCGACCCACCATGTTTTTTTTTTAAAAGGACTTTTATATCACTCAAGTAAGGAACCAATGAGTGAGAGACTGCTCCTTGCTACAATGCATGCATTACAACTATGCTTTTGTTTGAATGTCCAATAGCAACTTGCATAGAAAATTCTGAGTAGACCATAAATGCGTTAATGGGCATGGAGGAATGCGTAGAGGATTCGAAGATAAATTTTCATGGCAGAAAATTAAAATGAGATTTCAAGTGGCTTCAAATAATTATTGGGTAAGATAAGCGTTAGTCTATTTCGTCATTTTTTATTTCACATCATGTGATTAATTAAAACATTATACTTCCAAGTAAATGAAAATACAATGTTACATAATGTGGAATTTACTTTTTAGTGGGCAA
Source organism: Pinus albicaulis (assembly GCA_034641835.2). Classification (NCBI taxonomy): domain Eukaryota; kingdom Viridiplantae; phylum Streptophyta; class Pinopsida; order Pinales; family Pinaceae; genus Pinus; species Pinus albicaulis. The sequence continues at coordinate 907,718,688 of CM076569.1, read as the reverse complement.
TCGTGAAAAGTATACTTTAGAAGATTTGGAATGTGAAAAAATTTAATATTTGGAAAGCTTTTTTTAATGTGAGAATAACTCATTTTAATGGATGGATAGGCTATGCTTTTTAATATGTACAACTTTTTGGAGTGATAAGTTGTCTTTTGTAATATTTGGAGTGATAAGTGAATTTTAAGGGTAGGTAGTTGTTGTAGTGTTTTTTGAGAGAGAATGAGCATAAATTGAAGTTAAATTTCAAAAGTTATTGAAGTGAATTTTTTGTTTAAAAAAGGGTGCAAAAAAGAAAAATATTGTAATTGAAAAGTTTCTCTTGGGTGTAAGAGCTAGTTGTAACCAGTATAGTAAAAATATTGGTTTTTGTGGTGTTGAAGTGTCCCAGATTTGCCCAAAATTTGATAAGGGGATCTTAGGTACACCATGAGTAAGTTTGTGATGGTGCATGATTCTTGATGTTGCTTATTTTTTGTGTCTAATTTTGACACTACCTTTGTAAAAAGATACACATGGAATACACAACATATTAAACAATTGCCTACACATATTAAATTCTCTTCAAGCTCATGTAATCAAGCATACATAAGAAAAGTACAAGCAATCAAGAAGTTGAAATACATAATCAAAGATATCAAGTTGTCAACATCATCATTCAAAACGAATCAACATGAAATTCAACATCATTCACTCAAGGCAATAAAGATAATGAAGTTCTCATCTACATCAACAAAATTTGCATCAATTCAACATCAAATTTTGGACAATGCACTTACAACTTTTTTGTAAGAATCAACTCAACAAAAAATTTTAACTTGAAAATCATAATTTGTAAATTAGCTTGTAATAAAAGTAAAATTGAGTTGAATTGTAAGAGTGCATTCTCGGTTGAACCTGACACCCAAGCTTTGAATTGATAGGGAATCAATTAAGCCAAGTGAGTCCATTATTTTTAACTGAGTCATTCAAATCATTGTAAACATTTCTTTTGGGTCCATTTTTGACAGTATTCAACACCCTTCTTTTGATCAATCAAGTGAGCAAATTTATGCAAGTGAAAATTACAGGTTCAAATAATCAAGCGAGCTTGCCATTCAAGAAACAATCAAGCAAGCATCAAGCAAGAGATTTCAACTCTAAATCAAGCAAGCATAATATTCAAAAAATTCCATATCTACAACAAGCAAGCGCGAGTTATAGAAAGAAAGATCAAGAGTTCAAGCGAGCGAGTTCTAAAAATCTAGCAAGTATTAAAAGCAAGTGAGCATGATTACAAGTGAGTTCACATGGAGAAAGCTATTCAGTTATTACAGGTTCTTAATAATCTGATTCTATCAACTATTGACGACATGGTAAAAATCAACAAAGAAACTCTTGCTGATATTTCTATGCATCTACAATAGGGACATGAGGCAATTGAGTTTCTTCAACTGGAGTCACAACTACAACAAGATGAGTTGCAACAGAAGAGTGATGCTTCCAAGTCATTCAAACATACATATGAAGATAAATATGTTGACTCCAAGTCACTCATCCAAGCAACTTCAAGTGTAGAAGTTTTCCATGATCAACAAATTTATTCTTCCAAGCTAATCGACGTGGTTTAGGATATGACAAAGATGATAACAACTTTCATATCCTAGATTATACAAAGCCAATAAAGTTCATTAATTCCATATTTATTGATCAAATAACATCAACAAGGCATGAGAAAGTTGAAGACAAACTCAAATGCAAACATTGTCAAAGAACAGGTCATATGGAAGATCATTGTTTTGATCTCCATCCTTATCACTGGTGTGGAAAACATAATCACTCATCAAAGAAATTTTACAAACAAAACCAACCAGTCAAAATGAATATCAATTATGCATGGATTTATCCTTGGGAATGGTCATCAATATTCAAACAATTGTATAAATTTTACAACAAAAGTAAAATGAAGATGGAACTCTCCCACACCTAGAGGGGGGAGTTCAGATATAAAATGAATATTGTATCTCCTTTCAACTGAAATAGGGGGGGAAATGATAATGGAATTGAAGGTGGTTGTAAGACTGAAAGTTTTGACAACAACAACAAAAGTAGCAGTGAGCAGTTTTTGACATCATCAACAACTCAGCCAGTGAGTGATCGTCATAAAAAAACTGAGTGGGAGATCATCATCAAAAACCAGTTGGAAATCAACATCAAAGCAACTAGTGGGCGTTATCAACATTTTGTCAATGGACAAGAAATTAGGATGTTGATTGAAAGAAAAGGACAAATGGACCCTTTTTTATCTTGGAACTATATGGTGATGTCAAGCAAAGATGAACCAGAGTTGCAGTTGATTCATATTTCTTCATATTGGAGTTTTTTAGCATCCAACTTTGGCGGTTTTTCAGGTAGTGTTTTTCATTGAGGATCAACAATATCAACATGAGAACTTGGGAGATCATTCCTAGTTCGTATTTTGGAATTATGATTGAGGGGCGGAATGTTAGGCTCACTCTCATGTGATAAAAACAATTCTAGGTCTAAAATAATTAAATTAATTAAAATCATGAAAGTTGGATTTAATCCTACTTTTCCAGATTGTGTTTGTTCCTCATAGTTATGAGTCTATTTAAGTCTAGTTGGTTGAGAGATTCACTCCAACAAGTTAGGCTCCTAGATTAGTGTATGGTTGAGATATTTTCTCAACCAAAGTGTCCAAGATAGACCCACTATCTTGAGACAAATATCATCTTCTATTTATATTTGTATTATACACATTAGTATAATAATGATAATGTGAGAGGAATACAGTGACACTCTCAAGCCTTTTTCGCCATGTCTATGTTGTTTGTGTGTCTGGTATTTTTATGTGTATTTATTTAACTATCCTTCATAAAATGAAATGAGAAAATAAAAACCCCTAAAAATTTTCTAAACAGTTGGTACAATTCCTATGTTCATAAAATGCGTAATGAGAGAATACAAATCACTAAACAATTATGCACAAATATAAATACGTTGTAGAGATAATTGTGAAAGAACTCGGGAAACATAGGGGCTTCACTGGGGGAGAATTACCCTACCCATGCATTCATATTAGGGGATATATTTTGAGGAAAAAATGACATAATATATTGAGCTTATAATAGGGGGTAAAGGGTTTTTACATTGGACGGTATAAAAAATGGAGATGAAAGTTAATGAAAAAATATAAAGGTGTATAAAAATGTTACAGAAAAAGTGGATACCTACAATATTTAGTGAAAATAGGGTTTTTTAAAATTGGGAAGGTGAATTGGGTTCGTAATAGTAGGGGGTTAAATAATGTTTTTTTTAGAGGTATTTTCAAATATGTATTCAAATTAGGGGTATTATTTAGTATGCCATGAACACGTGATATGTCAAATTTTCATTGAGTGAATCCTTTGTGCTATGTATAAATTATACAAATAATATGTATATCATGGATTAAATCTGATCTAACAATGTACTAAAGCTATATACTGAATCGCTTCTACAAATCAATTGCGGAAATTTAAACACAATTTCCAATCACATGAAGCAAAGAAGAATCAATCAAACCACAACATAGATAATTTCTTGGGGAAAGCTTGGTACTCAAAACCCCTTGATCTTATATTGTGTGTTCCACAAGGAATCATGAAACAATTACAATGCAATTTTTCTCACAAGAATCTCCTGCAATCTACCTATCATCTCACATTGATCCAGACAAAATCGGACCAACACTTAGCCGATTCTCAACCTATCTTCAGCCTACCTTGCTCACTTAATTCATGAGGAATGAAATCCCTATTCCTTAGCAATTTTAGCCTTTCTCAACTGTGCTGAGTATCATGGGCATCCTGTGGTGTTTTAACTGCATTTATGCAGCCTGCTAATATCACAACTGATAGTTAACTTCCCTTTAACCTTTGTCTCAACTGGGTCTCCACTGGAACTAACATGCATGTAACTAATAATAGTAAATCACTAGTTTCATGGTAGATCACTAACTGTGAATTAAATAATATTTAATTCACTTGATCTCTCACTAGTGAAACAAATAGTTACAACTAGTTCAAGTGACTTTAAATCACCTAACCGAGTTAATTGATTACTCATGCATTAAACTAATGCACCAACTGCACTTCGAACTCTGTTACAACTAGAATTACTCTTCATGCCTCACCAACTACCCTCAACTCGAAATTCATGATCTAACTAAGTTTATCACACTCAGTTAACTATTACAAGTGATTATGAGATAAGATTACATTTTATTGTCCATTTTAATTAAGGGATAACTAAAATAGACATGCACCAAATTTAGCCCACACCAGTGTAGGTGCTGCTTGGACCTCTCGGTCCCACACTTAGTGTAGGTGCTTCTTGGACCTCCTGGTCCCACACTTAGCGTAGGTGATGCTTATTGTTTTTGGATACCAATCTCAGTGTTTCTTGTTGCAAACTTCAACACTCCCTCTCAACAAGAAAGGAACGTCCTAGCATGTGACATGCACCTCTTGCATGCGACATGAAACCCTTGCATGAAACATGAAAATATTGCATGCAACACTTCTCTTGTGTTTCTCACACATGCAACCTTTGCATGCAACACTTCTCTAGTGTTTCTCGTACATGCAACTCTTACATGAAACTCTTGCATGCAACACTCTGCCAGTGTTTCTTGCACATGCAACCTTTGCATGCAACAATTCCGAAATTGAATGGCCTCCAAACAACTGAATCAATATAATGCATCTGTCATCAATGTATTCTGACTGAAGCTAGCTACTACACATGTCTACTAAATTCTCTGTGCCATTGACATTTGCATCCATGCACTCTGCACTGCTGCCAACTCTAATCTGCGCTCCAGTATCCAACACTTGTCACTCTGATTTATGTCCTCCTGACATCAGACTACATCAATCTAATTGATCCTACTACTGCTATATTGTGGGCTCCTCATAGCCAGGTTCGATCCATTAGACACACCATCTCTAGGACCCTGCCAAAATGTCTTCTTGCGATTAATTCTACACATTGCCCCACCTCACACCTGGAGGTATAGCTGCATGCACTCCCTCTACCCATCTGGCTCGAAATTTATTTTCTTGAGTGGTTTCTTCCACTCCATTATCCTCCGCATATGGCTACTCCACATCTTGAGGTTTATTCTTTGGAACCAAGATTTCCTCACTTGCATGCAAATCCAGCTCCCTCTCAAGGGTCAATTGCATGGATTTCTTACACTTCCCAATGGTTGGAAGCTCTATAGAAATCACATATACATCAAGTCTATAGAGATTATTCACACGAATCCCAATCTTCTTGGCTTTTCTTGTTTCTTTTTGTCGAAGGAAAACTTTTCCTTCACTGAAAACAACATCATAGCCTCTATACTCCAACACTGCGACTAAAACTAAATTTTTCTTCAAGCCTAGTACATGTATTACATCTTTTAATTGAAAGGGTTTACCTGACTCTCTATGGAAGGTAATGGTACCAATCCCGGTAGCACTATACCGCCCATCATCACCCATTTTTATATTCATTTGGAGGTCCTTCTCGTCCAAGCTATTGAAAAGTTCTTTGTTTACTGTCATGTGGAAAGATGCACCACTATCCAAGTACCACCCTGATCCCATCGCACTTGACACCATGCATGCGATCAATGAGAAGTCTAACTCAAATTGCGAAGCCAAAGCCTCACCAGCTACAGATCTGGAAGCCTTCTCGTTCTTCTTCTTTTGTGGACAATTAGTGGCATAATGTCCATGCTCGTGATAGTGAAAACACTTCACTCTAGACATGTCACGCTCCTCACCTTCTTCATCAGACTCAGATTTGGAATGAAATTTATTTCCTTTCCCCTTCTCCACCTTGGCAGCCAAAGCATAATATTTTTCATCTTCATTCTTAGATGAAGATCCATATTTGGTATTTCATTTGAAATCCTCCTGCACCAAATCTGACCAAAGTCGTTCCCAATTTGGCAGATTTTCCCTTCCATTGACAGAGTCTTGATAACTATGCCAACTCTTGAGAAGTCTTAGGAGAGCTAGAATCACCAATTCATCATCAGATACAATAATGCCAATGCTCCCTAGCTCATCCCGACATTGGACAAACTTTGTTAAATGTTTTGGCATGGAGTCGCCTTTATCCATCTTGATCTTCCTGAGTTTATCTTTCTGTGCCAATTTCCTATGGTCACTGCTGCTCTGAAATAGATCCGTCAAAGCTTTCCACATAGCATATGGTGTCGCTTTTCCATGTAGACTTGAGACAATGTGGTCTCATGCTCCCTCTAGTAAGATCCTCCTCGCCTTTGCCACTTTCTTTTGCCATGCATCAAGATTTGCAACATTTGTCACATTGGGTTTAGGAACATCATTGTCAATGAATTCCTTCAAGCCATTGTCTTTGAGTACTTCCTCCATTCTGTCCTTCCAAGAAATATAGTTAGAGTTGTCCTCAAGTGCATACTCCAATATCAAGCCATTGAAAGCCATTTCGATCTTGAATCAGTTGTAGCACCAAGAAAGTATTCTTCAAATTCGAATTCTATTCAGTCACAAACTCAACTCCTACTCCACTATTGTGATTTCCTATGCTTTGATACCATGTAGAAATTATACATGCTTGTTGTATAATTTCCACATGCTGAGAAACTAAGAAAATGAATTGTTGAATACTGCTAAATCCATTGAGAAGTGAGACTAGGAAAGTATTCTCTAGAGAAAATGTCTATGTTTATGTTCTTCTCCATTGGAAGATTCAAATATCACTTTATATTCGTCTACAATGTCGCATAAATGTGTAATTTGTTGTTGCAATAAAAATGGCTAGTTGTTGTTATTTTCATGTGCAAACTACCATATACGACACTCTTAATAAATAACAATTGAAAATATCAAAGCCAATGTTTACGAGAATTAATCGAAATAAGTATCGATATTGCAAAAACATCTTCTCTATTAAATGCATATTTTTTGTTGATTTAATATCGTTGAGATACATCTCATACAAACAGAAGTTGCAATACAATGTAATACCATTGTGCACCTATACTATGTTGTGGAAGGTTTCTCCAATTCATTTTCTAGCTTAAATTGCCTAAAATTTGTCAATGATTTCTTGACAGTCGTACAAGTTTTTGAAACAACTAGATTCATATATGTAGTAATAATAGAAAAAAATCATGACAATTAGCTTTGAAAATTCCAACGACAACTGCCAATAGTCGTAAATGGGTATCATGCATAAACATTTCTCGCTTTTTCTATAACAAATTGATTTAGTTACTGAGATGGCCCCCACTTGTAAATCATTGAAAATTGTTTTATTTTGACAATAACAAAGCTATATGTCTACCGGGGCCAAAAAATTGTCTAGAAAGTTAATTTGTGTAGGATTTTGGAAAAAATCATGACAAAGTTTCCATGATATTCTGAGCGAATTTGTTGCCTTCTAACAAGGGTTTTCATTTACTAAAGTTGTTAATCATGATTAATAGTACGATGCTAGTAGTCCTCACCACCATTCTTCCATAACCGTTACCAGATTAAAATTTGATTTATTGACATGTTTAACACTATCAATAAATAACAAGTGAAAAATTCAAAGAAAGCATTAGAAATATATGGTAAAATAAATCTCGAAATTTGAAAAATCATGACAAAATTTCCACAATATTCTGAGAGAATTTATTGCCTTTTGATAAGTGTTTTCATTTTAACTAAAGCCATTAATCATGGTTAATAGTACGATTTCAGTAGTCCTCACAACCATTCTTTCGTATTCGGTAGCGGATTCAGATCTGATTTATTAAAATGTTTAACACTTTCAATACATAGAAATTTAATTTTTCAAAGGAAATGTTAGCAGTAGATGGTGAAATAAATCTCGAAATTTGAAAATTATTTGCCTTCTTACTTTGGTAACAATTATTGATTTAATGTTGTTGATATACATGTACTAAATAGAAAGAATGTACGAAATAAAATAAATATGATTTCAATGTGATTATGTACATTATTGTACAGGTATTCAATATGACGGTACATGAATATTGTGTATAGACAAAAGGAAAAATTTATCATCCAGAAAAATGCCAAAATGTTTACATTTAATCTAGTAATAAAGGCCCTTAATTAATTATTTTATTGACAGTAAATAAGGTCGCAAAACATTCCCATATATATTCCTTCAAATAGCATTCAATATATTTTTATTTGGATAAATACTGGACAAAGCTTTGGGAACAATCAAAGTGTTACCGAACATGCATTTGCCGCTGGATATGCACAACCATTTCTGTATAGCTGCTTCCTTATTCAATAATGTCGTTTGGTGAACACAGTCAAAGAAATTTAAATATGCATTTGTCCTTCGAGCATGCTTCTTCGAAAATTAATCTACACCACTCGGTAATCTCAAGAGAATAAAAACACGTTCGCATAACTTATACCACATACAATAGTCATTAGATTCAATGTTATTAAATAATAATTATTAAAATTGTATTATAAATTGGTCTTATTTCTTTGAAATGAGAACATAATAGTTTCAAATATGTTCAAAAGGATGGTGTTTCAAATATGTGTGGAAGGGTGGTGCCTAGAACAGGGAACATAAACTTCTGCATTCACATACATCCAAACTTCGAACTTGCTTCGCACAATAAAAGCTCTGCACAAGGGCCAATGAAGTATGGACATGTTAAATTTAATACAGTTTGTGTTCCTAAGTGAAAATACGTTGTTTTTCATTAAGTACTCTACAAGATATATTTTTTGTTTGAACAACTATGAAACTACTAGTTGAATGCAAACAATAATTTTTGAAAGATCAAAACCATATACATTATCAAATCTCATTTATCAATTTTGGTATTGCGTATTGTAGTGGTTTTTAGCCAAATTAATATCCTTTTTTATGACATATTGTTTCTCGTATCTATCGTAAAAATATAAAATAACGTAAAAATTATTGAAATAATTCTCTACGTTCCTGATAAAGAACTTGGTATTCACACCTAAATAAATAAATAGCCCCACAAAATGAGCTAGGCTCCAAATAATAGGCTATAAGCTCTTCATAATGAGCTAAGTTCCACACAATAGGCTATAGGCTCCTCACTATGAGTTAAGTTCCACACAATAGGCTAAGTTTCTTGTTTCGGCACAATAATCTAAGTTTCTCGCATAGAAGTTATTAGTTGTTTTCTCAATTTTAGTGTTGCATATTGTAGCAGGTTTTAGGCAAATTAATATTTGTGTTTATGATATGCTGTATCTCGTAACCATCATAACACTAACAGATAAAATACAAACTGCTGAAAGACATATCTAATTTCCCGATAAAGAATCTTGGTATTCACACCTATCATGAAAAAATTATTTAAAATTAAGTAATGTTGTTAATATCCATTCAATAAATCCACACACAATGACGTTATCACAACTAGTTGCAAAGATATCGATAAGGTTGTATCTATAGATATTATAAAATACCCTTTTTGATATATATTAAGTGAATTGAAGTATATATTTCTTTAAATAGACCAACATTTACCATTCTATTCAGTTTTCCTAGATTAGAGAAAAATCTACGAGGATTGTTTGACTGTGCTTTTGGTGTTGGTGGTGGTGAGGCCCTTAATGCTATAGTTGTTGCTAGTATTGCTGGTGTACTAATGAGTAGCTCATATCTATATGTAATTAGTGATAGACAAATAACATGTGGAGAAAGTATAGTTTGCCATTTAGAGATTATTCTGAGAATATTTCTCGAATGAGTGGTATGTTATGATTGCAATGAGAATGCAATATGGATATGGATGGTGAGGTGGTTGTTGTTGTTTTATTTTTTTTGAGTAGTCAGTTTCATAGTGTTATTTGGTATTAGAATGCTGGAAAAAGCTATGTGAACGTGCTTGTGTGTGTAATATCCCGTTTTGGGGATATCTCTAAAACACAAACAAACTCCAACCAAAGATGGACTGGGAGGGTGTTTACCAGATATTTCACCTCTGTGAAGAGAGTGAGATCTGGAGGCTACCTGGCCCTTTCTAGACTCTGTCTAGGAGTATGAAATAAACACACCAAGTGGTATAGAACTAGAATGCCCAAGAATACATAAAGATAACAGTAAAGAAGACATAAAATAGCATAGATAGAATGTACGACAAATCATCCAGAAATATAGAGGGAGAATGCTAAGCCATTTTATTATAATGAGAAATATAATGAAGTACAATAGGTGATCAGAGTGATGGCACCTAATCTTGCTCAAGGCAAGTGAAGAAATACTCTCAAAATATCAAGAAATGGCTGCTCTCTGAATTGCGTCCTAGCTGCTGGAAAAATGTCGTGTAACTGCTACTGATGAACTAAACTAATGACTTGGGGCTGATCCCCTCACCATAATGAGCTGAAAATCTGGAATCCACCTCTACTCATCAACCACAACAAAACCCAGAAATCATATCTGAAATGACTGACCCTCGAAAATCACCCCCTTGGGGAATTACGCTTCCCTCCAAGGCTCTGCGTAGAGGTTGAATAGGAAAAACTGAAATATGGCCAAAAACTCCACCAAAATCCTCCCAAAGGCAAAGCCTGATTCTATGCTCGATCTCCAGGCTCAAAACCCCTGCAAGAAACTCAGTCCAGAGCTCCTCCTAAATGGACTACGTCCTCCCTCTCAATGAATGCGCAGTCTCTGAATGCACAGCTCCGCAACAAAACCAAAACACCAATCCTCCCACAAAATGATGAAGAAACTACCTTGCCCAAGCAGGCACTCAAAGTCCCCTGGGGCTAAGGGCGATATCTCCGATCGGATACACTCAATGCACTAAATAGTGCTGCAGAAAGGCTAAACAACCAGCGTGCTCAAGAAGTCAAAATGACCAGCTCAATATCATCAACAATGAATGATCAAAATGAGGAGGCTCTCCCCTCTATATAGCATGAGCCCCTCTCAACCCTAAGGCTCACCTCCTCCAACGTTGCCACGTGCTCCCTCCTAGCCTGCACAGTCCCTCCATGTGTCTACGTGGGTCCCCTCTCTGCGTGGTCTCTTGGCCCCCATGGCTCACTTAAGTTACAACGTTGTGCTACTAGGGAGTGAAATTTTGTTTCTAAAGTGAGTTATATCTTCTTTACTCACATTTTTATTTATGAATAAACTATAGATGGAAAAATTTAGCAAAATCGAATATTCCAATTAGCCATATCTAATTAGGAATATTACAGTCTCCCCCGGAAAAATGTTGCTTGTCCTCAAGCAACTGAAGTGATGGATGCTGCAAAATTTTCTCACTCTCCCAAGTGGCATCCTCATCCGGAAAATTCTTCCACCTCACCAAGAATTCCTGGACTATCCTGCTCCGTAGCTACCTCTCCCTGGTATCAATAATAGCCTCTGGCTGCAACACCAAATGTCCCTCATCATCCGTGGGTGGTAGCTCATCTGTTACTGTCACCTACTGCCCCAGCGCCTTCTTCAGGCATGATACATGAAAAATGTTATGAATCTTGCTGCCTTGGGAAAGCTCCAACTCATATGCAACCTGTCTAATCTAGCATATCACCCTGTATGGCCCGTAAAAGCGGGGCTTGAGCTTTTTAACTCCCTTTTGCTTCAGTGACGACTGTCGGTATGGCTGGAATCGTAGGTAGACCAAGTCCCCTACCTCAAACTGTCTCTCCACCCGACCCATGTCATCATATAGCTTCTGTTGGTTTTGCGTTGTAGCCATATTGTCCTTGAGAGCTCGGAGAATATCCTGACTCTCTTGGATCCAAATCTTGGCTCTTAGAGCCTTACTAGCACCAAACATCACATCAGCAAAAGATAAAGAATGATACCCATACAAAGCATAGAATGGTGACATACCAATGGACATGTGATGTGTAGTGTTGTAGCAGTACTCCCCCAGATGCAACCACTTCAGCCATGCTTGTTGCTGTCCACTGACATAGTTACACAAGTAGCCCTACAGCCACTTGTTAATTATCTCCGTCTATCCATTTGTCTGTGGGTGATAACAGGTACTCGGTGTCAACTCCATCCCCACCAACCGGAAAAGCTCCTGCCAAAATCCGCCCATGAAGCGGCTGTCCCTGTCACTAATGATGGTCTTAGGAAGACCATGTAGCCTAAAAACCTCTCTAAAGAACAGCTCAGCCACCTATGCTGCTGTGTAGTGTGCGGATATGGTGAAAAAATGCACATACTTTGTTAGCCGATCAACGACGACAAAGATACAATCCTTGCCCTGTACAATGGGCAACCCTGTGATGAAGTCCATCGAAATACTCTCCCGTTTCCCCTTCGGAATGGGAAGAGGCTGCAATAACCCTGCGGGATGGCTCATCTCCCCCTTGTTCCTCTGGCAAACATCGCATTCCCTAATGTGCTGGAGTATGTCCTCCTTGAGGCCCTTCCATGAGAACCTCTCTCTAATGGCCCTGTAGGTTTTGGTAAACCCCTGGTGGCCGGCCAAAGGTGAATCATGTGATGCTTGAAGTATCTTCTTCTTGAGCTGAGATCCCTCAGTCAAGAAGATCTGGTCCCTGTAGTAGATGATCTCATTGACCACCCTATACCTGTCATCCGCCACCTGTCCATCCAGAACCTCACATGCAAATCTGTTCTTGGAGTACTCAACTAAAATTCAAGCCCTCCAGTCTGTATCCAAGCTCATAATAGACAACGTGGCTGGTCTACGTGAAAGGGCATCTGCTACCACGTTGTTCTTACCATTGACATACTCAATGTCAAAGTCATATGCCTGGTTCTTACTGATCCACTTCTACTGCCTCTCCTGTAGCTGCTTCTGCTCCAAAAAGAACCTGAGGCTATTGTGATCAGTCCTCACCCTGAACTTGTTCCCCACCAAATACTACCGGAATTTGGCCAATGCATGCATAATGGCCAGCATCTCCTTGTCATATATAGAATACAACCTCTCGTGTGGAAGAAGATTCTGACTCTCAAAGGCTATAGGGTGACCTCCCCGCATCAATACTGTGCTGATCCCCTCTCCTGACACATCACACTCCAAAAAAAATGGCTGCATAAAATCCGGCAATGCAAGCACTGGGCAGCTGCTCATCACCTCCTTGAGCCTGTCAAAGGCTCGCTGCGCTGTATCCAACCAACTGAATGCCCCCTTCTTCGTCAAATCAGTAAGGGGTGCAGCAAGCTATGAGAAACTCCTAACGAACTTCCTGTAGTAAGTACAAATACCAATGAATCCCCGAAGTTCCGTCACGTTCCTCAGCTCTAGCCAATATTTGATGGCCTTGATTTTCTCCTCGTGGACTCTCACTCCATCCACCCCTATGATATGTCCCAAGTAAAACATCTCTGACAACCCAAACTCACATTTGGAGAGCTTGGCCTAGAACTGTTGTTCCTCCAAAATGCACAACACTGCCTCAATGTGCTGGAGATGCTCCTCCCAAGTCCTACTATAAATGAGGATATCATCAAATAACACCAACACAAACTTCCTCAAGTGACTGCGGAAGATGTGGTTCATGAAAGACTAGAATGTCGCTGGTGCATTGGTTAGCCCGAAGGGCATCACCAAAAACTCAAAGTGCCCATAGTGACACCTAAAGGTGGTCTTTGGAATGTCTTGTTCCCTCACGCGAATCTGATGGTACCCTGATCTAAAATCAATCTTTGAGAAGAACCGGGCTCCTCTCAACTCATCCATCAACTCATCGATCCTGGGTATAGGGTACCTGTTCTTCAGGGTCTTCATGTTCATGGCCCTGTAGTCAATACACATCCTCAAAGTGTCGTCCTTCTTCTTCACCAACACCACAAAAGAAGAAAAAGGACTCGTGCTCGGCCAGATGTGCCCAAGAGCCAAAAACTCCTGGATGTCCCACTCAATCTCATCCTAATAGGCTTTGGGATGCCTATAGGGTGTGGTAATCACTGCCTGAATACCCTACTCCAACTCAAAAGTGCTCAAACCCTTGGTCCGGTGGTCGGTCTGGTGGTATATCCCCAAACACTGTGTCATACCTGTCAAGGATGGCCTGTATATCAGGATGAATGGCTTGACCAGTAGTCCCTTCCTTTGATGCCCGCAACTCAATCGTCCACTCTATGTCTCCCTTCCAGAAATTTGCCTCCATCCGGTGAGCCGAAACAGTCTTAGGTGGGTAAGTGTGCATCCTACGGATCTTCTCATGCTTCCCGGTCTTCTTATCATCCCACTCCATCTCCAAGGCCTCCCAATATGTGGTGACCTTCCCCAGAGTAATCAGCCACTGAAAACCCAATACCACATTGGTATCCAGTATGTTGACCATGAAAAAGTGGTCGGTCACGATGTAGGTACCCATCGTCACTGCCAACTCTGGAACATACCGGGCACAATGCATCGTCTGAGCTCCTGGGAATAAAACTAAAAATCCATTGAAGCTCTCGGTCGGTATCCCTCTCCGCTCAACCATCTATGCATCGATGAAGTTTTGGGTTGCCCCACTGTCAACCAAAATTGATACTCACTGACCACGTACTTTCCCCCGTACGCGTAGCGTCAAATACTTAGGAACTCCTCACAATGTTGCAAGGGTCCCCCCTGTGGGTGCAAAATCTGCACCTCCTACTCCTGGAGGTGGTGGCGGTGGCAACTGATCCTGGGTTGTCTAACTGTCTCCTCCCTCCACGTCATCCTCCTCATCCTCTTCCCCGATACTCTCGGAGAAGACCTCAATGAAGTGTGCTTTGCTAGTAGCACATCTATGTCCCGATGCCCACGGCTCCTGACAGGTAAAGCACAACCACTTCTTCTTCAGCTCCCTCCTGGCATCATCATCCATATGTGCCCGTCATGGATTCCCCTTTGGAGGCTAAATCCTCACATCCTTCCCTTTGGACTGGAAACCCTGTCTCTAGGGGTAAGATGTCCGAGTCCTGGGCCATGCATCCTGTAAATATTGGGGCCTACTAATAGCATCTTGGAGTGTGGCTGGTCTAGTAGATATAACTAGACCTAGAAGTGGCTCTGCTAACCCCTCCATAAACATATAGATCATCCAGGCCGCGGATAGATCTAGCACCATCACTGAAACCCTCAAGAAGTCTGCAATGTATGTCTATGGGCTCTCGATCTGTTTGAGCCTCGTGAGCTCAACAAAATGTTGTTCCAGATCCCTCTGGTCAAATCTATCTATCAGCCTCCTGGTAAACTCAGCATATGTCGTCACTGTAGAATGTCTGAGTTTAACCATCCCATGGAACCACCAGTCCTGGGCCTCACCATCCAAATGTAATGTCGCCACCTTGATGGCCTCTGCCTACGACATCTGGTTAAGTTGGAAATAGATATCCAGCTTCTCCACCCAAGGCTGTTAAGTCATTATGTTACTAGTATAGTCCCTTATTTTTGTTAGTGTAACCCCCTTATTGTTATTATTGTACCCTTGTAACCCCCATTTTGTTATTATTGTGCCCTTAAATTATTATTGTTAGGTTGGCTAGGATTACATTGTGGCCCACTAGGATTACATTATGGCCCCATGGACTCCTATATATATAGAAAGGAGGTTTTGTAAATTGTATCATCCAAGAATTGTTCATTTATGTAATGTATTGGAGGTTGCCCCCTCGAAGAGGCTCATTTCTAAGGCGTTGATATCTCTTTTCTTCTCTTTTTGGAGCTGGTTACACAACATTTGGTATCAGAGCTTGGGATTCTAGGGTTTCGCTGCTCAAAACAGGTCATCGTGGCATTTTCTCTATAAGTTTTTTTCTGCGAATTTTCAGAAGCTGAAATTGTTAGGGTGCGAAGCTGAAATCCTGAGGAAGATTTTCTAAAAATTTCAGAGCTTGGCTCGCCATATTTTCGGAGATATCATCTGTGGAAGTTAGGTAGTTTTTCAAGCTCCTAAATAGGTCATCGTGGCATTTTCGCTATAAATTTTTTTCTACGAAGGATAAGAATCTGAAATTCATATGGTGCGAAGCTGAAATCCTGAGGAAATTCGGCAAAACATTTCAGAGCTTTTTTCGCAATATTTTTGGAGATATGATCTGTGGAAGGTAGTGCTTTTTGAGGCTCCTAAATTTCATCTCAAAGAGGTGATTGTGGGAAAAGTTCAATAACTCTCTCTCTGGGCAGTGGATTTGAGTGCCGTAAAAAGTGGTCGCAACTACATGGACTTTAGTTTCTTGGATATAAATTTCAGAGACAAAGGACGAAACAGTGACACGTGGCAAGTCGTACAAGTTCGCTCTACTGAACCAGTCCATAATTAGGTCATTGTGGGAGATTGGACACAACTTTGTTTTGGAGAATCCAAATCAGGTCAGACCCATGGAATTCAAAAGATAATTCAGAGGGCTAATTTAGTACTGAATTTCAGATATTGAAGATCCACAATCGCAGAGATAATCCAATTTCAATATCGAGCTCCTCAAAAGCAAGAAAAAGGTGTGTATTTTTCCGAATTGCATAAGTCTTGTTTGAAGAATCAATTTGAATTGATTCCAAGGGCATATTTTAGAATTTTTATTAGTATTGGGTTCTATAATGCCTCAAAAAAATAATTCCATACCCATTAATCCCTCAAAAAGCTATAATATGACGCATGAAGAGGAAGAGTTGCAGTATGAGATATCAAAATTACGGTACCAAGTGCAACAAGTTTCAATCTTACGAAGAGCAATTGAAGATGAAATAGATGGTTTAAAAGCGGAAATGGAGGCTAAGTTGGATGGTTTGAAGGATCAAATAATAGCAAATATGGATGATAAATTAATGGAAGATCACATCGAGCATCAACAACAAGTTCTCCAACTCTCAAAGGATAACCCAACTTTGGTGCAGAATCTAATGAAACAACAGGAAGATCAACATCACATCGAAAGAAGTTATGAAGCAGTCATAGAAACAAGAACTCGAAAAGTACGATCAATTTTAGAGTATCTCAGCAAGTGGAAGAACTTTCCTGTAAAATATTTCACATGGGAGGATGAGAATTTTATACAGAAGCATCAAGAAATAATCAAGCGTTGAGGACAACACTTGTTTGAAGGAGAGGGGCATGTTAAGTCCTTATGTTACTAGTATAGTCCCTTATTTTTGTTAGTGTAACCCCCTTATTGTTATTATTGTACCCTTGTAACCCCCATTTTGTTATTATTGTGCCCTTAAATTATTATTGTTAGGTCGGCTAGGATTACATTGTGGCCCACTAGGATTACATTATGGCTACATGGACTCCTATATATAGAAAGGAGGTTTTGTAAATTGTATCATCCAAGAATTGTTCATTTATGTAATGTATTGGAGGTTTCCCCCTCGAAGAGGCTCATTTCTAAGGCGTTGATATCTCTTTTCTTCTCTTTTTGGAGCTGGTTACACAACAAAGGCTTCGCCGAACTGTTTGATGAACCATCAAACATAGGAAAGTGGAATCTGCTAGTTGTGTGGTGGATATCTCCGTCATGATAATGCCAGTGCCCTCTATGATGGTCGCGGGGTCTACTATCCCGCTGAAGCTGAACAAATTATCTGAACGAGAGAGCATCCCTAAAATCCTGCCCATAGGCCTGATACTCTACAAAATAATCACCCATATGCCCGGGCTCTATCTCTTGCTGGGATCCTGCCTCTGTGTCTGATCCCAAGAAAGTGGGCATGGTAGAGTGTGTAGGTGCATGTGAAGCCATCTGCTGAGTAGTATCACGCTGCGTAGTACCATGCTCCAGCAAATGGTGAGATGTACTCGATCCCCCACCTACCTGGAAAACCTGTGGGGTCTCACGCTGTCTAGCCTCCACAACGGTGAATCTCTGACCCATCACCTTAATCTGTCTCGCTAGATCCTACACTAATTTGAGGAGTGCCTCCCTAAACCGTTTCGCCTCACTATCATCTCCCATCGACTCTCTCTTCTCTGAATCTAACACAGGCTCCTCTTGCTCTGCGTCTGTCACAGGCTCCTCCTGTTCTGTGTCCACCACCCGAACATAGTCTCCCTCTCCGTAGTTGTTCTCCAACCTACACTCACTATCTCTATACTTTCTGCCTCTGTAAAAAATGTATGGCCACTTCCCCAGTGTCATAGACAACTAGCTCCACAGACTGAGCCAGATCTATGCTCTGATACCATTGTAATATCCCGTTTCGGGGATATCTCTAAAACACAAACAAACTCCAACCAGAGATGGAATGGGAGGGCGTTTAACAGATATTTCACCTCTGTGAAGAGAGTGAGATTTGGAGGCTACCTGGCCCTTTCCAGACTCTATCTAGGAGTATGAAATAAACACACCAAGTGGTATAGAACTATAATTCCCGAGAATACATAAAGATAACAGTAAAGCAGACATATAATAACATAGATAGAATGTACGACAAATCATCCAGAAATATAGAGAGAGAATGCTAAGCCATTTTATTATACTGAGAAATATAATGAAGTACAATAGGTGATCAGAGTGATGTTACCTAATCTTTCTTAAGGCAAGTGAAGAAATACTCTCAGAATATCAAGAAATGGTTGCTCTCTGAACTGCATCCCAGCTGCTGGAAAACTGCCGTGTAGCTGCGACTGTTGAACTAAACTGATGAATTGGGGCTGATCCCCTCACCGGAATGAGCTAAAAATCTGGAATCCAGCTCTAATCATCAACCACAACAAAACCCAGAAATCATATCTGAAATGACTAATCCCCGAAAATCACCCCCTTGGGGAATTATGCTGCCCTCTAAGGCTCTGCGTAGAGGCTGAATAGGAACAACTGAAATATGGCCACAAAATCCACCAAAATCCTCCCAAAGGCAAAGGCTGATCCTCTGCTCAATCTCCAGGCTCAAAACCCCTGCAAGAAACTCAGTCCGAAGCTCCTCTTGAATGGACTGCGTCCTCCCTCTCAATGACTACGCAGTCTTTGAATGCACAACTCTGCAAAAAAACCCAAACACCAATCCTCCCACAAAACACTGAAGAAACTACCTTGACCGAGTAGGAACTTGAAGTCCCCTGGGGCTAAGGGCGAGATCTTCGATCGGAGACACTCAACGCACTAAACAGTGTTGTAGACAGGCTAAACAGCCAGCGTGCTCAAGAAGTCAAAACGACCAGCTCAATATCATCAACAACGAATGATAAAAATGAGGAGGCTCTCCGCTCTATATAGCATGAACCCCTCTCAACCCTAAGGCTCACCTCCTCCAACGTTGCCACGTGCTCCCTCCTGGCCTGCGCAGTCCCTCCATATGTCTATGTGTGTCCCCTCTCTACGTGGTCTCTTGGCCCCCATGGCTCACTTAAGTTACAACGTTGTGCTACTAGGGAGTGAACTTTTATTTCTAAAGTGAGTTATATCTTCTTACTCACCTTTTTATTTATGAATAAACTATAGACGGAAAAATTGAGCAAAATCGAATATTCCAATTAGCCATAGCTAATTAGGAATATTACAGTGCGCTTACAAAACCAGTCGTTATTTTATTATTAGTAGATTGTACGAAATGTGGGGCTTAAGACAATGAAAGTTCAATATTTTTTTGCGTGTTATGAATTTTTTTTGCAATTCTGCCCATTTGCATTTGTATTTTGTTATTTTCATTATTATTATTATTATTATTATCATTATTTATCAATGTATTTTGCAACTACAAAAATAACTATGTGAAAAAGTTGTGTGGGAGTAGTTGTGCTGGTTCTCTGGAAAAAGCATGAGCAGAAAAAAAAAATTCATGTGCATAAACATATGTAGCTTTGCATGCCTCGGTTACAATGTTAATAATTTCTTTGCATGCAATTCAATTTTAATACTCATGTTTTTTTATTGGAGAGCTTCTTCGTGCATAACTGTCATTATAACATTTAGAAAATTTAATTAGTATTATTTTGGATTACTAGTTGTAGCTCTTATTCTAATTGCATTTAGATTTGAGGACATCAGGAAATTTGAAAAGAGGAGAATATGATAAGTTTTAATTCTACAATCGGAAGTGCCTTTTAGTTTTTCAAATGAAACCTTACAAAATGAAATTTTTATTATTTATTTGATGGTTAAAGTTCCTTCAATATTGAATAATATGAGTATAATCACCAAATGTGCAATTATCTAATCCAGAATTGTAAAATGGAAAAACAATTATATATATTAAATGTCCTCAATTATCCTAATATTGATTTCTAAAGTGTATGAAACATATTTCCCATAAGTATTAGCAAAATTGCATCATCGATGACAATCACTGCTTAATGAATATCATTAGTAGAAAAATGTCGTTTTATATCATTAACAATGATAGTAGTTAAATGTCATTTCATATATGATATGTTCAATTATGACGAAATTAAATCAGTTGCAATTTCTTTGCAAAAATGACGGTGAGACCACGTAGGGGGAAGTTTGAAGTAGTGATTTCATTATGCAGAATACAAAATGATTTCAGAGATTAGATATCAATTCTTTTTAGTTGTGAAAAAAAATTGTTAATTTTCATTTTCTATAGTCTACAGATAATAGAATATAACAAATTGCAAAGATTGGCTAGAACTAGATGACAATATTCAAACTAAAAAAACGATCTTTGTTATTGGTATTATAAGAAACTAACATACATCATTCATGTAGAAAAAATAAAGTTCAAATTGTAATCACGTTCAAATTGTAATTAGAAGATCTATGATTAAAATAAACATCATAGGAGAAACATATTTCCGACAATAAAAAATAGTTACTAAAAATCCATTTCCATTTCTATTAACAAAAGAAAAATTGTGTTCAAAATGTTCACAAAACTGATAAATAGTGTTAGAATTTGCACAAAGAAATGAGTTTTTAACAATAAGGGATACCATTTGAATAACAATAATACTATACAACTACTCACAATAGTTATTCTATTGATATAAACACTTTTTCTAATATTGCAGTTCACTAGCATATTCACGGTTTCCATTCTAGTTGTTTTGTATCTTTAATTTTTTGCTCCTGTATTTTGGAAAAATAGCAACAATTGATCCAAAATTAATTAAATACATACAATAAATGATATTGTGACCTTGAAATAGAGATATGGGAAAAGAAGGAAGAAAACAATGTGCACATTGCACATGTAAACTACCTCGACAATTTTGCATACAGAAAACAACATTTAATTTGTAAATATTTTATCAAAACCTCTATGCAATTGCATAAATGGTTGTATGAAAAATCCAATGGAAATGAAGAGAGAAAAACTATGTCCAAATATTAACTCAATACATAATAAAATATATAAAAATCTAAACATTCGATCACTAGTAAACAGAAAAGTAAACATTCTAAGATTTAACAAAACTTACACTATGTAAAAGCAAATGTCCTGATTACTTAACTGTTAATTTTTTTTCGAGTTGTTGGTTTCATGAAACAATTTCTTTAACTTTTCCTGTATGCAATGTTTCATAGTAGTTATTATCCTCCATAGTGTCCCAAGGCTGAGAATGGAGACCGAAGGAGGTAACCTCAAACCAACTTTGGACTTGGTAGCTAGCCCTACCAAATCATAGAGGGCTCTCTCTGCAATCTCACAGCCAATGAAGTGAATAGAGGTAAAAATATATATTAGGATAGATATTCAGCTCATTGGGGTTTTATTTTTAGGGTTTGTTGGATTAGGCTCAAAGGTTTAGGGAACTAGGTCATGGTTTCAAATGATCAGTTGCAGGGATACAATGGGGAAAGGTAGGTATGTTTAGTGAAATATTTGAGTTTTCATTGTGGTATAGGGTTGAAATAGAGAGGGATCAAAATGAGCATAAGAATATGAATTCATTTATCAAAAGAAATGAGACAAAAACATGAAAATCTCATCAAAATGGAGCATATCAACTATGAAGTATGTTTAAACACTCATGAGATAATCACATGAAAGCATGCTAATGATAATAAGGAGAAAAAAATATTTAATATGATGATAAAACAGAGGAAAAAAACTGTCACTAAAGCATACCACAGGAATCCCTAGATAATAACTGTAATTGTCTATATATTTCCTGCAAAAATATGATGTACACTAGCTCCAAGCCTTTGTCTAATATACCACCTTGAATATGACTTCAATACTGCTACATATAGATGAAAAAAATACATTACCCACTCTGAGGGGTCAAATCCATCATGATAGGAACTGATTACACCAATCTCTTTAACCAAACCTAAAACTAGGAAGGTTAAGAACTAACTCCCTATTTAGCCTTTGTTTGACTTTTACAAACATTAATGACCATGAATTTGCATGAAATTAACCTTTAAAAGCATAATTAATTTCAATTACATCATGAGAGAATGACTCTAGCTAATAAAACTCGAGAATTTTACCTTCTAATAGAAATGCAACGAAATTTCTCAGAAGTGCAGCGTGAGAGACATAAGTGCAACATTCTCTTCAAGGGAATTTTTGAGGAGTTTTCCTTGATATTTTTGTTGAACTGAAGGCTGATAAAGATAACCTAGTATGTATACTAGCCCTCTAAAGATTTAAACTTGCAAAAATCCTTCTCCAAGGCACCTAAAAATTGATTTTCCCAAGGCTACTCCAGAAGCGCAGCGAGGGGTCCAAAAAGGTGGCAGAAACATGTTTTTTAGGTACTTTTTGAGCTTTTCCTTGTAACATGTGAAGTGTCATTGAAAAAAAATTCTATACATGACATGCACTATCCCATATCTATCCATCCGTGCAAAAATTGTCTCATTTGGAGGCTTTGAGAAGAAGCACATTGTGAGCTTGCTGCGCTTTTGTGCATCATGAAATTGTTAAATTGCCAAAAACTCAAAATTTACCAAAATTTCCTCAAAATTGTCAGAACTTCTTTCCTATGCATTCTTCGGTGATGACTTAGATAACCAATGATGCATCAAAAAGTAAATCAATATTATCTCTCTTTTTTAGCTTGATTAGGGTTTTATTTAGCTTCTTTCGCATATTCCTTACCCTAATTTTGAAAATTTTATTCTTGGTGAAGTAGTGCCTTGCCATGTGTCTCTAAAGCTTAGTGTATCTGTTGGCCTTCTTCAAGAGCATCTCCTAGCGTTCATTCACCCTGCAAGGCCAAAAGTCTTGGTCTTATTCAATCTCAGCGGCAATGATGTCATCAAAGTCTTGTTGACGTAAAGGAGGAGATGGCTCACTTCCATGTCTTTTCTTCCTTGCTTATCCTCTTGTATTTGGCCTCATTGGATTCATCTGAAAATCCTTGTCATCTAACTGCTCCACATCTATGAAAAAATTACCTTTATTGTCCTCTACCACCAAATCTACCTTATGTTTACTATGAAAAAGTTTATTTACCTTAAGCTGCCTATTCTCTTGCTGTAAAAATGCTATCATGAAGTTTTCTTTTTGAAATATTGTCCTTTAGTTCTCTTATTTATGCTTCTTTTTCCTTGATTATCTCTTTATCTGAATTTTTTTCCCCATGCTCAGGTAGGTCAGCCATGACATCATCAAAAGGTACTTGTTCTTCCTCATGCAAGGGTGCATCAGGCTGGTGTCTTGGTGTTCCTTTTCTAACAATACTAGGCTGAAATATTCCTATACTGTCAGGAGAAAACACTAGTCTTTTAACTCTGCTATAGGTTTTTATCACTAATGGTTTACTTGAAGAGCCAACCTCTTGTGTCCTTGGTGGCGCCAATGGATTACTTTGACTGCTAGGTTGACTAGTAGTAGGAAAAAGAGAAGCTAATTGCATTAATGCCTCCAAAGGTAGGTTGATTTGTGAAAGTTGATGAAGAACAATGACTTTAACCAAGCCATGGTGAAATATGTTTTCTTGGTGATCTTTCCCTTTTCTTTGTACCTTCTCTGTCATCTTAACAAGGCTTCTGTATAAGTAGTGAGGTAGGTTTAGAGGTTTGATTGCTCACAAGTAAATTACTTCATGATCATCTTCATTAAAGGAGCATACCTGTCAAGAAATTTTATGAAGGGAAATATGTCTGTAGGAGCATCTTTGTAGAGTGGCTTTAGGAAAACTTTGTAATTCTCAATGTCCAAATCCATCCCTTTAAACCAGATTTATCCATGGTTAGGGATACCTTTGGCTAAGGCTATGTCATCTGCTAAGATGGTGAAGTAAAACTCTACTATGTTGGCCTTATCCCTCCTAAAATTGGTGGCAAAGAGGCTTGTAAACTTGGCATGCAAGCATGCCTATTGAATCCTTTAACAAACAATTAGGCAACCCACATATTCAAAGGATTTCTTGATGAAAGATGAGGCCATGATTTCTTGGATATGAGTTGGCTCATATCTAGAAAATTTCCCTCCTTTTTTATACTTTTTCTTCTCATTGTCCATGGTTTCATTTTGCTTGGTAAAATTGTAGCTGGGTAGGAAGGAAGGGTAGGGTATGATTAAGAAAATAGGGGAAAAAGGGACTGTTGTATTGAAGGAAGGGAATGGAGGGGCTAGGGATTAGGTAAATTTGCGAGAAGATTATAGGGGGTAGGGATAGATGTTAGGGACTGTAGGGAGGTGGAATTTATTGAAAAGAGTGAGGGAAAGGTGTGAAAAGGTCCAAACAAAATCCTAACCTAAATTTCCGCAAAAGCGCAACGTAGGAAAGGGTTTGTGGGAAAATGGGTGATATGAAGGGAATGGGTATGGGAAAGGGTTGGGGGAGGCATATAAGGTATGTATGAGGGTGATAGAGCAAGAAAAATAGGGATTTTATGGTTTAGATGAAGAAAAAACTTAGAGAAACCAAAAGCGCAGTGAAGCCCTAAGAGAGGGATTTGAAATGCAATTTTAGAGAAAGGACTGCATGAGAGAGGTAGTAAAGGCTTACTTGCTTCATTTGGAGTCCCTAGAACCTGTTGAATGATGAATGAAACCATTTTAATTCTCCTTTGACCCTCCAAGATTAAAAATGCATCATTCTAGCAGAAGCACAACGTGCTCAGGCAGAAACACAACATGCTAGAAAATTAGGGCTTGATGATGGAATGATGAGGTCTCTGAATGCTGAGATGAAGCTTAATGGTTGATGAGAGCTATAGGAATATGAAACGATATGTTTGAAATCTTTGGATGGTCTTATTATAACTCAAAAGTCGATTTTTTATTTGACATGGAGTGACATCACATGTATTTTTTTGAAGAATGAAATGATAGGATGGTGTACTGTAGCTTTATCAATTAGTTAGGCAAGGTTACATATTCACGAGGTGTAAAATGTACCTTTGAAATATTTTTGAACACTTTTTCTATAATTACTAGCTCCCATGATGGTGACTATGGTGATGACATGACTCTTTTATGACTTTTAATAACCTGACCTAATGATGACATCAAATACATATGTGAAACTTATGATTTGAACCTTTGAATCTTGAAGTATGCATAATCATGATTTTATGACTAAAAATAATGACCAAGACACTCTTTTGATGACCTATCACATGGAGTGATGACATGACCAGGATGGTATATATGACTTTAAATATGGACAGAGCAGTAATAAAACCCCAGACACTAACCAATGATTAAATTTTATTTGAAACTATAATAAATTGACCTAAGACCCTATAATTCATATGAAAAGAGTACATTTGATCACTAGTAACTCATAGACATTGGATCCAACTGTGGATGGGAACTCCTTTAAGAGGTGTCAAGAACACCATAGACTAGGTAGCCTCATCCATTGGGCAATGGAGTCAAAAAAAAAAAAAAAACTTGACACTGAAATGACTGACTAACTAAACTTAAGAGAAACTAAAACTAACTTGACTTGACTCAAAAAATCGACTACTGCCTAAACTTACTTATGGCAACAGACCATCGGGATCTTAGGGCCTTCATTTCGGGCTTTCAAATCCTGATGATAACTACCCACCTGCTAAAGATATATATATATATATATATATATATATATATATATATATATATATATATATATATATGCACACACACATAATCATGTGAAATGATCCCTCCATTGTAACCAATCCAACAAATGGCTACTTACTTGAATCATGCTCACACTTTCCTTGGGCAGGCAGAAAAAAAAAAGGCTAGGAAACTCCAAGTTTCCACTGAAGATGCGCTCATGATCCATAAATACAAGAAAATTCATATCCCCTATTGACTATAGAAAATTAGTAAAAGGATCCTCAAAAATCTAAAATGTTACCTTGTCTTGAAACTCAGTATAAATACAAGCACTCCTTTCATTTTCTTATCTTGGAGGAAGATCATCATGTGAAAGAGGCTCTAAAACAACCTCTTCTTTATCGTTTCTCTCCTGATATGACTACAAATATCTGGATGAGCCTTGTAATGAGACTCTTGCTGAACAAGACAATGAAGTCGATTGTCTGATCAACTTTTTATCAATTCTATTTTTAAGCTCATATCTAGCTAATGAAGAAGGACTTTGACTGCAGATATGATCCACAACATCAACTATTGGATCATGGATAACCTGGGAAAACTGCTACAACTTATTATACATTGGTTCCAATGAGACTGTTGGACACCTAATCCTCTATGGGTAGCTGTGGAAGCCAAATAGTCAAAGAGGAGTCCAAGTGACCTTCGAATGTGGAATCCAAGAGTCACACCAATGTAATATAAATACACATCTCTGGTTAATGAATTGATATCTCATGCTTATATTTCCTACTTGTGTGTGTTTTACATAGTTGTGTTTATCATGTTATCAGATT
Organism: Pinus albicaulis; assembly: GCA_034641835.2. Classification (NCBI taxonomy): domain Eukaryota; kingdom Viridiplantae; phylum Streptophyta; class Pinopsida; order Pinales; family Pinaceae; genus Pinus; species Pinus albicaulis. Next base: position 907,691,988 of record CM076569.1, on the reverse strand, counting down.
CGTATATCTACTACATGTTCATGTGAATGAGCCACTTGTTTTTGTGTTTTTTCTCTATTGTCAGTCCTTCCTCCCTCAGTTTTGCATCAGAGCGCAGGTTCTAAATTTGGCTATCTCAACCCTTGTAACTCCTATGTCTATTGTCTCCTATATTTCCTTTGCACTGTAGCCATTTCCTCCATGATTTTTGTGCACTGTTATCTCTGTTATTTCTGCACATATGTCAAAATTTAGTGATGCTTTTCAGAACTTCACCTTAGAGCTATGCCTGCAAACAAACAGGGACCGTTGAGAAAAAGTTTAGATTCTTTCTGCATTGAATAATATCCAGCGAGAATTTGTTTTTGGTGAAATAAAATCCTCCTTAAAATATGATACAATGCACTCAGTGGTTTTTGTCTTATCATAAAACTCTCTTGAAACCGTTCCAAAGTGGTTGCTCATCCTCTTTTCCTATAGGTAGCGGGAAGGCATTTATTTAATTAGTTTATCAATCCTCCACCATTTCTGGAGCCATTGCATATCCTCCATACACTCGTATCCTCCATTACAGAGCTCTCATCATAATCTGCGTAAATCTCCCACATTTCTCACACAGTCCTTCTCCATCCTTGACAACGCAACCAAGATTTCTGCACAACAACTCCCAAGGGGCCGAGAACTTTGCTGGAATATCAGACCTTGGAATAGGCCTCTGATCCACACTCGCACTCCTTGGGGTAAAAGTCCTCGAGGCTCAGGTTCTGGTCGGTCAGGTCATTTCTGCCCAGAACCCTCAAGACTTGCTTGAAAATGTTAACCTCATAGGGTATGGTGAGGCTGCCCTCGTGATCGAAGCTAAACTCCTCCTCGGCCCGAACCGCTCCTCACAACCACTCTGACCTCATTGATCATCGATCATGGTCTAGAGTGTGAATGCACGGGTGGACTTGATGTGGTCCGTGGTCAATTACTTCGACAAGCCGCAGACATACAAGGCTTCCATCCTTGAGATCACATCTTTTGTGGCTCGTCACTTTTCTTGCAATTTACAACACAATGGTTCATTATTCCCCCTCTAAATTATGCAAAGTGACCTTTGATGTGTGACCTTAATGTGACTAGAGCACAATGCGAAAACTTTGACCTGGATTGAAGATTAAACTGTGATGATTTTATAGAATGGGAAATTAATATCCCTAGTTGGTACCAAAGGAATTGTTTTCACTATTTAGTACGAATTTAAATAAATAATTTGATCTTGTTAGTGTTGTTTGGATTTATAGAAGCTTGTATTGTAAAATATATGAAAGGAAACACATATAACTTTGTAATAAAAATCATAGAAATATCCATAATTGATGTCTGAATATGGTTTAAGACTTAGGGTAGAATAGTGGTGCAGTTGCATAAGAACGAAATAATTGCTCAACAACTCTTGAAGAATTTTGTGACATCACCATTCATATTACCTAGCTTTTGTTGTTACAAAAATATAGGTCTTGACAAGAGCTTGTAATTACAATGAACTATGGTCACTTATATATATAAGATGTGAGGCCTTGCAAACTAGCAATGAATACAATTTTTTATTATTGAATCTTGTATTTCTTATTTGGATTCAAAATTTGTCAAGGAAATATTTTATGCAGGGTTTGGCCGAGAGAGAAAGTTGCAAATAAATATGTTGTTGTGACAATAAAATCATAGTGTTGTGAGTAGAAATATCTTGTGGGTCAGCACAGTGAGTTTGTGATCCATATGATAGAGATAAATTAATCTATACGAGTGTTACTGCGATTTGATTTAGTTGCACATTATTGAAACCTTAAAGACATCCTAATGAATGGCAGTAGGAGTAACCTACAGTGACCTAGTCGGCAGTCACTGGTCCCCTCACAGATCCCAGAATCTAGCATATGATTGCAAAATTGTAAGAATGGATCTAATTGGTGACGTATTATATTTATTAAATATTATCACTCATTCAACTGTTTATGACATGGTGAAAATCATCAAGATCACTCTCATGGAAATTAAAAATTGTCTGCAAAATGCACACGAAAAGATTGATTTTTTGCAGCTTGAATCTCAGCTTTAGCAAGCAGAATTACAGTGGTGGAGTTATCATTCTAAACTTGTTTCTGTTCAGAAAATTTAAATAGACTCCTATAAGCAGCAAGTCAATAAAGTTGCAGTCGATTCACATTCAGTTTCTAGTTTAAGAGAAAATTTGCATGCAGGTGTCAAAATTCAGCATGCGCTTCCCAAGCCCATCATCAGACCTTGGGAAGAGCTTTTCCATAACAAGCACACAATAGGTCTTGGATATGAAAAGGAGATTTCATTTCATATTCCTAACTATTCCAAGCCCATCAAATTTCAGAGTGTTGGATTCCTTTATGACAATTCACCTTCAATTGTTCCAGGTCCTGCTCCTCTTCCACAGAAGCAACAACAGATTGTAAAATTCCAACACTATGATCGAGTTGGCCATATGAAAGATCACTGTTTCGATCTTCACCCATGCAAGAAATGTGGTCGGCACACTCATTCTTCACACATATGCTTCAGAAACAAACCTACCACCTCATTATGCCAACATTTCAGAGAGCTCATTCTGCCTAATTGTTGCCATGCATACTTTTCCATTTTTGTATTACAACTCTCTTCTTTGACTCACACATACCCCTTCAAATTAAGGGGGGGGGTGTTGGATACCTAATCCTATATGGGTAGGTGTGGAAGCTGAACAGTCAAAGAGGAGTCCAAGTGACCTTGGAATGTGGAATCCAAGAGTCACGCTAATGTAATATAAATACACACATCTGGTTAATAAACTGATATCTCATTCTTATCTTTCCTACTTCTGTGTGTTTTACATAACTGTGTTTTTAAGAGACTACATGATTTTATGTAGGCTTGTCATCCTGTCCTTCAGAGATATTATCAAAAATTTCCCTCAAAAATTGAAATGAACCAAAATTTAATGGTATAGAATTATCTTGCATCAATTCATAATACGTTTCAGGTTCTAATATTTCATATGTGGTTTGAAACTCAATGTAACTAATTGGATACGATTCTGGAGCGAAAGAATCTTCCATATCACAAGTGACATCCTCAACTGATTCATGAAAAGGTTTCCCATTTATACTGTTGACAACTCGCTTATCTGCTTGCTTACCATTTTCTCTTATTTTTTCAAATGAGGAGAAACACAAGGGTAAGGAGTCCAGATTAAAAACTTCATTTTCTTCTTCACGCTAAATATCAAAACTGAAAGACGACTGATTTCTAATATGAGGAAAGTTTTCTCTCAGAAATTGAAATGAAGAGAAACAAAAGGGCAACGAGTTTTCACTTACTTTGAAATTTTCTCCATTGTCTTCATTTTTGTCATGGTTGATATGTATAGGCTGAGTGCTATATTGGAGTTGTTGTAATTGAACTTCCTCCTCCCAAAAACATGTCATTGATTTCCTTGAAGAGACAACCTCTATTTCGACAACATAGTCATCATCATACTGATCATACTTGGGTAAATCATCCATATAAGAAATGTCATGAAGCATACACATTATATCAGTAGATTGTTTCTCCACAGGCTGATCTACAAATTGATTTTCGTGACTGTCCATAAATGAATACATAAAACAATATTTTTTTTGATCTATGGTAACTGGAATAAGTGGGAAAATGGTTAGGGCCAACAACCTCTACTTCTTATTCAATAAGTGGGACATGGTGTTTTTAAACAGTAAATTCATCCGAGTCATGATGATATTTTGCATCATTTCTTCCATTGTGCTTACCAAAATATAAATCTTCACTTTTGAAGATTTCAAGTACTCCTTCTCTATGTTCTCCCTTTCTTCTGCCTTCAAATTTTACATTTTGACCAACAAATGAGCTTCCACAGCTATCGCATCTTCCAGAATTTATTTGAGTGTTATAGTGTTCCTTTCTCTCATTTGAAACACCATTTCCAGATTAAAGGCATCCAGGTAGTGTAAGAGAGCTGAGCCGGGAGGTGTTCTTATATCAACAGGCATTGAATGATATACTTGATTGAACCTGGCTAAAAATTTATGCACTGTTTCTCTTGGGTGTCTTTTCAAATGATTATAATATTCTAAAATCAGAAAAGGATTCCTCTTGATCACCCATTTATCAAGGAATTATTTCAAAAAATGATGGAAATCGAAAATGCTTGCAGATGGAAAATTTTAGAACCATTTCTTGGCTTCGCCTTGCAAAGATAGAGCAAACATCCTGTTACTGACATCATCTTCTTCAACCTAAAAATGGTCGAGAAAATTTTCAAATTTTGAATGTGTTTCTCAGTAGTGATGTTACCATGTTACCATATTTTGGGATGTTTGACTTGCATTGACTTGAGGACATTTGAATTTCACTTCACTGGATTTTGGATCTATTTGGAAGGCCGAGGTAACTACTACTTTGACCGAGATTTTCTGAGCATCTTGACAAAAAATTTACTACATTTCCTGAGCTAGGGTTTTCGTAGGTCAAATTTTAACTTTGAACAGATCTTATGGCCATTTTTTTGGAACTATTTTGATCAATTTTGATTGAAGGAAGGCCTCATCTTTTGACCGTTTGACCAATATTTTTGGAGCACTTTGACCATTTATTGTGGATTGGTTAGGGTAGATTTGGATATTGTTGACTTCGACCAAAAATTGTAGATTTGAATTTTGACTAGATTTGACTTTGGGGCTCATCTATGATTGGATATTGGATGGTTGGTTTGGATAGTCAAGGATTTGACCTTTGAATTGTTATTGATTTACTCAGACTATGTATATCTTTGCTAAACATTTGATGACAATCTAATAGAAGAATAATTTGAAAAGGATTTTCCCCCTTGTGAGGTTTTTCCTTGGTCTTTAACCTAATCATTGTGTATCTATTGTTCTTGGATGTATTCTATTGTGAATTTGGTTTACTATTCTCTCTACAATTAATTATTTTTGCTGGAAGATTGAAATCATATTGGATAATTGATTGCTAATTGAAGAATAATTGTAATAAGTGATTGCATCAACATATAACATAGGAAACTTATCAGTCTACCCCGAGGACGTATACCACCAGACCCCTGACAAAAATGCATTTTCTACTAGGGAATCTTGCCTCGAATTACAAGGGGTCATGATGAAATTATTTCTGAAAACACCTAGAAACCAAAGGAATTGAATATTAGATAAACAAGTATAAATAAAATCCAGAGAGACACAAAATCCCAGAGACATTTTTGATGGACTATAATGAAATGTAGAAGTTGAGGCGGGGGGGGAATAAAATACTCTAGCTAGGGTAAAACAACCACTAAGAGGAAACAATATCAAAACTAATGCTCATCCCCAATATGTTATGATAACCAGATGCCAACACCCGCCAAATAGAAGATAAACCAGTTAATAAGTTGTGAAAGCGTAGGGAATCTAACATAGAAAGAATTACCCAATGATGACCAGCCCAACAGGTTTAAACCTATGTCATCATGAGAGCTGGTTGGACACTATCATCTCCAATTTTTGCAATGGATTTTTTCGTGGTTATCGTCACTGCCGCATGTGGTGCCTCCACCATGTTCCTCCATCTATTCCCCTCGTTATTACATAGTGTCTTGTACATGAGCTCGAGAACCCGAAACCTAGAATCTAAGCCTCCCAAAATTCTCATGCATGTTGAGCCATGGCCTTGGAAAAAATCCATCCCCTCCACCAGAGATAATACCCACATTTTTCCACACAACCTAGAACCTTTGCAGCTAGATACGAGCCCTTCATTGCTTGATTTTGAAAGGAATTTTCTTACTTGCGGTGGGGGCATGTTTCGAGAATAGAAGAAAAACTAGTGATCCCTAAACTGGCATGGATATTCCACTAGACAGTTCATCACAATATATCTGGTAAAATTATATTTAAAATATGAAATTATATACTATCATCATTTTATTAGATTTAAGGATCTATACATTTACTATTATTTGTGCATGCATGTGAATTTAAAATTATGCAAAAAATAGAAAAATACAAAATAAAATCTCTCACACACATTTGACACAATATATGACATGGAAAACCATTTCGAGAGAAAATCCTAGCTAGAAGGTGAGGTCGCTCTGCTCTCTTTCTCTGAATAGAAATATGGTTGTGAGTACAAAGTATTATGGTTGCCTTTGACCAGTGGGTTGCTGTAGTGTGCAAATAATCTCTTTGCGCTATATCTCCTATCTCTCTCAGCTATTTTTTCCCAACAATGGAACAAATGCACTCGAAAGAATGGAACCCCTTTCTCTCCTGGTGGTATGGTTATAACACAATATAGTAACATATTAGTGGTTAGAATTGAATAACTCAATTCTTAACTATAGTTACATTATTGACTATTCTAGATTATTTTACATCATAATAATGTGTGTGGCCTCTTTTTTATGATAATGGGGGTTGACATGACATCCTCTCGAATTATGGTGGTGAAAACAGGGAGGTCAACTTATGAGTGGCATAACTTTAAAATATGGACTCTGATTGACGCGATTCTTGCGTCATTGGAAATGTATCTGTGTGTAAGATATATATAAATGGATTTATGTGAAAGTGCCATGTTTTAATCCGAAAAAACATCATTTGATGCCTAAAAATGCTCCGAAAGGTTTCAGATCCCAATTCGCCAAACTGGGCCCCGCTAATAAAAATGGTCCTAAGAGCTAATTCCTTTAATTTTTTCTATTATGAAATCATCGAGATGGATGAAAAAAAATATAATAATCTAATACAAATCAACCATAGAGAAAGGTTTCTCAACCTAGAGTGCTCAGTGACAAAGTAGTGAGACATGCGATTGAAAGGTGGTCATAGGTGTTTGCATGTGTGCACGAATAGGTTGGCCACGCCACTCCCCCTCTTTAATGTAATGGGAGGCAGAAAGGTGGAAGACCCCACAACACCATGATTAGAGAGATTCCCAAAATATCATTAAGTAAATAAAAATTCAAAGATTTAAAAAATAAGTATTAATCAAACATTATGAAATTATCTTATCTATCTATTTAAAGGTAATGAATATATTTAATAGGTAGCTTATTTAATAATAAGGAAGCATCTGCATGTATCCCTAGGGCTTCTCTATGTCTCTCCTTCTAAAGATGTTTCCGCCGCTTCTGGCTCCTTCTCATCGCTGCTTGTTCGATCGCTGTCGCTTGTCTCATGCATGGCAGATTCCAAGGGGGGGGGGGTGGGTTACGCCCCCCCCTCGTCAATGGGGATCACTTTAGATATAGCACCCTCAGCTCCTCGCAAGGCTATGATCTCCCTCCTCACATGCCTCCTAATCCAGATCCAGTAAACGCACAATCCCTGCCCCGATCCAGCGATGGGCAAGGTTCCAAGAACGAGCAACCAGCAAAATCGTCAACCTGCATACTGATCTAAGAGAAGCGACCAGAGCTCCATCTTCCTGCTGAGCGCATCAATAGCCGTATTCAATAAGTTCATGATCATGCCCTCATTGGCAAGTTCATTGGACTTTGGCCCACTGAAAAGGCCCTATATGGATGGATCAAGGCCAAATGGAAGCCGAAGGGGCAAGTTGACCTTCAGTTGGGTCCCAAAGGTTTCTTTAATATCATTTTTTCCTGTATTGAAGACAAAAATCGTTTCATGGATGGAGGCCCTTATTTTTTCAATGTAGTAGGCCTCTTTTTGAGGGACTGGGTGGAACATTTCAACCCAAAAAAATAGGACTTTAACTGGGCACTAGTCTGGATCCGATTATACTCCTTGCCTCAGGAATACTGGGAGGAAATGACCCTCAAAGAGATTGGGAACTAACTTGGAAATTTCATCAAAGTGGTAGAAGAAACCAAACATAACTGATACACAGCCTATGCAAGGATCTGTGTCTATATGCACTTGGCAAAAGCTCTCCTTGACTCGGTAAGTCTCTGGCACGAATATTTTGAATGGATCCAGTCCATATATTATGAACATGTTCCTTTTCGCTATAGAAAATGTCACATGCATGGCCATCTGTTCTGCGACATCCCCCAGAATCCTCCCCCTGCTTCCTCTGGTCCTCCCTCTGACTCAGATCCAGATGGTTTTACTCATGTCTCCCATAGAAAAAATCATTCCAAGAAAAATCATGATTCCACTAACCCTACCCAGCCTCCCCCCTCATCGCATATCCCCTCTTCCAGCAACAGCTTTCAAGTCTTAGCCTCCACTGAGGTCGATCCATATCTGGCACCCCCTAGCCTGATCTAGTCACTCCTATGGTGCCCTCCTTTGGCACTGTTCCACCCCTCGAAAATGTCCTCTCCGCTAGCCCACGATCTGAGACTCCCTTTGACAAGACTGCCCAAAGTACACCCTCCCTGCAAAACACAGTGATGGATCTAGACTTTCTCCCCACCAGTGATCCGCCTGATCCTTGGGGGTAACTTAATCAGAGATGATGTGACCTATATGGTGGAAGAGCCTGAAACCATCGACTTTGGGGATCTGGATCTAACAGGGTTGGAAAAGGCTTGTGACTCTAAAGCTTTTCATACCATCCCCCCTAGGCAGATCGAAAGTTTAGAGGAGGCTCTACTGAAGGCGCAATTGTTAAAGGGAAGCATGCATCTGGGTATTCAAGGGAAACTTATTCCCCAGGAGACTATCAATATTATCATATAATCACGAAAACGTGGGCGGCTAACTGATCTACAAAGGCTCATCACATTGGGAGATCAACTAGTGGAATCTGGCATATATCCCAAGTTGACGAAATTTTTCAAATTTCTGAAACCCACAGGTTTATAATGAAGCTCACATCATGGAACATTCGAGGGATCAAAAGCCCTTCTAAGTGATGTATGATAAAAAATATTATTCGCCGCAACAAACCTGTCATCTTCTTCATGCAGGAAACAAAATTTACTAGTATTACGTTTCATTCCATTTTATCTCGCCTTTGGCCGAGATGTGACACTGTAGCTGTAGATTTAGATGGAGCCTCTTGAGGCTTGGCCATTGCTTGGAACCCTACCATCATCTCCCTCTCAAATTTTCACACCTCCCGCCACTTTCTTCAAGCCTCCTTTCACCTCATTGGCACCCATCTCAAAGGTCTCCTTACCAATGTCTATTTCCCTCAGATGATCGCCAATAAGATCCATTCATTGGATGATCTATCGGCTTTGTAAATGCAGAATCCCTATCCCCACTGGATCCTGGGTGGGGACTTCAATATGATAACTAGCATGCAAGAAAAGCGAGGAGGCTGACCAATCCTCGAAGTGGACTCCCTCCACTTCAGATCCTTCATCTCCCAAAATCGACTCATTGACATAGCCATTGCTAATGGATGCCACACTTGGAACAATCACAGAATCAGATCCAATTTCATAGCCTCAAGACTGGATGGATTCCTTGTTTCTGAGACATTCATTCATGCTCAAGGAGACATATTCTCCTCCATCCTCCCGGCGGCAGGATCAGACCATTGGCCCATCTAGCTCCAATGGGAAATGCCAAATCAGAACGGTCGCAAACCCTTTCGCTTTGAACAATTCTGGCTTCCTCATCCAGGCTTCCGAGATATGGTGATGCATTGGTGGCACTCCATCCCCCATCTTAACGGATCTTGCATTTATAACATTCATCAGAAGCTCAAAATTATCAAATCCAAATTGAAGCGATGGAATCAAACTACTTTTGGCAACATCTTCCAAGTGCATAAAGATCCGGTCGATCAAATGGAGAAGCTCCAGCAAGAGATCATTGCCTCTGGGCACTCTGAAGACCGGGCCATTCAGGAGAAGATTCTAAAAGAAAGGATCGAAGAAAGGGAGCTCCAAGAAGAGATGATCTGGAAACAGAAGTCCTGAATTCAATGGCTTAAAGAAGGTGAGAAGAATACCACCTTCTTCCATTGATCCACCATACAACAAAGAATGGCCAACCACATTTCCATCCTCCGTAGCGAGCAAGGGGAAAGCCTGGAAAATCATGAATAAATACAACAGGAACTCCAAAATCACTTCAAATCCACACTCATGGAGCCCCCTCTTGAGTGTCAAGCAGCCATAGATAAAATTACCTGTCATATCCTCTCGCTGATCACGGAGGAACACAACTAGATGCTGCTCAAGCTAGTTGCTCTCCAAGAAGTGGATCAAGCCATGGCTCAGCTTAAAGCGAGGAAGGCCCCGGGGCCAAATGGTTTTACTACTAATTTCTTCCATTTATTTTGGAAGGACCTAAGGCAAGAAATTTGGGAAATGGTGGAGGAATCCAGATCCATGCACTAGATGTTGCCTGCTCTTAATGCCACTTTCATCACCCTTATTCCCAAAGAAGATCAGGCCTCCACCCCCAGCAAATTCTAACCCATTGCTCTATGTAATGTCCTCTATAAATTGGTCTCCAAAGTCATAGCCAATCATCTTAAGCCTCTCCTTCCCCTCCTAATATCCCCTGAGCAAACCAGTTATGTCAAAGGGAGACACATCCTCGATGGCATAATCCTCATGCACGAGGTGGCGCACTCCCTAAGAACCTTTAAGATTCCAGGAATGATGCTCAAGATAGATCTTTCAAAGGCCTTCGACAAGCTTAGTTGGAGCTACATACAACAAATGCTAACTGACTTTGGGTTCAATCAAACTTGGATCAGATGGATTCTTAGCCTCATCTCCTCTCCCCTTTACTCCATTCTCCTCAATGGCGTCCCCTCCCCGCCCTTCTCTCCCTCGCAAGGCATCCAGCAAGGTGACCCTTTGTCCCCTTTCCTCTTTGTTATCATGGTCGAAGGTTTGGGTAGGCTCCTCATAGCCAGCATTCAAAGTCACTCTCTGCATGGGCTGCGTCTCCATCAGTGGCCTCCCATCTCGCACCAATAGTTCATTGATGACAAGATGTTGTTCGGTCACCCTTCAGTCTAAGAAGCCTCTGCCCTCAAATCCATCCTTGAATGTTTCTCTCTGGCAGCTGGGCCATCGGTCAATAATGCCAAATCCCAAATATTCTTTTTCAACACCCCTCTGATCACCCAGCAAAATATAGCCAGAATCCTAGGTTTCTCCATTACTTCACTGCCTTCTAAATACGTAGGTGCTCCTCTTATGGACTCGGTCCTTAAACACTCTTCCTGACGGGATTTGTTAGACATATTGGAAGCACGTTTATCTCTATGGATCCATCGTGCCTCGAACTTGGCTTGTAGGATCATCTTGGTCAAATTTTTCCTGCAATTCATGCCCCTCTACCTCTTCTCCATTCTTGCTGCTCCTAAATGGGTACTCAAAGCTCTTCGTGACCTCCAATGCACCTTTTTATGGGGAGGAAACAAAGTGAAAAGGAAGTGGGCACTGGTGAAATGGCAGGAGGTTTGCATGCCCAAGCCCACTGGTGGCCTCGGGCTGCGTGATCCTCACCTCAAAAACAAGGTCATGGGGGCTAAAATCTGGTGGCAATGGGTCTCCAACAGCAACAGCTCATGGGCGCGGATGTGGGCGGCGAAATATGCCAGAAACTGGCCCCTCAGCAATCTAGTCCGCTATGAAGGCGATCAAGAAGGATCTCTCATTTGGAAAGCTGCCAGCCAGCATCGTGCTCTCATACGTGACCATAGTTTTTGGGAGGTCAAGTCCAGCGACTCTGCAAAATTTTGGCACAACTCTTGGCAACAAATGCTGAAGCTAGTGGATATTTTTCCTAATTCGGACTGGCTCGGCACCCTGGAGCAACTCGCACAGCCTAGCGTTAACACCTTCTGGAGCCACTCAGACACTACCAACAACCAGTTTCGTTAGTGGTTATTGGTTGAGCATCTGAGCTCTCAGCTAGGCCTTACTCTTACACTCAAGATAGTGGAGGAACTCAACAGGCGGTGAATTCGAATCTCGATCTATCCTGATCACATTCGATGGGGCTACACCTCGTTGGGCATGTTCTCCACCAAAGAGGCCTAAAATCTCCTGCTCCCTCCTCTTCAACCTAATAGCATCTTTGACAAAGTTTGGCACTCTAGAAATTGGCCAAAAATCTCCAGTTTTCTTTGGTTCCTGAGTAAGCATCGCTTACTCACTTGGGACAATCTTTGCCGTAGAGGATTCACTGGCCCATCTCAATGCCCCCTTTGTGGGATCAAGGAAGAAACATGGAAAATATCTTCAATGAATGTCTGATAGCCATGGATCTCTGGGACAAAGTGACTCTCCTTAGCAGACGATAATACCAAATAGCGGGAAACATCATTAACACTTTACGTAACTGGCCTGCCTCTCATTTTCATTGCAGCATCCTCAATGCTCTCTGGACCATACTCCCAGGGCACCTCCTATGGGCGATATGAAAAGAGCGCAATCGTCGGATCTTCAAGGACCTTCGCACCTCCACCGAGACTCTTTGGAACATTATTTGTAGCCATCTACAGGAGACGCTCGCCCTTCTTTCTTGGACGAATGAGGACCTCCCTTCTCTCAAAACGGAGCAGATTATTTGGGCCAGCTAGAACCTTTGTCTTCAAATCTCCCCCCCCCCCCCCCCTTCGGAGCTCCCCTCAGTCTATGTGGCACCCTCCCCAGATCACTGGTCTCCCCCTCCCTCTGGCCTCTACAAGTTAAACTTTGACGGTGCCTCCAAAGGGAACCCAGGGCCTGATGGATTTGGAGGCATATTCAGAACTTCCCACGGTCAGGCACACTTGATCTACTATGGATCTCTTATATGGGACACAAACAACTCAACAGAGCTGGAAGGCCTCATCCAAGGGCTCATCATAGCCAGGAATCAACACTTTTTTCCCCTCCTCATCGAAGGCAATTCTCAGATTTTAATTGATATGGCTAAGCAGATCCAGGCAGGTTCTTCGGCCTCCAAAATCAACAAGAGCTGGCGACTAGCTACCAGGATCACCATGCTCAAGCATCATATCTGAGCAGACTTTGCAATAGACTTCCACCATGTGCGATGTTCTGCTAACAAGGTTGCAGACCTTCTGGCAAACAAAGGAGTCCACCATGTCACACCCCTTTGGACTGGCTCTCTCAACTCCATTGAAGATGAAGTTCTTCTCCAACACTGTACACAACTGGTCCTTAACGACCTCCAGCCCCCGGATGCAGGTGCTATATGATATCTTGGGAGTACACGGGGTGGACATGTTTTCTACCACACGACACGCCCATGTGAAGAGGCCTGGGGAAACCTAGCGCCATAACTTCCCACGTGGGATGGGCTTTAAAGCCCCATGCACCACCCACTGCTTGATGTACTCCGCATTACTGGTGTTTACTCTCCTCAGCACTATGCCGCTCACCATTCCTGCTTCTCCCTTGGCTCCCCTGCCCACTCTGCATACCTTCCCTGTGCTACTGTGGTGTTTTCACCCCTCGGCTGTGGCGTCGATTTTGGTTCTTGCCTCCTGTTTGGTCTCCATGCAGCTTCCAAGCTTAGATTATGGGTCCTACCTCCTGCTTTTTCTCCACAAAGATGTCGCAGTACCAAAGGCAATGCTGTAGAAGGGTGGGGGGCAAAGGCAATCCTTCACGTCCCCCTCTGCCAATGGCTCTCCATCTAGATTTGAACTCACCTGCAGACTGGGACATGGCAACTCTGGCTCCCTCCTTCCCAATTCTTGTGTCTGATCCCACTATGTTTTCTGATCCTCCCGTCTCTCCCCAACTCACCCCTGGATCCTTCGCCTCACCTTCCTCCTCCTGTGGTAAGAAACGGGCCCGTAAATCCACCATTTACGCTGCTCCAGCCTTTCCCCCCTGCAAGTTGAAAGTGATGCCTGTGTAGCCAGCCTCAAGTTCTACTTCTGAAGACAGTGATGGTGAACCCAGAGAGGATCCGAAGCTCTCGGGTCTGCTCCATATGGGCTCCCCCACGTCAAAGGATGAGAGCACCTTGATGGCTGCTCAAGACAACCTGGCTTTCATGCAGATTGGAGCAACTCAGGACACTCTCGTTGAACGTTGTGGGTGTTCTTCTTCTCCGTTGGGACCACTTCTGGATGAGGACCTGGGCTCGTGCGCTCTCAACTATGGCTACATATGCATGATCCTAGAGGATTTGCCTCCCCCCAGCGACCAGAATGAAGACTCGCCTTAGAATTCGGCTTTCGAACTCCATCAATCTCTAGTTTTTTTGCTATCTTTGCTTGGACTCGTTTATATACTTTTATGTTGTTATGAAGGTTGGTTTCCCATTATGGGCAACCTATCATGGTTGGACTCAAGAGGCTGGTTTTCCCTTTCGGTACAGCCTTGTTTTGGACAGTAATACTCTGCCGATTCCCTCAGCTTTGGATTTATCCAAGCCCGAGGATGCGAATTGTATCTCTGTTTTGAATGCTTAATAGAAATAGTTTAACTTAGAAAAAAATATATATATTTTTAATAAAATATGAAATATGCTTAATGAGAATTATAAATAACAAATATATTTAATAAAATATAAAATATACTTAATGGGAATTATAGATAACCAATATTATTAAAAAATATGGAATATACTTAATAAGAATTATGCTATAGAAAAAGATGCCAAAACACTAATTCAAATATCTCCAAAATATTTTAAACATTTTATTATTTATTTTAATCAATTCAATTTCCTAAAAGTATTTACAAACTTTAAAATCAAAAAATTATCGAGAAATTTCATGTGTTGCTAAATTATCATTATAAAATTTTAAATTGATTAAAATTACAATTTGACCTAAGACATAAAAAAGAACTCAAGTATTCTCACAAATAAACTGAAATGACTTAGGTTTACTATGAAAAAGTTGATTTACCTTAAGTTTCTTATTCTCTTGCTGTAAAAATGCTATCATGAAGTTTTCTTTTTGAAATATTATCCTTTAGCTCTCTTATTTATGCTTATTTTTCCTTGATTATCTCTTTAACTGACTTTTTTCTCTCATGCTCGGGTAGGTCAGCCATGACATCATCAAAAGTTACCTGTTCTTCCTCATGGAAGGGTGCATCAGGCTGGTGTCTTGGTGTTCCTTTTCTAAAAATACTAGGCTGAAATATTCCCACACTGTCAGGAGCAAACACTATTCTTTTAACTCTGCTATAGGTTTTTATCACCAATGGTTTACTTGACCTTGGTGGTGCCAATGGAGTACTTTGACTGCTAGGTTGACTAGTAGTAGGAAAAAGAGAAGATAATTGCATTAATGCCTCCAAAGGTAGGTTGATCTGTGAAAGTTGATGAAGAACAATGAATTTAACCAAGCCATGGTGAAATATGTTTTCTTGGTGATATTTCCCTTTGCTTTGTACCTTCTCTGTCATCTTGACAAGGCTTCTGTATAAGTAGTGAGGTAGGTTTAGAGGTTTGATTGCTGTGAAATGCATCACTATCCTTATGTGATACTGATATAGTCTTGAAAACCTCCCTTCACAAGTAAAGTACTTCATGATCATCTTCATTAAAGGAGCATACTTGTTGAGAAATTTTATGAAGGGAAAGATGTGTGTAGGAGCATCTTTGTAGTGTGGCTTTAGGAAAACTTTGTAATTCTCAATGTCCAAATCCATCCCTTTAAACCAAATTATTTCATGGTTAGGGATGCCTTTTGCTAAGGCTATGTCATCTATTAAGAGGTGAAGTAAACCTCTACTATGTTGGCCTTATCCCTCCTAAAACTGGTGGCAAAGAGGCTTGTCAATTTGGCATGCCAACATGCCTATTGAATCCTTTAACAAATAATTAGGCAACCCACATCTTTAAAGGATTTCTTGATGAAAGATGAGGCCATGATTTCTTGGATATGAGTTGGCTCATATCTATAAAATTGCCCTCCTTTGTTATAATTTTTCTTCTCACTGTCCATGGTTTCATTTTTCTTGGTAAAACCATAGCTGGGTAGGAAGGAAGGGCAGGGTATGATTGGGAAAATAGGGGGAAAAGGGTTTGTTGTATTGAAGGAAGGGAATGGAGGGGTTAGAGATTAGGTAAATTTGTGGGAGAATTATAAGGGGTAGGGATAGATGTTAGGGACTGTAGGGAGGTGAAATTTCTTGAAAAGAGTGAGGGAAAGGTGTGAAAAGGTCCAAAACACAGTCCTAACCTAAAATTCTGCAAAAGCACAACATAGGATAGGGTTTGTGGGAAAATGGGGGAGATGAAGGAAATGGGTATGGAAAATGGTTGGGGGAGGTATATAAGGTATGTATGAGGGTGATAGAGCAAGAAAAATATGGTTTTATGGTTTAGATGAAGCAAAAAATTAGAGAAACCAAAAGCGCAGTGAAGCCTTAAGAGAGGGATTTGCAATGTGTTTTTAGAGAAATGACTGCATGAGAGAGGTAGTAAAGGCTTACTTACTTCATTTGGAGTCCCTAGAACCTGTTGAATGTTGAATGAAACCATTTTACATCTCCTTTGACCCTCCAAGATTAAAAATGCAACATTCTAGCAGAAGCACAACGTGCTCAGGCAGAAACACAACGTGCTAGCAAATTAGGGCTTGATGCTGGAATGATGAGGTCTCTGAATGTTGAGATGAAGCTCAATGGTGGATGAGAGCTATAGGAATATGAAATGATATGTTTGAAAGCTTTGGATGGTCTTCTTATAGCTCAAAAGTCAATTTTTTATTTGACATGGAGTGACATCACATGTATTTTTTTGAAGAATGAAATGATAGGATGGTGTACTATAGCTTTATCAATTAGTTAGGCAAGGTTGCATCTTCATGAGGAGTAAAATGTATCTTTGAAATATTTTTGAACACTTTTTCTGTAATTACTAGCTCCCATGATGGTGACTATGGTGATGACATGACTCTTTTATGACTTTTAATAACCTAACCTAATGATGACATCAAATACATATGTGAAACTTATGATTTGGACCTTTGAACCTTGCAGTATGCATAATCATGATTTGATGACTAAAAATAATGACCAAGACACTCTTTTGATGACCTATCACAAGGAGTGATGACATGATGAGGATGGCATATATGACCTTGAATATGGAGGGAGCAGTAATAAAACCCTAGACACTAACCAATGATTAAATTTTATTTGAAACTATAATAATTTGACCTAAGACCCTATCAATCATATGGAAAGAGTACATTTGATCAATAGTAACTCATAGACACTAACATTGGCTCCAACTGTGGATGGGAACTCCTTTAGGAGGTGTCAAAAACACCATAGACTAGGTAGCCTCATCCATTGCGCAATGGAGTCCAAAAAAAAAAAAAAACTTGACACTAAAATGACTGACAGAATAAACTTAAGAGAAACTGAAACTAACTTGACTTGACTCAACAACTCGACTACTGACTAAAATTATTTATGGCAACAAACCATCAGGATCTTAGGGCCTTCATTTCAAGCTTTCAAATCCTGATGATAACCGCCCACTTGCTATATATATATAGACACAATCATGTGAAATGATCCCTCCAGTGTAATGAATCCAACAAATGGCTACTTACTTGAATCATGCTCACACTTTCCTTGAGCAGGCAAAAAAAACAAAGGCTAGGAAACTCCAAGTGTCCACTGAATATGTGCTCATGATCCATAAATACAAGAAAATTCATATCTCCTATTGACTATAGAAAATTAGTAAAAGGATCCTCGAAAATATAAAATGTTACCTTGTCTTGAAAATCAGTATAATTACAAGCACTCCTTTCATTTTCTGATCCTGGAAGAAGATCATCATGTGAAAGAGGCTCTAAAACAACCTCTTCTTTATCATTTATCTCCTGATATGACTACAAATATCTGGATGAGCTTTGTAATGAGACTCTTGTTGAACAAGACAATGAAGCTGACTACCTGATCAAATTTTTATCATTTCTGTTTTTAAGCTCGTATCTAGCTAATGAAGAAGTACTTTAACTGAAGATATGATCCACAACATCAACTATTGGATCATGGATAACGTGGGAAAACTGCTGCAACTTATTATACATTGGTTCCAATGAGACTGTTGGACACCTAATCCTTTATGGGTAGGTGTGGAAGCCGAACAGTCAAAGAGGAGTCCAAGTGACCTTGGAATGTGGAATCCAAGAGTCACACCAATGTAATATAAATACACATCTCTGGTTAATGAACTGATATCTCATGCTTATATTTCATACTTGTGTGTGTTTTACATAGTTGTGTTTATCATGGTATCAGAGTTGAATATGTAATACCTGTTCCTGTGAATGAGCCACTTGTTTTTGTGTTTTTTCTCTATTTTCGGTCCTTCCTCCCTCAGTTTTACATCAGAGCACGGGTTCTAAATTTGGCTATCTCAACCCTTGTAACTCCTATGTCAACTGTCTCCTATATCGCCTTTTCACTGTAGCCATTTCCTCCATGATTTTTGCGCACTGTTATCTCTATTATTTCTACACATATGTCAAAATTCAGTCATGCCTGTCAGAACTTCACCTTAGAGCTATGCCTGCAAACAAATAGGGACCGTTGAGAAAAAGTTCAGATTATTTCTGCATTGAATACTATCCAATGATAATTTGTTTTTGGTGAAATAAAATCCTCCTTAAAATATGATACAATGCACTCAGTGGTTTTCAGATTATCATAAAACTCTCTTGTAACCGTTCCAAAGTGGTTGTTCATCCTCTTTTCCTATAAGCAGCGGGCAAGCATTTATTGAATTAGTTTATCAATCCTCCACCATTTCTAGAGCCGTTTCATATCCTCCATACACTGTTATCCTCCATTACAGAGTTCTCATCATAATTGCATAAATCTCCCACACTTCCCACACAGTCCTTCTCCCTCCTCGACAACGCAACCAATATTTCTGCACAACAACTCCCAAGGGGCTGAGAAATTTGTTGGAATACCAGACCTTAGAATAGGCCTCTGATCCACACTCGTGCTCCTTGGGGTAAAATTCTTCGAGGCTCAGGCTCTGTTCAGTCCGGTCATTTTTTCCCAGAACCCTCAAGACTTGCTTGAAAACATTAACCTCGTAGGGTATGGTGAGGCCACCATCATGATCGAAGCTGAACTCCTCCTCGGCTCGAACTGCTCCTCACAACCACTCTGAGCTCATTTATCATTGAACATGGTCTAGAGTGTGAATGAACAGGTGGAATTGATGTGGTCTATGGTCAGTTGCTTCCACAAGCCGCAGGCATACAAGGCTTCCATCCTTGAGATCGCATCTTTTGTGGCTCGTCACGTTTCTTGCAATTTACAAAACAATGGTTCATTCTTCCCTCTATAAATTATGCAAAGTGACCTTTGATGTGTGACCTTAATGTGACTGGAGCACAATGCGAAAAAGTTTACCTGGATTGAAGATTAAACCGTGATGATTTTCCAGAATGGGAAATTGATATCCCTAGTTGGTACCGAAGGAATTGTTTTTACTTTTTAGTATGAATTTAAATAAATAATTTGATCTTGTCAGTGTTGTTTGGATTTATAGAAGCTTGTATTGTAAAATCTATGAAAGGAAACACATAGAACTTTGCAATAGAAATCATAGAATTATCCATAATTGATGTCTGAATATGGTTTAAGGATTAGGGTAGAATAGTGGTGCAGTTGCATAAGAATGAAAGAATTACTCAACAAGTCCTGAAGAATGTTGTGACATTACCATTCATATTACCTAGCCTTTGTTGTTACAAAATTCTAGGTCTTGACAAGAGCTTGTTATTACACTGAACTATGGTCACTTATATATATAAAATGTGAGACCTTGTGAACTAGCAATGAATAGAATTTTTTATTATTGAATCTTGTATTTGTTATTTGGATTCAAAATTTGTCAAGGAAATATTTTATGCAGGGTTTGGCAGAGAGAGAAAGTTGCAATTAAATATGTTGTTGTGATAATAAAATCATAGTGTTGTGAGTAGAAGGCTCTTGTGGGTCAACACTGTGAATTTGTGATCCATATGATAGAGATAAATTAATCTATACAAGTGTGACTGTGATTTGATTTTGTTGCACATTGGTGAAACCTTAATAACATCCTGATGAATGGCAGTAGGAGTAACCTACAGTGACCTAGTCAGAAGTCACCGGTCCCCTCACAGATCCCAGAATCTGGCATACGATTGGAAAATTTGTAAGCATGGATATAATATGTGATGTATTAGAGTTATTAAATATTCTCACTCATTCAATTGTTTATGACATGCTGAAAATCAGCAAGAAAACTCTCATGGAAATTAAAAATTGTTTGCAAAATGCACATGAAAAGATTGATTTTTTGCAGCTTGAATCTCAGCTTCAGCAAGAAGAATTACAGCAGTGGAGTCATCATTCTAAAATTGTTTCTGTTCAGAAAATTGAAATAGACTCCTATAAGCAGCAAGTCAATAATGCTGCAGTCAATTCACATTCGGTGTCTATTTCAAGAGAAAATTTGCATGCAGGTGTCAAAATTCAGCATGCACTTCCCAAGCCCATCATCAGACCTTGGGAATAGTCCATAACAAGCACATAATAGGTCTTGGATATGAAAAGGAATTTTCCTTTCATATTCTGGACTATTCCAAGCCCATCAAATTTCAAAGTGCCGAATTTCTTTATGATAATTCACCTTCAACTGTTCCAGATCCTACTCCTCTTCCACAGAAGCAACAACAGATTGTAAAATTCCAACACTGTGATCGAGTTGGCAATATGAAAGATCACTGTTTCGATCTTCACCCATGCAAGAAATGTGGTCAGCACACTCATTCTTCACACATATGCTTTAGAAACAAGCCTACCACCTCATTATTCCAACATCTCAGAGAGCTCATTTAGCCTAAATGATACCATGCATACTTTTCCATTTTTGTATTACAACTCTCTTCTTGGCTCACACATACCCCTTCGGATTAAGGGGGGGAATGTTGGATACCTAATCCTCTATGGGTAGGTGTGGAAGCCAAATAGTGAGGAGTCCAAGTGACCTTGGAATGTGGAATCCAAGAGTCATGCTAATGTAATATAAATACACATATCTAGTTAATAAACTGATATCTCATGCTTATCTTTCCTAATTTTGTGTGTTTGACATAGTTGTGTTTATCAGAGACTACATGATTTTCTGTAGGCTTGTCATCCTGTCTGTTATAGGTAAATTTGGGCATCATTCCCAATGACCTGGTTAACCGAGAATCATCTCCAGGACCAATGACTAAGGTTCTATCATCCCCTATCATTTCAAGTTGCTACATGCCTTAAGATAAGAACAAGACAAATCAAGCATGACTTTCATCAAGCAAAGGTTTCCAAGGTTTGAAGTTTATTATATAGCATATGAGAGCTCATCAACGCTACCACTAAAGGGACTAAGTGCATTGCATATGCAGGTAGCTCCATGCAAGGCTACTATGCAAAGCACTTCTTGACATTCACAGGTGCGTTGGTCACATTAGGAGTGAAATTCTCATTGTTTCGATATCTCCACTTGGCCAGTGCCTTCTAGAAGATTTCACATGTGTCAAGATTTGAATCCAAGTTTCCATTTGACATCTACAATATTGGGAACATGTCTTGCCTATTATTGGAAAGTCATTGATTGCAAAATAACCTTCAACTCCTCTATAAATTGAGCACAGATCTAAGTGCTTGGTAAGGACGAATTTTAGTAGGAAACACTGATGGGTTTTCAATTGAGATTTAGATTTGTGTAACAGCTGCTGGAGAGATTTATACTGTGATGAGGCTAGGAATGTTGCTGGAATGGTCACTTCAGATCAGTCACTAGGTTGTAACCTCTCCTTCTATCATCAATAAAGAATACATCTTACTTTTCCCTATATGCATCTGTATTGGCTTTGATTTTACATATTGTATGATCTTAGTTGATGTATATGGTTTATTCTTTACTAATTCAACAAAATAACTTGAATAGACATCTGTATTATTTCTATCTTCTGTTGTTTAGTGTTCATTCTTGCAGGAAGCATTTTGCACAAACCGCTGGAATTTGAAGCTACAACGAAAGCGATAGAAGGAACCATTTGGAAGCGCTTGGATTTCAAGTAAGCTTCTAATCTATTCTATGTGTATGTTCTTAGTTAGGAGAAGAAGTCATATAGTCTTTAATCTATTGTTCTATATTATCACCTATCTAGGGAAGCATGTTTTATTCGTAATTCATAGTTCTGTCCTTCAGAGATATTATCAAAAATTTCCCTCAAAAACTAAAATGAATCAAAATTTAATGGTATAGAATTATCTTGCATCAATTCATAATATGTTTCAGGTTCTAAGCTTTCATATTTGGTTTGAAACTCAATGTAACTCATTGGCTGTGATTCTGGAGCGAAAGAAGCTTCCATATCACAAGTGACATCCTCAACCGATTCATGAAAAGGTTTCCCATTTATACTATTGACAACTCGCTTATCTGCTTTCTTACAATTTTCTCTTATTTTTTCAAATGAGGAGAAAAAAAAGGGTAAGGAGTCCTGATTAAGACCTTCATTGTCTTCTTCACGCTAAATATCAAAAATGAAAGAATACTAATTTCTAATATGAGGAAATTTTTCTCTTAGAAATTGAAATGAAGAGAAACACAAGGGGAAAGAACTTTCGCTTACTTTGAAATTTTCTCCATTGTCTTCATTGTTGTCATGGTTGATATGTATAGGATGAGTGCTATATTGGAGTTTTTGTAATTGAACTTCCTCCTCCTAAAAACATGTCGTTGATTGCCTTGAAGAGACAACCTCTATTTCGACAACATAGTCATGATCATACTGATCATACTTGGGTTAATCATCCATATAAGAAATTTCATGAAGAATACACATTAGATCAGTAGATTTTTTCTCCACGGGATGATGTACAAATCCATTTTCATGACTGTCCATAAATGAATACATAAAACAATCTTTTTTTGACCTATGGTAACTGGAATTGGCGAGAAAATAGTTAGGGCCAAAAACCTCTACTTATTATTCAATAAATGGGACATGGTGTTTTTGAATAGAAAATTCATCCCTCATGATGATATTTTGCATCATTTATTCCATTTTACTTACCAAAATATAAATCTTCACTTTTGAAGATGTCAAGTACTCCTTCTCTATGTTATCCCTTTCTTCTGCCTTCAAATTTTACATTTTGACCAACAAATGAGCTTCCACAACTATCGCTTTGTCCTACATTTATTTGAGTGTTATAGTGTTCCTTTCTCTCAATTGAAATGCCATTTCCATATTAAAGGCATCTGGGTACTGTAAGAGAGCTGAGCCGAGAGGTGGTTTTATATCAACAAGCATTGAATGATATACTTGATTGAACCTGGCTGAAAAGTCATGCATTATTTCTCCTGGGTGTCTTTTCAAACGATTATAATCTTCTAAAATCAGAAAATGATTCCTCTTGATCACCCATTTATCAAGGAATACTTTAAAAAAATGATGGAAATCGAAAATGCTTGCAGCTGGAAAATTTTTGAACCATTTCTTGGCTTCGCCTTGCAAAGATAGAGCAAACATCCTGATACTGACAACATCTTCTTCAACCTAAAAATGGTCGAGAAAATTTTCAAAGCTTTGAATGTGTTTCTTAGTAGTGATGTTACCATATTATCCATCAAATTTGGGAAGATATTTGTAATAGTTTTCAGGGAAATCATGGAGCATAGGAGGTAAGATGAGTGGCTTGTATCTATCTAGAATCTTACAAGGTATAGGAGTATGTATGGAAGCTGTAATATTAGTCTTGATCTCTTGAGGAACTTCAAGCTAAAGATGGTCATCATAAGATTCAGAAGAGAGGTCTTGACCAATATCAAAGGCGTATGAAGGGTTTGTATTCACAACCTTCAAAGGAAAGGAATCAAATGGAGGTCTGTGATCTTTTCTCAAATATAGTATATATTGGAAAACATTCTTGACATTCTTTGGAAAAGAGAAAAAATAATTCACGACAAACAACATGATGTCTTGGATGAAAGTCCAAGTTGAATACATGATCTTCCCATGTTGACCTTTCATGTTGTTGTTGGTAAGGTTCATCCTCCAATGGAGTATTTTAATTTGATTTTAAAATGATTTGGAGTCACCAGGTGGACGATTCCATCCTTCCTATGTATTATCACTATCCACCATCAACAATCAGATCTAATACTTGTCGTTCACACCCAGGGAAAATGTGATCTTTCGTTCCCCGACAACGATGCCAAAATGTTATCCTCCATAGTGTCCCAAGGCTGAGAAAGGAGACTAAAGAAGGTAACCTAAAACCAAGTTTGGACTTGGTAGCTAGCCCTACCAAATCAGAGTGGGATATATCTACAATCTCACAACCAATGAAGTGACTAGAAGGAAAAATATATATTAGACTAGATATTCAGCTCACTGGGGTTTGATTTTTAGAGTTTGCTGGATCGGGCTCAAAGGTCTAAGGAACTAGGTCAGAGTTTAAAATGATCAGTTGCAGGGATAAACTGGGGAAAGGTAGGTATGTTTAGTGAAATATTTTAGTTTTCATTTTGGTATAGCGTTGAAATAGAGAGGGGTCAAAATGAGCATAATACTATGAATTCATTATCAAAAGAAATGAGACATAAACATGAAAATATCATCAAAACATAACAAATAAACTATGAAGTATGTTTAAAAACTCATGAGGTAATCAAATTAAAGCATGATAATGGTAATAAGGAGAAAAAAATATTCAATATGATGATAAAATAGAGGAAAAAAATTGTCACTAAAGCATACCACAGGAATTCCAAGATAATAGCTGCAATTGCCTCTATATTTCCTGCAAAAATATGATGTACACTAGATCCAAGCCTTTGTCTGATATCCCACCTTGAATTTGACTTCAATCAAGCTAAATATAGATGAAAAACTAAATTCCCCCTCTCACGGGTTGAATCCATCATGATAGGAACTGATTACACCAATCTCTCTAACCAGACCTAAAACTAGGGAGGTTAAGAACTAACTCCCTATTTAGCCTTTGTATGAATTTTACAAGCATTAATGACCATGAATTTACATGAAATTAACCTTTACAAACATAATTAATTTCAATTACATCATGTCAAATCATAAAAGGAAAAATTACATCATGAGAGAATGACTCTGACTGATAAAACTTGAAAATTTGACCTTATGACAGAAGCACAACGAAATTTCTCATAAGCATAGTGTGCTCTTTGAGGGCATTTTTGAGGCATTTTCCTTGATATTTATGTAGAACTGAAGGCCGATGAAGATAAATTAGGATTTATACTAGCCCTCTAAAGCTTTAAACCTTCAAAAATCCTTCTCCAAGGCACCTAAAAATTGTTTTTCCCAAGGCTACTCCAGAAGTGCAGTGAGGGGTCCAAAAAGGTGGCAAAAACATGTTTTCTAGGTAGTTTTGAGATTTTCCTTGCAAACTGTGAAGTTTCATGGAAAAAAAAGTATATACTTGAGATTTAATAACCCATATCTATCCATACATTCAAAAATTTTCTCATTTGGAGGCTCTGAGAAGAAGCATAGCGTGTGCTTGCTACGCTTTTTTGAATCATGAAATTGTCAAATTGCCAAAAAATCAAAAGTTACCTACATTTCCTCAAAAATGTCAAAAATTATTTCCTTTGCATTCTTAAGTGATGGATTAGAGAACCAATGATTCATAAACAATTAAATCAAGATTATATCTCCTTTTTAGCTTAATTAGGGTTTTCTTTAGCTTCTTTCTCATATTCCTAACCCTAATTTTGCAAATTTGATTCTTGGTGAAGTAGTACATTTCCATGTGTCTCTGAAGCTTGGTGTCTTTGATGGCCTTCTTTAAGAGCATCTCCAGGTGTTCATTAACCCTTCCAAGCCAAAAAAATTTGTATTTTTCAATCTCAGCTGCAATGATGTCATCAAAGTCTTGTTGACCTAGAGGAGGAGATGGCTCACTTACCTATCTTTTTTGCCTTGCTAGTCCTCTTGTCTTTGGCCTCCTTGGCTTCATCTAAACATCCTTGTCCTCTAATTTCTACATAGTTATGAAAGCCTTACCTTTATCATCCTCTGCTACCAAATCTGCCTTAGGTTTTCTGAGAAAATGTTGATTTACCTTAAGCTGTATGTTCTCTTGCTGTAAAAATTCTATCATGAAGTTTGATTTTGAAAGATTGTCCTTGAGCTCTCTTATTTTTGCTTCTTTTTCCTTGATTATCTCTTCATCTGAATTGTTTTCCTCATGATCCAGTAGGTCAGCCATGACAACATCAAAAGGTATGTGTTCTTCCTCATGCAAGGGTGCATCATGTCGGTGTCCTAATGTTTATTTTATAACAATACTAGGTTGAACTCTTCCCACACTGTCAGGAGAAAACACTAGTATTTTACCTCTACTATAGATTTTTTTCACTAATGGTTTACTTGAAGAGCCAACCTCTTGTGGCCTTGGTGGTGCCAATGGTTTACTTTGACTGCTAGGTTGACTAGTAGCAGGAAAAAGAGAAGTTGATTGCATGAATGCCTCCCAAGGTAGATCGATATGTGAAATATGATGAAAAATAATGAATTTGACCAAGCCATGGTGAAATAGGTTTTCTTGGTGATTTTTCCCTTTGCTTTGTACCTTCTCTGTCATCTTGACAAGGCTTCTGTATAAGTAGTGAGGTAGGTTTATAGGTTTGATTGTTGTGAAATACATCAGTAGCCTTATGTGATATTGATATAGTATTGAAAACATCCCTTCAAAAGTAAATTACATCATGATCATCTTCATTAAAGGAGAATACCTGTCAAGAAATTTTCTGAAGGGAAATATTTTTGTAGGAGCATCGTTGTAGTGTGGCTTTAGGAAAAATTTGTAATTATCAATGTCCAAATCCATCCCTTTAAACCAGATTTCTCCATGGTTATGAATACCTGCGGCTAAGGCTATGGCATCTGATGAGATGGTGAAGTTAGCCCCTGCTATGTTGGCCTTATCCCTCCTAAAATTAGTGGAAAAGTGGCTTGTAAATTTTGGCATGGCAACCTGCCTCTTGAATCCTTTCACAAAAACATAGACAACCCACATCTTCAAAGGATTTCTTGATGAAAGATGAGGCTATGATTTATTGGATATGAGTTGGCTCATATTTGGAAACTTTCCTTCCTTTTTTATAATTTTTATTCTCATTGTCCATGGCTTCAGTTTGCATGATAAAATCATATCTAGGTAGGAAGGAAGGGTATGGTATGATTGGGAAAACAAGGGAAAAAGGGACTGTTGTATTGAGGTAAGGGAGGGATTAGGTAAATTTGTGGGAAAAATATAGGGGGTAGGGATAGATGTTAGGGAGTGTAGGGGGGTGGAATTTCTTGAAAAGAGTGAGAGAAAGGAATGAAAAGGTCCAAAACACAGTCCTAACCTAAAATTTCTGCAAAAGCACAGCGTAGGCTAGGGTTTGTGAGAAAATGGGGGATATGAAGGGAATTGGTGAGGGAAATGGTAGGGGGAGGTATATAAGGTGTGTATGAGAGTTATAGAGTAGGAAAAATATGGATTTATGATTGATATGAAGCAAAAACTTGGAGAAACTAAAAGTGCAACGAAGCCCTAGGAGAGGGATTTGCAATGTGTTTTTAGAGAAATGACTGCATGAGATAGGTATTAAAGGTTTAATTACTTCATTTGGAGTCCCTAGAACCTGTTGAATGCTAAATGAACCCCTTTTAATTCTCCTTTGACCCTCCAATATTAAAAATGCATCATGATAGCAGAAGTGCAACATGCTCAGGAAGAAACACAACATGCTAGAAAATTAGGGCTTGACTATGGAATGATGAGGTGTTTGAATGCTGAGATGAAGCTCAATGGTGGATGAGAGCTATAGGAAGATGGAATTATATGTTTTAAATATTTTTATGGTCTTATTATAGCTCAAAATTCGATTTTTTCTTTGGTCATGGAGTGACATCACATGTCTTTTTTTGAAGAATGAAATGATAGGATAGTGTATTGCAGCTTTATCACTTAGTTAGGCAAGGTTACATCTTCATTAAATGTAAAATGTACCTTTGAAATATTTTTGAACACTTTTTCCCTAATTATTAACTCCTATGATAGTGACTATGGTGATGAAATGACTTTTTTATGACTTTTAATGACCTGACCTAATGATGACATCAAATGCATATGTGAAACTTATGATTTGGACCTTTGAACCTTGAAGTATGCATAATCATGATTTGATGACCAAAAATAATGACCAAGACACTCTTCGAATGTCCTATCACAAGGAGTGATGACATGACTAGGATGTCATATATGACCTTGAATATGGAGGGAGTAGTAATAAAACCCTATACACTAACCAATGTTCAAATTTTATTTGAAAATTTTATTTAAAACTATAATAATTTGACCTAAGACCCTATCAGTCATATGGAAAGAGCACATTTGATCATTGGTGACTCATAGACACTAACATGAGAAACTATAATTTTCTATTTTACACTTTGACTAAATATATCTTTCTCAATTTAAGTGACCTCACGTTGCAATTCCACATCCAAAACATATTTTTGTACATTAAAATTAACAAATCCAGTCAACCATTTCCTGCCTTCATGTGTATTAATATCAATTATATCATTGAATTCTGATTCCTTTGACCATTTTAGTTTATCCAATTCAATTGTTAACGTTTCTCTGGAAATCAAACCAAACTCACCTATAATACGTGGCCAGTTCAAATTCTTCATAATCTATACAACTTTGACATATGCATCTACCCTTCAACTCTCTAGGTTTTGATATTCATAATTTTTTTTTCCATTCTTTTGATTCTCTAAGACCATGTAGCTTTGAGTTGCTTTATTCGATTATAATTTTTTATTTCCTGCTCTCTTTTTTCTGCATGAGAAAGTAAATAGATCTTTAGCTGGAAGAAAATAATCCATTGTTCATGAAATACCTATCTCCGTCGATATCACGTTCAATGCACTCGATAAATGACTTATCTCTTTGTCCCAAGTGCTTCATATGAGAAGTTTCCTGCCATGCATGTTCAATGATTTGTAATTGTTGCCATATATTTCTAATAATATATGTTTTCACCACATTAAGGAAATTGATAGATTTATCAAATCTATATGATGTGTCGCGAGAAGTAGTTGCAGGAACAATTATTCATATTGCTAATGAAGTCATCAACAAAGGACCCAGATCTATAGCATCTTATAGATCCTTTATTATTATTTTTAACTTTAAGTTTTCTTCTTCCAGTTGACAAAGAGACTCTACAAACACGTTACCAATAACTTGATGTAGTTCCATGAGGGATGTGATTTCAACTCTAGGAAAATAAACCTTAATTTATGTTTGATATAAAATGTTATTGTCGCGAAGCTTTACCTTTTCAATCTTCATTTGTTTATTGCTATTTTCACACTTTTCATTTCTCAATGTGACAGAACCATCATCAAAAATAATATATTCACTGGAAATTTATGCTATTGTTTCTTTATTTTCAAGAAAACAAACACCAATTCAATGAGGTAGCTTAATGTTTTCAACTTCTTCGTTTATAGTTTCATCAAAATTTATTGTTCTCATTGGACTTTTGAAATCGGTTGATTCAACAACATACACTTATTTTGACATAAAAATTCGATTAGGATTTTTGTGCTTCATGTTAGTTGATATGCTATCGTAAATCACTTTCGTATTTGCAATATATTTTGTCATATTTTCACTTGACGATGAAATCACATCAATATTGCTTATCCAATATACATATTTCTCTACAAACTACTTATTTCTAGTTCGAGGATGATTTGTTCAACATCTATGATTAACCCTTGATTTCCATGGTTAACGTTTACGCAACATACAAATTGATCTTCAGAAATATTGATACTTTATACTTCCATGATAAATTCAGTATTTATGATTAGTCGTTTTTTTGTCAATGCATCCTAAAATTATTTGTTATGTTCTCTAATTTCTGTAAACAAGTTTTCATATCCAATTCTTTCCAAGTGTGCGTGAAATAGACCTTCTTCATCAAAATATTTAATTGCTTGACCTTTACTTAAGTTAAAAGCGTTTAAATTATGTGTGAACTTTGTAACATGTGAAATAATTTTTAATGTGATTTATCCAACAGTAAATGACAAAGGAATGAACTATTTTGTATTTTTTCTTTCAAATATATCTATCAAGTCAAGGTATTTCCTATAGACTTCAACAAAAAAATACTCGCCTATAACA
Organism: Pinus albicaulis; assembly: GCA_034641835.2. NCBI lineage: Eukaryota > Viridiplantae > Streptophyta > Pinopsida > Pinales > Pinaceae > Pinus > Pinus albicaulis. The sequence goes on along the minus strand of CM076569.1, from coordinate 907,661,816 downwards.
AATTTCAAAAATAACAATGGCTTACCTTGAAACACATATATTCGAATTAGCATATTACTTTCTCTTTCTTTATGAATACATTTTCCCCATAGGAAAATGCGTGCATGTCCAAATATATCTTGATATTCTTATCTAGTTATCATACAATTCATTTTCCTCACAAAAACATCTTGAATTAGACAAAAGTGTAAAGAAGTGTTATTCTTCCATAGTATATGTACCAGAATCACATTGGTTCTTGATTCACATTGAATTTAGGACTACATGGAAAAATGCTAAAGTTATTACTTGAAATCAAAGCTATTATGAGATATGCTATCATGAAGAACCTTTTGGTCTTGCATAAATTGGTTAACTGAAAAGGTAATTCATTAGAAATTATATCATCCTAGTTGAATACAAAATCCTTTTTGTATGTCTGATAAAGAATATAGATAATGAATTTTGTAACACTTGTTGTAGTTTCTTGGCCCATGACACATGCACAAATTGAAAAAAGTCTCTAAATTAATGATTAAACGAATATATTTCTAGAGCAGACATATTTCAAGGAACTTGGTGACTCAATAAAAATAAATCCAAAAAAAAATTTGATTCACCTGCTTCTGAGATAATGAAAAAATTTTCTACGGGAAATCGTAAGTGAACATTGACCTCCAATAACATGAATATTCTTCTAAATGTCTTTAAATTCAAAGTTATTATCTCTATTTGTATATAGGGTCTTGGATAGATGGTTATCGAGTGCTCTGTTAAGGAGCTCCTTGATTTGAAGTCACCGATTCAATTCCCCGCCCTGATCAGGGTGTGATATATTGGACATGATGAATATGTAGTCCTGCCAAGATTACAAAAAAGAAGGTATTATCTCTATTCGTAGCATAATCATTCTTGTTTCTGAATCATTTTTTTTTGTGGACAAATGAACAATTTCCCTGAAATAAAATCGTTGGAAGACATGAAACATTAGTTAATACAATAGTGTAAATCTTGTTATTGATTTTCTCTTCCATTTGCAGATTAGCATAACACTCATATGTAATCGACTAGTGAAAGTTCTCATCAACAACACCAAGTAAATTAAAGGTATCAATGTAAACAAATTCTTTGATTTCTTTGCTAACCATATCTGTTTCGTAGCTGAAAACACCTTTTAAATCAATAATGTTCTCAACTCTGCGAAATTGCAGCTATTTTATTATTATTATTATATATATATATATATATATATATATATATATATATATATATATTAGATCTCACTTTTGCAAACATAAAACTAGGTCTGAATATTACAAAACTTGTGAAATCTATTACACTGAACATTTGTCATTAAAGAGAAATAACATTGAGAAAAAGATTTTTCTATAGGACATGCATAAGTGCGAAAGATGTTCATTATGTAGAAGAAGATTTAAAGTTTTCATTGAGTGGATAACAAGATTGTTTAATATGTTTATATTTTTGATGATATTTTAATTGTAAATAATAATAATGATTTCACTACGAACTTTTACCCAACGAAAAGCACAACATAAAAAATTTACAATAAAATAAGTAAAACGATATAGATACAACCAATTTTGCATAAAACTCTTGTCTATGAACGAGATATAGAGTCACAAAACAAATGAACCATAACGTACCTAATACGCATATCGTAAAATTTGTATTTGAGTTTGAAAATTAAAACACACAATTCTCAGAACAACGTTTCAATTCCGAAAACTATAATAAAACCATTGGTAGCAAGCATTCTCTTGCAAAGAAATATGAAATATAGAAACATGCATCCCCGCCATTCTCCATAAAAAAAAGATAAAAGCAATGATCAAAAGCTAGCTAATGCAACTACTAACATATTACATGTTAAAATTACGCCACAAAAGTGTTATAAAACTTAGAACAATTGATTTATGATTCTTAAGCTAATAAGAAAACACACTAACACGTTATTATTATTATTATTGTTATCATTATTATTAGTTTTAAAATTATGTCACAAAATCTATGTAAAACTTAGACCCTTTTATTTATGATTTATGCCAAAGAACCAGTATGCAGAATAAAAAACACAATTTTTATATGAGATAAAAATATTTCACGTACTTTTCACACATAAGTTTATTGATCTTAATCTACAAGTACTAATGATAAAACAAGTACAGTAATCATCTACCGAAAATGGAAATTCTTGTAATTTCATTACGAATAGAGAATTCCATGTTAATAATTCAGAGGAGAGCTAACGAAATATCTAAAACAAACAAAATATTATATTATTTGTCGGTCTGTTATGGTCCAAATGCACCAAAACGATCTGTAGAGAAACCTTGTGATTATTAGTTTCCCCTATTTGATCACAATGTTATGTGCTGAGAATATGGTCATGTGATACAATGCCAACAAATAAAAAATGATGCACCTATCATTAGTACTAATATAATATCCCCATCTTTTGAGCACATAACATTATAATTGATAAAATGGAAACTTAAAATACATGGAACTGAATATCACAAAAGTACACATTTTCATTCATTTTCCCCTTCGTACAGTTCTCTTGCATATTTTTCTTTTTCATAACAATTATTTTTAAACAAAGAAACCCACTTAACATCACTTATTCGGTATAATGTATCACACGATTTCATATTTATTTAACTTCATATGTTTCTTGCTCACGCAAAAAATAGTTACACATGGTCGTTATACATGTAAACGAGAATATATGGCTAAACAACATTGTGAATGGACGCTGCTAACAGCAGAGTAACCTTACAGTACATACCCTAAAAAGTAATCGTATAGAGATCTGGATCTATGCAAAATAGAGGATTTTCATACAATGGAAAAGTATCTATGAACACACCTTCGAATTTCAATTGTGCCTGAATAAAATCTCTAAATATCATATAAAATACAAACATATATTGGAGATGCCATCTAGGCCCAATTGAAAATAAAAATTTTCTTTTGCAATATATTATTACTCTAGAAAACAACTAATGTTCAATCAACCACGTTGTTTGTTTGTTTTTTCTTTTTTGTTTGCTCCTCGCAAATAGAAACTTATGCCCACTTGCATTTTCTTATATCATTAATCTGGAAAACAACCAATGTTCAATTGACCACGACTTTTTCTCCTCGAGAAGAGAAATTTTTCTTTTTGCTCCTCATAGAGAGATGGCAATTGAATTGAAAAAAAGCAATCGAAGTTTAATCATCCTCATCGTTATCATTGCAATATTAACTACATATAGCTAGGAGAAGTGATGGTAAGAAATTTAACGCAATCCGTATCAAATATGAAAGAATTACCATAATTTCTATAACAACAATAATAATAATGACAATTGAATTGAAATAAAGTAGCCAACTTTATTTCCTAATCATAGTTTAATCGTTCTCGTTCTTATCTAGATACACTGTTATCTAGTTTATATTTTTAACCGTCACAACTCCTTCAATGTAATATTGACAATGGAAATTCAACGAAACTTAAATTAATCAATGTCATGGAATACAAAATAATTATCATAATTGTTGTAAAAATCACAATTGAACTGAAATAAAACAGTCGACGCTATTCCCAAATTGATTGATATAAATTTGAGAAATGCCACATGTATGTTATCCTTTTCGAACATAACTAAAAATTATCACGTACTTTTCACACATAAGTGTATCGATCTCGATATGGAAGTACTAATGAAAATTTGATTTCAATAATCTCCTGCCGAAAATGGAAGCAAGTAGAATGAACCTAGCAAAAGAAATGAGTACCGAAACAATTGCAATAGCAATATATAATTCCATGTTAATAATTTGGAGGGCAGTTAAAGATATATCTAGAACAAAAAAAATATATATATATATATATATATATATATATATATATATATATATATATATATATATATATTATAATTTATTTTTTCGGTTTGTTATGGTCCAAATGCACCAAAATGCTCTGAAGACAAGACCTATGATTACTAGGATCCATTACTTGATCACAATGTTTTCTGTTGAGAATATGGGCACATGATGCAGTGCCAATGAACTAGAAATGATGCACCGACCATTAATGCTAGTATCATATCCCCATATTCTCAGCACATAATGTTATAATCGAGAGAATCAGAAATTTGATCAATGATCCATCATATTGATTGAATGCAAGTAAGTTTTACGAAATGAAATCTTATTAATGACTCCATTCCTAGAAATATTGTTGGATGAAAAAATGAACACTTTGTTCAATTTTTTACCAATTATCATATCATATGCCCATATTCTCAACCCATAACATTACAATTGAAAAAATGAACAATTTTCTTAATGATCCACCAGCAAAATGAAAAATTTGGCCAATGATCCATCACATTGAGAAAATATGTAAATAAGCTTCACAAAATCAAACATTCTAAGGTTTTTCTCTCTACACAATAAAAGCTTTGTTTATGGAAATTGTTATGTAAATAGGCATATTTGTGAAACTGTAGAGGAAACTCATAATAGGAAAGAAACTTTCGAGCTTTAAATCTGCACAGTGACAAACCTTGCACATAATTTATACACATTTGTAGTCACAAAATTTATAAAAGAAATACTTGATTTTTTTTTTGTATTTCAAAATGAAAGTCTAGATTTAATTTACAGATCCACGAATATGCATATTCAAACAAAGATAACTATTAATTGATTAAAGGTTATGTTATGATAATGGAATCTCTCCATTTCTGTAAGTTGTTTCTTTCCGTACAGTTCTTCACCATTGTTATTATTATTATATATTATTGGTAATATCTTAATTCTAAACATTGATAAATAATTTACTAGAAAAACTCCACAAAATGAAACTTGTCCAATTCTTTAATCACTTAAAACACAAACTAAAAAAGATTTACCTTAAGAAAATTTAGATGAATGTAAAGTACTTATTTCCACACAACACTTTGACATTATTATTATTATTATTATTCTATATTATTAGTAATATATTAATTCTAAATATTTCCAAATAATTTACTCAAAACTCTACAAAGTGAAATCTGTCCAAATGTTTAATTGCATAAAATGAATGTTGAAAAAGCCTTGCCTTAACAAAATTTGTATGAATGTAATAAGAAAATTTCACAACACAAATTTCCTTTTGCACCTTTTTTTTCTCAGTAATATGCCATTCTCTGCATATCCTTGGGACAATGAATATATACACGGCGCGGACTCAAAGCCGACATTAATGAAATAGAGAAGGACTAAAATAAAGAAAGTTACCTCGATGTTATATTTACATTGCTAGAATGGCTCTGCAAACATAGAATCAACGATTAGAACTTTAATTCTCCAAGTTTATTGGAAATTGTAACAAAGATTGAACTCTATGTAACACAATTATAGAGTTGTACAATAAGAGGTCACTGCATTTTTAGCTACAATAGTCGATGCTTTGAAATTTATCATCGATTTGGTCTTAAAGCATACTTAAATGATTAAATATGAAGCATGGGTCCATTTCAACCTTATAAATATGAAAATGGAATTACTGGAAGTGAAGATGGAGTGACTACAATTGGCAACCGAAACATTGAGTATTCATCTGCATAATTTTTCCCAGGCAGAGAACGTCAAGGATGAAGAGGACACAAATTACAAGGATGGTGACATTATGACCATTGAACAATGTTCTCCCCCTTCTCAACTCGAGCCAGAAGTTAATGTAGTCAAAGTTTCTTATGATATAAAAAATATGTACTAATTTACACAATTGATAGTTTTTTTTTCCGTGTTAATAAATAAAATCAGTTTAGAATAACTTCTATTGCCCAATATTGAACAATGCCCATATTTCTTCGAATTTTGAGCTGTCATTGAATTCAAAAAATAAAAATTAATTTCCATGCATCACATTTATCTGTGTTGTTATAAATTGACATACATATCTCATATATCGCACAGTGAAAGCTGCGCAGAAATAATAGTAATAAAAATAATAAATTATTTCTTATATTGTTTGTAATTAGACTTAAGTATTTAATATGAGTGTAATAAAGTTAGTTATTGGTTCTGCATTTAAGTTCAAATTATTTTTAGCTTTGGACGATATAGAGTGACTGTAGCACCTACAAAATTCGCCATCACATAGATGCATAAATTAATGGTAGTTTTAGGTTAAAAAATGAAGAGTTTTGAGTTATGTGCAAGTTTATATTAAAAATGGTGTGTGAAAGTTCTTTGTGTCGAGGTTCTCCTGTGAAATTTCCCACATACAACATCATTCTACACAAAGAAAACATAAGTCTTGAGTGGACCAACATTCTCCCCCTTCTCGGCTTGAGCCAGAAGTTAATGAATACAAAATCGTTTTTGATATTGAAAATATGGACTAATTTACAGAGCTGAACTAGTTTTTTTCCTCTCATTAATAAAGAAAATTGGTTTATAATAGCTTCTATAGTCCAATAGTAAAAAATGTCAATCTTTCTTCGAATTTTTGAGTTGTGACTAAATTCAAAGCTTTAACAATTAATTTCCATGCATCACATTTATATGTATTGATATAGATAGGCATACATATTCCATGTTTCACACAGTCAAAGCTCCACAACAATAATAATAATAATAATAATAATATGTTAACATTAATTTCTATATGCACCTCTCATCCTCCGAGAAAAATTGTGTCCTAATTTCGTCCATATCGAATAAAGTTTCTGATATGGAGCTCAACACAGTAAAAACTATGCACAATGAAATTTCCCATATGCAACAATAAAAAACTATCAGATCACTACCTTCAAACGAACATAATCATAGTTATCTCAAAAAAAGACTGTCCTAATTTTTTTCTTTGCCATAAAATCTCTCCACAATGAAATATCCCACACATACCCCATCCTCTGGAAAGATTCAATTCTAGCATTAATGCTAAAAAAAAATCAATTAATTGATTAATGTCAGTCTTTGTACAACTTCCTCTGCACACGCTTCTTCTGTACATGCTTTATTTACACAACCACCCTTCAAACAACCACATGCTTCCTCTGTACAACCACCACTGTACAATATTGACCTATTAATGTTTAGCTAGACCAAAATAGAAAGAAATCAAGACTGCATACCCTGGAAAAATCAGGATATTGAAATTAACAATATTAATCATTCTACATAGATACATAGCTCTAAAATCAAAAGATCTACATAAATTCTCTCCCGCACAAACTTCCTTATCCAGACAGTAAAATATTCACACAAAGAAACATGATGATATTCCCAATTCTCCCACACATACCCCTTCCTCTATAAAAATTCATACGATATACGATATAGAAATTTGTAAAACTATGTCCTCATAAAAACTTGTGTAGCATGCCATTGTCAATGTGTTAAGTCCCTATATTAATAGTGTAGTCCCTTATTATGTTAGTGTAGCCCCCCTTATTGTTATTGTTGTACCCCTATAACCCCCATATTGTTATTATTGTGCCCTTACATTATTATTGTTCGGTCGGCTAGGATTACATTGTGGCCCCATGGACTCCTATATATAGAAAGGAGGTTTTTTCATTTGTATCATCCAAGAATTGTTCATTTATGTAATGTATTGGAGGCTGCCCCCTCGAAGTGGCTAATTTCTAAGGCATTGATCTCTCTTTTCTTCTATTTTTGGAGCTGGTTTCACAACATTTGGTATCAGAGCTTTGGATTCTAGGGTTTTGCTGCTCCAAACAGGTCATCGTGGCATTTTCACTATAACGTTTTTTCTACGAAGGTTAAGAAGCTGAAATTTTTAGAGTGGGAAGCCGAAATATTGAGGAACATCGTCACAAAATTTTAGAGCTTGGTTCGCAATATTTTCAGAGATATGATCTATGGAAGTTAAGGCTTGTTGCAGGCTCCTGAATTTAACCTAAATAGGTCATCGCAAAATTTTCGTTATAAATATTTTTATACGAGGTTTCAGAAGCTAACATTTTCACAGAGTGAAGCCGAAATCCTGAAGAACCTTTTGTAAAAATTTCAGATCTTGGTTCGCAATATTTTTGGAGATATGATCTGTGGAAGTTTGGATTTTGTCAGGCTCCCGAATTTCATCTCAAAGAGGTGACCATGGGAAAAACGTCATAACTCTCTCTCTAAGCATCTAATTGAGATTCTATAAAAATTGGCCGCAAGTACACGGACTATAGTTTCCTTTCTAATAATTTCAGAGCCAAAGGAGGAAACAAAGACACGTGGCAAGTCATACAAGTTTGCTCTACTGAACCAGTCCATAATTAGGTCATTGTGTGAGATTGGACATACCTTTTCCTTGAAGAGTCCAAATGAGGTCAGACCTGTGACATTCGAAAGAGGATTCAGAGGGCTACCCCAGGGCTAAATTTCAGATATTGAAGATCCAAAATCACAAAGATAATTTAGTTGCAATATTGAGCTCCTCAAAAGCAAGAAAAAGGTGTGTATTATTTTTCGAATTACATAAGTCTCGTTTGAAAAAAATTAGTTTGAATTTATTCCAAGGGCATATTGAAGAATACATATCAGTATCGGGTTATAAAATTCCCCCTAAAAATAACTCAACACCCATTAAACCTTCAAAACGCTCTACTATGACTCATGAAGACGAAGAAATGCAACATGAGATTTCAAAATTACAAGAGCAAGTGCACTTATCGCAAAGAGAAACAAAAAATGAAATGGAAGTTTTGAAGAAAGGCATGGAAAATAAGATGGATGGTTTGAAGAAAGGCATTGAAGCTAAGATGGAGGGCATGGAAGTTGGCATGGAAGCTAAGATAGATGACATGGAAGCTAAGATCGATGAAAAAATGGAAAACATGAAGAATGATCTAAAAGTAGACATCGAAGGTTTGACAAAGTTGATACAAGAAATGTTTCGTAATGGAAAAAAGATAGTAGAGGAAACTCATGATGAGAACAAAATAAATGTTAGTCGTGATTTCATAAACTCTAATGTTGGATGGAAGAACCACCATATTCCAAATATGGATATGAGGATGTTTGATGGCAAGGATCCCGTAACATGGATACTACAGATGGAGCAATATTCTGATCTCAATAATGTGAAAAACACACAAAAGGTACGCATTGCAACTTTACATTTAGAACAAAATACATTTGTATGGTATCGATGGATTTCCTCCCCTAGAAAAATTGTAACTTGGTCAAGTTTTACAGAGGAAATGATAGCACATTATGAGGATACAAAAAACAATACCTTCTTTAGCCAATTGGTAAATCTCAAACAAAAGGGTTTATTGGCGGAGCACATTGAGGACTTCAAAAAATTGAATATAATGGTAACTGATATTCCAGAGGAACACAGGATTGATGTCTTCATAGGGACTTCAAAGGATAATATCCAACATGAAGTTTGAGTTTGGGAACCTGATTCATTGGAAAAGGCATTCAGGTTGGCAGGAAAAATTGAATGTAAAATTATGGCAACAAGGAAGCCTAACATTCACATATATAAAGATGGAAGTGTTACTACTCCTAGACTTCCACAACCTACAAGGTTGATACCACAAAAATTGGAAGAAAAAAGAGCAAAAGGGCTTTGCTACAGTTGTGATAGAAAATACACTAAAGGTCATAAGTGTGATGAGAAGAAATTATTTTACATAGATTGTGAAGAGGAAGAAGAAAATGAACATGAATCTTCAAAAGAAGAGGATATACACCAGGAACCAACCCTAGAAGAGGAAGAAATGATCGACCATATCATGTAATCGTGAAGTTATAAGAAAACTCTCGAATGAAAGGACATATCAAGAAGAGAAATGTAACAGTGCATATTGATTCGGGTAGTACCCATATGTTTATTCATTGTAAGGTAGCCAAGGAATATAATTTCTTCCTATAGCCAGTGCCAGAGTGTCAAGTGATGGTATAAAATAGAGGAACTATAAATTACTCTGGAAAATGACATAATATCAAGCTAACTGTGGGGAATCTGTATTTAATAGTCCATTGATTTCCATTCCAATGGGTGGTGTTGATGTTGTACTAGCAGTACAATGGTTACAATATTTGAGGATGGTAGCTTTTAATTTTCAAGAAATTTTATTGAATTTTATTTGGAATGAAAGTAGTTTGAACTACGGGGTAATACGGGAATCGGGAAAGATTATAAACTCTAATGCTGCTTGAAAAGCACGAAGAAATAACAATGAGGCATAATTGCACAATTATGCTCACTAGAAGTTCAAACATCAAAATCATCTTTTTATGCACATCTCCAAAAAGTCTTGGACAATCATTCCAAGGTTTTTGAAACTCCCAAAGGACTCCCACATATTCGTGGTCATGATCATGCTATTCATTTGATTCCAGGAAGTGTTCCTCCAAACATTAGGCCTTATAGATATCCTTATGTCCAAAAGAGAGAAATTGAACGTATGATTGTGAGAAATATTGAAAGGGATGGTATAATTCAACCTAGTCAAGAAGTTCTTTCTCTTGCTACGGTAGTATTGAGTGCCTGAGAAGGATGGATCATGGCGCATGTGTCCAAATTATAGGGAACACAATAAGCTCACCACATTAAAGATAAATTTCCCATTCCTGTGATTGATGAATTATTGGATACACAATTCATGGAGCAATGTATTTTACCAAGTTGGATCTTCGTTCAGGATATCATCAAATTAGAATGAAGACTGAAGGTATTTCGAAAACAGCATTTCGAACTCATGAGGGTTATTATGAATTTTTGGTCATGCATTTTGGCATTACCAATGCACCTTTTACATTTCAAGGGTTGATGAATTCCGTTTTCAAACCCTTCCTTAGAAAATTTGTGCTAGTATTTTTTTATGATATACTAATCTACAGCAGGTCTTAGAAGGATCATGTTCAACATGTTGACGGGGTGCTCAAACTATTGCAGGAGAAACAATTATATGCAAAAACATCAAAATGTTTCTTTAGAGTACAAGAGGTGGAATATCTGGGTCATATTGTATCTCATGAGGGTGTTAAGGTAGACCCTAACAAAATTAAAGCCATTAAAGAATGGAAAGTCCCCACAACCATAAAGAAATTGTGATTTCTCGGGTTAACGAAGTATTATCGCAAGTTTGTTACGAATTATGGGATAATAGCAACACCTCTAAAAACATTATTGAAAAAAGAAGCATTTTCATGGACTCCTGAAGCAACTAAATCCTTTGAACATCTTAAAGAGGCAATGTGCCTAGCACCAGTCTTAGCTACGCCAAAATTCACAAAAACCTTTATTGTGGAATGTGATGGCTCAGGAAATGGAATTGGTGTTGTCTTAATGCAAGAAGGAAGACCCATTGATTTTTAAAGTCATCCAATCAAAGGAAAGTATTTACAAAAAGATATTTATGAGAAGGAAATGTTTTCAATGCTACATGCACTAAAGAAATGGAAAACTTTACTAATGGGAAGACACTTCAAGGTGAAAAATGATCATAATAGTCTTAAACACTTTTTGGAAAAAATACTATCTTCAGAAGAGCGGAAAAAATGGGTCACAAAGATGTTGGGTTATGATTTTGAAATCATCCTCAAAAAATGGAAGCTAAATGTTGTTAGGATGCACTCTCAAGAAATAATGAAGAGGTGGAAGCATTGCTTTGTGCCATTTTCTGTTATCCAGCAGTTGGATAACCAAGCAGGGATGGATAGGAAGAAGGATGAAGAAGTGTGGACACTCAATCAAAAGTTGCGACAAGATCCTAGTACATATGATGCATTTAGTTGGAAAAATGATTCCTTATGGTAGAAAGATCACTTATATATTTGTAATAATTTCCAACTAAAACAAAAGATTCTTTTGGAATTTCACACTTCTCCTTGAGGAGGACACTTAGGATTTTTAAAAACTTACCACAGGGTGAAGAAATAATTTTTTTGGGATGGTCTTAAATCTGATATTCAAAAGTTTGTAGCGGAATGTTTGGTTTTCCAACAAAATAAAGTTGAGACAATTAAGACCCCGATTCTTCTACAACCTTTATCCATTTCAAGTCAATGTTGGAAGGAGAATTCAATGGATTTTATCACAGGTTTACCTAAGTCTGAAGGAAAGAGTGTCATCATGGTGGTAGTTGATAGTCTTACCAAGTATGCACACTTTTGTCCATTATCTCATCCATTTAAAGCAAGTACATTTGTTACTACATTTATGGACACAATTCAAAAACACGCGACCCAAAAGGTTATTGTGAGCGACGAGATCCCATTTTTTTCTAAATTTTTTTGACGGAGTTATTTTCTTGTTTGGGTACTCAATTAAGCTCATAGTTCATCTTATCATCCTCAATCCAGGTAATTCGAACTAAGATAGTGAAGTAAATTTTTGGAAGAATATCTTTGTTGTTTTTTGTTTGATAATAAAGCACAATGGGTCAAGTGGTTACCTCTCGCTGAATGTGGTATAACACTTCCTTCCATACTGCAGCAAAAATGACCCCATTTATGGCACTTTATGGATATCATCCACCGTCCATCACATCTTCTTTAAGGGAAAATTCTAGGGTTCAAGTAGTGGAGGATCACATAGAGCATCAACAAGAAGTTCTCCAACTTTTAAAGGATAACCTGAATTTGGCACAAAATCAAATGAAGCAACAGGCAGATCAACATTGCAGCGAAAGAAGTTTTGATGTAGGAAAGTGGGTATTTTTACGGCTTCAACCGTACAAACAAATGTCCCTCAAGCAAGGTAAGAAGGATAATAAGTTATCGCTAAAGTACTATGGTCCTTACAAGGTGTTGCAAAATATTGGTACTATGGCATACAGATTGGAGCTTCCTACTTCTTCACGAGTGCATCTAGTTTTCCATGTTTCATGCTTAAAGAAGATTATAGGTGAAAATATTCCGGTTCAAACAATATTTTCCGGAACTTGATGAGGAAGGAAAATTCATATTGGAACCTGAAGCGGTCTCGGAAAAAAGAACTCGACAGCTACGAAATCGATCAATTTCAGAGTATCTCATCAAGTGGAAGAACTTACCCATTGAAGATTATACATGGGAGGATGAAAATTTTATACAGAAGCACCCAGAGCTACTCAAGCATTGAGGACAACGCTTTTTTGAAGGAGAGGGGCATGTTAAGTCCCTATATTAATAGTGTCGTACCTTATTATGTTAGTGTAGCCCCCCTTATTTTTATTTTTGTACCCCTATAACCCCCATATTGTTATTATTGTGCCCTTACATTATTATTGTTAGGTCGGCTAGGATTAAATTGTGGCCCCACTAGGATTACATTGTGGCCCAATGGACTCCTATATATAGAAAGGAGGTTTTTTCATTTGTATCATCCAAGAATTGTTCATTTATGTAATGTATTGGAGGTTTCCCCCTCAAAGTGGTTGATTTCTAAGGAGTTGATCTCTCTTTTCTTCTATTTTTGGAGCTGGTTTCACAACACAATGTTCAACTGACCATGAATTTTTCTCCTCGAGAAGAGAAACTTGCATTTCTTGTCATCGTAGAGATATGGAAAATTAATTGAAAGAAATAAAAAAATTATTTTCTAATCACAGTTTAATCATCCTCATCATTACCTAGATACACCATTATCAATGCAATACAATTAGGAGAAGTGACAATAATTAATTCAACACAATCTGTATCCGAATACAATTGAATTACCATAATTTTTATAGAAATAATAATGGAAATTGAATTGAAATAAATAATATGATGTTATTTCCTAATCACAGTTTAATTGTCCTCATCATTATCTAGATACACTATTATCTAGTTTAGATTTTTAACTGTCACAATGCCTTCAATGCAATATTGATGATGGAAAGTCGGCGAATATGATAGTAATCAATATTGTGGAATTCAAAACAAGTACCATAGTTTCTATAATAATCATAATTGAATTGAAATAAAACATTTGTTTCTATTCCAAAATCGCCTGCTATAAATTTGAGAAATGCCACATGTAAGTTATCCTTTTTAAACTGAACTAAAACAATTTCACGTACTTTTCACACATATGTGTATCAATCTCAATCTACAAGTACTAATGATAAAGCAAGTGCAATGATCGTCTACCGAAAATGGAAATTCTTGCAATCACACTAGCAATAGATAATGACATGTTAATAATTCGGATGAGAGCTAAAGAAATATCTAGAAAAAATGAAAGCTTATATTGTTTGTCAGTACTCTATGGTCCAAATGCACCAAAATGCTCCAAAGATAAGGCCCACGATTATCAAGAGTCCCCACTCAATCACAATGTTTTGCGTTGAGAATATGGGTATATGATGCAGTGCTAATGAACTGAGAATGATGCACTTGTCATTAATTGTAATATCATATCCCCATATCCTCAACACATAATATTATAATAGAAAAAATATGCTAAGCTCATATCAACACATTACATTATCCTCAGGACAATGTAATAATCATCTACCGAAAATAATTCGTCATGTGTATTATCACACCCAAAATTTTGCAAAAATTGCTTAGATAGGGTCTTCCTAGTTTTGATGTTATGTCAATTTGGATCATGAAAATTGGTAAAAGGGGGTGTAAATCATGCTTATCCTAAATACTAAAGTCATTATAGACCATGTTTTGTCAGTTATTTGTCATCATATATCATCTCAAGGATCATTTTAACATTACTCTTAACCTATCTGTTTTTACCTGTTTTCATAGCGCATATATATACAAAATGATAGTTTGCGCTATGGAAACACCTAAACTTTCCATAGAGAATATGTCAGATTTTAAACTGTTGGCGCTGAAAAATCATGAATTTTTGCGGGAGACAGAGGTCTGAGTGACATGTCATTTTTTCATTGGTTTGAGTTAAAGTGGGTTCTTTTCCAATTAGTTATGGGAGTCATCATCATTTTAAAACCATGATTGATACACTTTCATTCCTGCTTTCCACCTCATTTTTCATTTTTCTCACCATGGGGTTTTTAAATTGTTTTAATAACTTTCCACTCACCCCTGCCCTATCATCCGCTCATTCATATTTGTTCCAAAGCAGGTCTCTTTCCACTTTCAAAGCAGCTCTCTGTCCACTTTTTAAATTTGCAGGTGTCACAACAATGAAGAAAGATGAGTAGTATAAATAATATGGAAGCCAAGAGGAAGGAACACAAGGGAGGTTCTTACTTGAGGTTCGAACAAATGGACCTGAAGCTATTGAATGAAGAGCCCAAGTTCGCTGAAGCTTTCAAAAACATAGGTTGTATGGGATTCTTCCAGAAATTGTAGGGTTTCCATGCTCAGATATCAAAGGAGTTTGCAAAAAATTTCACTGGTACAACATCTAAATTGGGAATATTGAACTTTGTTGTCTCCCCTGGAATAATATCCCAAGCTACTGAGACTCCAAGACAAGGTGAAGAGTGGTTTAAATCCACTAAATTCAAGCTTCAAAATTGTGATGAATTCATGAGGGATGAATATGTTGGGACTGACATAGCTACTGGGATTCCAAGAACACATTTGAAAGAAAAATACTCTAAATTGCTAATGATAATTAAAAAATATTTCACTTACAAAGGGAGGTTCCACATGGTGTACCAATATCACTTCAAGCTTATGTTGCATTTCACTGGTAAGCAAGACATTGATCCTCCTTTTTACTTGTTTATAAGTTTGAGAAACATGGCAGATAAGGTGCAGGCTAGGCCACAAAATAGTGATACATCTATGTTTCATCATGGGCTTATTAAGTTGTTAGTGCTGGAGGCGTTAGGAAAGATAAATAGAGATTGGTCTTCTTTCCTCTTTCTTAATGGATATGAAGTTGATGTAGTGACTCCTAAGAAACCTAAGGACACTCACTCAATTCATAATGAGCAACCTATAAATGAAATAGAGGTAGAAAATCAAGAATCGGAGCCAAGGAATGTGGAAGGAGAGCCAATGGATATTGATGCAGAACCTGCACAAGAAACACCAATCCCACTTTCAACACCTACAAGTAAAAAACCAAAGTTCAATAGCAATAATATACAAGAAAGGATACAAGAAGTAAAACTAAGGGCCAAGAAAGCGAGAATGGTAATTTGGAAGCCATCCTTCAAGCTATAGACATAGAAGAATCCTCAGTATTCCAAGTTGTTGATGTTGAAGGGAGAAGAAAACAAAATAAGGTTATCACTGCCAAAAAAATTGACTTCACTGGAAAAGATGCAGAGTTTGTCTTTCAGCCAAGAAAACCATTGACTAGATCACAACTAGCCAAAGATGTAGAGTTTGTATTTTAGCCAAGAAAACCAGTGACTAGATCACAACTGGACAAATATACTATGTCTCAAGCCACTGATAAAGGAAAGCAGCCTTTGATACAAGAAGTCATTGATCTATCTCTAGTCAAAGAAGTTATCACTGTGAAAAGAAAAGGGGAGGAGAAGATGGTTGAAAAATCAGAGATGGAGCTCTTCACAGAACAACTGTGTGAAGAAAGGGAAGAAATAATTAAGTTAAAGTTGGAAGTAGAGAAGCACATGGTAGAAAATATTGAGTTTGATCAGATGATGAAGAAATGGGACAGTGAATTTTCAGTTTTTACAGGATCTATGAGTGATGTTAAAGGATTGTTGAAAAGAACCCAGTCTCTAAGATGTTTGTCCAAACATACCAGAAATATGAATCTACACTTGTAATCTGAAAGAAGATCATTATAGAATCAGGTAAAGTACTTTCAAGAACAAATGGAAATGATACAAGAGGAAATGAAAAAGAGGGGCCTGAAAATAACAGTCATAAATGAGCCTAAATACACTCAATCTTCAAATGACAAAGAGTATTAGAATTACCAAGTTTTGAGGAGTGGGGTAAGTTTTTGTCAATTTTGAAGAGGCTATTCAGTAGTTTTTACTCATAAAAAAGTGAAATTTTTGAAGAAATGGATTTTTTTTCTGTGTTTTTGACAAATTAGGTGTTTTCGTAGCATTAGGCAGGCTTTAAACTGAAAATTAAACTTTGGAAAAACTTTGTATTAGCTACTTAAACCTATAAAATATATCCATGGTAGAAAAGAGACCTAAGAGGTGATGGAAATTGGAAAATTAAATTTTCTACCAAAAGTTGCTGCGAAACTGCCTTATTTTCCCCTGTTTTGGCAACGAGTTAAATTTTGAAGCAATTTTGGTTTGAAGTGGTGCATTCAAGGTCAGATAATCACATGTGGAGGTCAAATATGGTCAGAAGGATATTTTCATACATTTTTGGTCCATAAATTTGTCCATCTGATCTTCAAATTATCAATCCATCATGAAGGTATTTCATCATGTGTGATGGAAGCAACTCCTTAAAGGTAAGAAGACCAATTTCATGAAGACAATGAGGACATTTATGTTTTGGTTATGGTTAGTCTTGTTAAAGCACATGATTCCTTTCAATTTAGTTGGGTTTTCCTTTAGATAAATATGTAATAAATAGGTAGTTGATTTCTGTTAGGACTCTAACTCCTAAGTTACTAGGTGTCAGTTTCTAATTCCAAGTATATATTTTATGGTTAGACTAGGTGGCGGCAAAAGAACTTACTGATCTAGCCTTATTGGCATATTCGATGTAAATATTTGATGCCTATTAATAGGAAGTATTTCAATGAATGAAGGGTCGGATAATGTTGTATCACTCTGCTAATTTGTAAAAGATCTCATATTTAGTAATACACAGTGAATATTTTTCCTTCATCTGAGATTCGGTTGAAGTTTCAATGATTTTATGTCTTATATCTTTATATGTTTTATAACTGCAGTATGTTTATGTATAATTACTCAAAATTCATGTAAATCATGCTCTGACTTCCTTTGGATATTGAATTTATGTTTTCTCCTGTGTTGTGTATGTGTGTTATCTTTACATTTCACTTGCCTCAGTTTCCATAAGAAGAGTTATTTTCATTGAGTTTCCGAATGTTGAATCCATTAGCCCAATGGTAGCAAGTCATATTTTCAACCTACAATCAATCACAATCAAGTTACAGTCATAGAGCTATCCATCTAATAGAGTTTTCATTGAACAATCATAAGTTACCTTGAGAGAGCCCTCTCAGACTGAAGAGGCTAATATTCAGTTAAAATTTGGTTGAAATAGTTACTCTAAGTTGTTTGGTGGAGCAGCCCATCAATACTAATTTGGATATAACACTGTGAATATGGTACAACTACGAAACTACATCAAATAGAATGAATCCAACAAAATAACTGAGTAGTGCAACAATCACATCAACAATAAATAATGGCATGTGATTAATTCAGAGAAGAATTAAATGAATATCTAGAACGAACAAGAGATTATATTATTTGCCGATGTATTATGATCCAAATGCACTGATGTCCGAAACTCGAGCCCACAAAGTGGGGAGTATTTTCTATCTGTAATTTTAGCAGCTTTCCTCATCCAAAGTCTGTAGCATCGTAAACAAGATATTTCAGGGATTTCAGTATGCTGGTACCATAAGTGATAAACAATCATTACTGCTAGGTTCAAATCTCCTCTCCTCTATTTGAATCACTTCACACATTGTGCATTTGGGGTTAAGAATAAAATGAATACATCATATTTCTGGAATGAAGCTTAGATTTTTGATTGAGTAATAGGTACATTGCATTTATTTATACACAAAATTTATTTTCTTAACGAAGTATCCATAAGCCTTAGTGTTATGAACATCAAATTATTATTTTTGTGCACATTTGATTTTTCAATTAAATTGTATTATACATTTAATATAATTAAAGAAAAGAGAATAGATTATACATGAAAGGCATCATGTGTGGAGGTTGTTGTGTGTGTCTATATGTTATGCTAAAGTTTATTAATATAATAAATATATAAATCTCATTTTTTAGTTGTTATATAGGGACGTATTTCACAACATATAATCATTAATTAATATAAGTTTCGAAGCTAGCTATTCATAGGTTTTGTGTGTGGAGTTTCAAATGTCAATTAAGGGTGTTATTGAGCGTGGAAATAGTTGTGTGGATGAAGTTGTGCGGAGGTTGTTGTGCATGTGCGAATGTTATGTGAAAGTTTTGTGCAAATTTACTAAGATTATAAATATACAAATATCTTTTCTAATTCTTATTTGGGGGCATATTTTACAACCTATCCTAACTACACACTTTCTTTATTGATTTCTTAGTAGGTCAGTACATATTACTATGTTTCACCTTCCATACATCCATCCCTGTCACATATTCCACACATTGTCTATTCACTCAAGAAATTCTCCATTTTATCATATATGCATTTGTGTTATATTCAAAGCGTATGAAAATGGTGTTTTTATATTTGATTTTTTCATGCCTATGTGGTTTTCTGAATGCATGAGTAGATGTGTACTTAGTGAATTGAATGTTGAGATGATTTGTAATTATCTGCAACTCTATTTTCTGTTAATGAGAGGATAAACATCAATATGATGGAAAATCTAGATTGTGGTCTTATATTTGTAGCATGTTTTGTTGGATGTGTGTCATATTATTTTCATGAATACTCGCACACGCAGGGGGTTGACAGGGGGAGTGAAAACCCCTCCCTATTAATTGTGTTGGGTGCAGTAGGGGGGCAAAAACCCCCCATGTGTAGGGGTTCGCATGGGGCAGGGTCCAGGGAAAATTCGCGGGGAAAAAAATTTTGGACCCTATTTTAGGCGGGTAGACCCGCCTATGGTTTTGTGTGTGGGTTTGCACATGGTTTTGGGGCATGATGGTTTTCAGCCACTAGTATTTTGTAGATACGGTCAAGGGAACTAAGGTTATGTTCTAATCCTAGGTTAATGGATTGAGGTTTATGAATTCTTCGTCATGTATATATATGTGTTGTAACACTAAAAGGAATATAATTAAAAAAAAAATTGGTAGTCCCGATTTGGGATCCAGGGGAAAAATCTCTGTGTATATCTATTTTATGTTTTATGCTCTCACTATTGTTTATTTTCTGTTTTTAAGAATTCGTTTGCAGATAATTTCTTTACAGGGTTAAAACCAACATTTGGTATCAGAGTTGTTTTAGCTTCAAGAGGACGCCTTTGCTGCTGAGGGGATTTTTTTCTCGGGCCTGTGGTATACCCTATTTAGTGGGAGATCTGCAGGATCGATTCTTGCGGTGAAAGAAGATGGCAAGCAATGGAAAGATAGAGATCAAGAAATTTAATGGTCAATTTTTTGAATTGTGGAAGCTCAAGATGGAGGATTTTTTGGTGGATAAAGATTAGTGGATAGCAGTAGATCCGGGTACCAAACCAATGAAAATGTTAGATGAAGACTGGGCGAAGTTGGATCAGAAGGCAAAGAGCACAATACTGTTGTGTATCTCAGATTCAGTACTATTAAATGTATCTGGGGAAGCTACGGTGAAGAATTTGTGGGTCAATTTAGGGACTTTGTACCAATCTAAGTCTCTGGTGAATAGATTGTTCCCGCAGAAAAGGTTGTATAACCTGAGGATGAAGGATGGAGACTCGATGATAGAGCATCTGAATGCCTTCAATACTGTGGTAAGTCAATTTTCATCTGTTGATATTAAAATGTTAGATGAAGATAAGTGCATCATTTTTTTGTGTTCTCTACCAGATTCATGGGAAAATATGGATATTGCAATAGGTAGCAATACAACTACCTTGAATTTTGATGAAATTTTATCAGCATTGTTATCGGAGGAAATGAGACAGAGAAATGTGGAGGGCCAGAATGGAGATGCCTTATTTATATGAGGAAGGTCCCAGAACATAATTTTTTTTTTTAATCGAGTGGGAGATCTAAATCTAGAGGGAGATCTAAATATCCATGAAAGCTTGTAAAGGTGTGCTAGAAATGCAGAAACGATGGGCACTTCAAAAAGGATTGCAGATTTAAAGCTCCCGAGAAAGGAAAGGGATTTGAGGATGCTCCTTATGCATAGGCAAAAACCACCTCATATGAAGTTGGGGATGTGTATTTAGCTTCTTCTTCAAATACAAATGTGGATCATGAGGCATGGTTAATTGACTCAGGTGCATCCTTTCACTTCACTCCCCATAGGGAGTGGTTTTGCGAGTATGAGAAGTATGATGGTGGTGATGTATTCTTAGCGGATGATAAGAAGGAAAAAATTGTTAGACGTAGACAAGTCAAGTTGAAGCTACAAGGTGGAAGGATTATAACATTTCTTGGTGCTATGCATATTCCTGCATTGTCCATAAATATGATTTATGTAAGCAAGATGGATGATGCAGGTGTAAAAACAATGTTCGAGAAAGGTACCTGCAAGATGGTTCAGGGAGCATTGGTATTAATGCAGAGAGTTTGGATTGGAAATCTGTAACAGCTTTAGGGTAGCACTATTATTGATGGGTGCAAAAATTCCGTGGTTTCTGAAAGTGGAGTAGAAAGCCTAGCGGTCTCTGGAGAAAAGACCATGTTATGGCATCAAAGGCTTGGACATATTGGAGAGAAGGGCCTTCGGATACTGCATGGTAATGGTATGGTAGAAGGTATGCCTAATTGACCTTTGGATTTCGATTTCTGTGAACATTGTGTATATGGGAAGTAGAATTGGGTGAGTTTTCCTTCTTGTGATAAGGGGGTGAATACGATATTATAGCTTGTGCACAGTGATGTGTTGGGACCTGCGTTAGTTCCATCACTGGGTAAGTCTATGTACTATGTTTCATTCATATATGAATTCTCAAGGAATACATGGATATAATTCTTGAGGAAGAAATCTGAAGTCTTTGACAGATTTAAATAATTTAAGGCTCTAGTGGAAAACCCGACAGAGAAGAAGATAAAGGTGCCAAGGACAGATAATGGTGGAGATTTCTGCAAAAATGAATTTGAAGAGTTCTATAAGAAGTGTGGTATAGCATGATGGAAGACTACTCCATACACACCTCAACAAAATGGAGTTGCAGAAAGAATGAATAGAAAGCTGATGGAAAAGGCAAGAAGCATGCTCTATGGTACCGGGTTGGGACAAGAATTCTGGGCAAAGGAAGTGGAGACTTCATGTTACCTGGTTAATAGATCATCTTCATCGGCGTTGGAAGATAAGACTCCACTTGAGGTATGGACTAGTAAGAAACCCTATATTTCACATCTGAGGGTATTTGGATGTGATGCATATATACATGTTCCAAAGGAGAAAAGGACCGAGTTGGATAATAAATCTGAAAGGTGCATCTTTATTGGGTATAAGGATGGTTTAAAAGGTTACAATATTTGGAACCTAGAAACAAGGAAGGTTGTGTAGAGTCAAGATGTGGTGTTTAGAAAGGTGAAATATGTTGTTAAACAAGAAGTCCTACCAAAGTAACATGAGAATATAGATTTTGAGCTAAAGGAGGATGAATCAGACTCTACAACAGAACAAGATTCAAAAGAGGAACAACCACAAACTCCAGCCGTGAGAAGATCAGTTTGGGAAAGAAGGCAACCAGAAAGGTGTAGTCCATATGATTTTTGTTCAAATTTTTCTTTAACTATCACCGATGATGATCACAAAAATATTAGGGAGGCAGTGGATTTAGAGGATGGAAAACTTTGGAAGGAGGCCATGGTTGATGAAATGGAATCCTTGTACAAAAATGAGGCATGGAATCTGGTGGAGCTGGAAGCTGGAAGGAAGCCCATTGGAAGAAAATGGGTGTTTAAGAAGAAGATGAATGTAGAAGGAAAGGTGGAGAAATACAAAGCTCGGTTGGTAGCAAAAGGTTATTCCCAGGTGTCGAGAATTGAATTTGGTGATATTTTCTCCCGTTGCCAAGGTTACTTCTATTAGATTACTTTTATCTATTGATGCTGCATTTTATTTTGAGGTAGAACAAATGGATGTGAAGACAACATTTCTTCACGGAGATCTGGAAGAGGAGATCTACATGAAGCAACCTGAAGGCTTTACGGTGAAGGGTAAATAAGAACTGGTATGCAAGTTAAAAAAGTCTCTATATGGGTTAAAACGATCACCAAAGATGTGGTATCAAAAATTTGATACCTATATATGGGGACTTGGCTTCATCAAAAGCAAAGAGGATTATTGTGTGTATTTTAAATTATTTGGTGACTGTGTTATTTATTTTATCTTGTATGTGGATGATATGTTGCTGGTTGGAAATGAAAAAAAAATTATCCAAGATTTGAAGACCCAATTGTTCTCCAAATTCGACATGAAGGATCTTGGTGCTACAAACTATATTTTGGGCATGGAAATTAAGAGAGAATAGGCAAAGAGGAAGCTCTAGTTAAACCAAAGGAATTATGTAGAGACAATATTGCAAAGGTTCAATATACAGGATAGTAAATCAATGAAAGTTCCTATTCATTTAGGTGTAAAGCTATCTGCTGAACAGTGTCCCAAGACACAAGAAGAAGAGGAGGATATGTCCCGTGTTCCATATGAAAGTGCAGTGGGTAGCCTGATGTATGCAATGGTTTGTACTAGACCAAACATTGCACATGTAGTGGGAATATTGAGCAAGTTTATGTCAAAACTAGGGAAGGAGAATTAGACAACAATGAATCAGGTTTTCAAATATTTGTGTGGCAATAGTGATTATTGTTTGTGCTACCAGGGAAGACCAGGATTGGACAAAGTTTTGGACATTCAGAGTTTTGTTGATGCGGACTAGACTGGAGATATGGACCAAAGAAGATCTACAAGTGGGTATGTGTTTAGCCTATTTGGAGGTGCAGTTAGTTGGATGAGTAAAATATAGTCTGTAGTGGCTCTTTCAACTATAGAGGCGGAATACATGGAAGCCACTCATGCAATAAAGGAAGCAGTTTGGTTGTAGAGATTGTGTTCAAGTATGGGGTTGGTGCAGCGAGCTATAAGGATAGTCTGTGATAGAAAAAGTGAAATTTTCTTGGCTAAGAACCCTACTTATCATTCAAAGACAAATCACATTGATGTTCAATATCACTTTGTGAGAGATATGGTTGAGGATAAAAGGGTGTTGTTGGTAAAGGTGGACACTTTGAAGAATGTTGCAAATGCATTAATGAAGTCTTTGAGCACTCAAAATTTCTCTTGGTGTGGAGAAAAAATGGGTGTTTCGGGGCTGAACTAATGACTAAGCTCTCTTGTGGCCCCCTGTGAAAAGAAAACAACAAGTGGGAGAATGTTTGATGTGTTTTATATTCTTTCCACGAATAGTCGCATGCATCGAGGGGGTCATAGGGGGAGTGATAACCCGTCCCTTTTCATTGCGTCGGGCATAGCAAGTGGGGTCACAGGGTGGGCGACACCCCTTTTCCAGGTGTTCACAGGGGGCGGGGTCCAGGGTAGTGCCCTGGTAATTTTTTTTTAGACCCTAATTTAGGTGGGCGGACCTGCCTATGGTTTTGTGCATGGGTTTGCACATGGTTTTGGGGCATGATGTTTTTTGGCCCCTAGTATTTTGTAGATCCGGTCAAGGGAACTACGGTTATGTTCTAATCCAGGGTTAATGGATAAGAGTTTATGAATTCTTGGACATGTATATATATGTGTTATAACACTAAAAGGAATATAATGAAAAATAAAGTTGGTAGTCATGATTTGGGATCCAGAGGAAAAATATATGTGTATATATGTTTTATGTTTTATGCTCTCGGTATTGTTTTTTTTCTATTTTTAAGAATTAGTTTGCAGATAATTTCTGTACAAGGTTAAAAACTACATGTTTTAGACGCAAAATAGTGGCAGGTGGAAATTTCTAGCAAAATGGAACTACAAATATTTGAAATAGATAGTACAGTAAGGGGAAAACACTATTTGTAGTGATAGACAAAACAAGGGGGCTTGTAGTGTTTTCTCTTTGAAAATTGCGTTTAAGAACTTGAAGTGTTGTCTGAGCTTCTATTCTCTTATATAACCTGATATCTGTAATTCTGAAGTTGGACAATAGCTGCAGTGCAGGGATACAAAAATTGTACAATATTGCAAATTTTATGCTGATTTTCCTGTTCACTTTTTCCAATGGTGCGAGTTTTTGGTTCGTCAATCCTTTATCTATAATACTTTGCAATATTATGTAAAATTTGGTTTTCTTTACAATAATGCGAGAAATGAGTGTGTCAAGTTATTTGTAAATCAAATTTGGTCCGATTTTACAAACTAGTGAGGAGTAGTTGTGACTTCAATTAGTTGTATAAGGTTCTATGCTGAGAATATGTTTATCTCATGCAATTCCAACAAACCAAAAATGATGCACCTATCATTAATGCTAGTATCATATCCCCATCTTCTCAACACATGACATTATAATCAACAAAATTAAAAATTTGATCAACGAAGAGGACACCAATGAAAAAGATGATGCTATCATGACCATTGACCACCTTTCGCAGAAATTGCACATTGTCAAGGCACTTGCGTCATTCGAAACACTATGACAAAACTCCATATTTCATTTTTCAATGGTCAAGTGTAAACGATTTTTCGTAAGTAATTTTTTTATAGACATATACAATTTGTTTACTCAAAGAAAATAAGTATTTAAATAAGTCCTATGAAGATAGAAACTTTTTTTACTATACAAAGATTTTCCTTGTGCGAAACCCATATTGAAGCTTATATTGTAAGTCATAGAAGTTACATAAGTCAATCGTAAATGAGTATTTGTAAACCGTTGAAAAGAGACAAAATTACAAAATCACGTTATGCACCACCTGTTCACCCCCACAAACACATAGTAAAAACCTTGCACAGTGAACATTAACAATTTTAATCATTATGTTCTCCTGCAAAGACAAATACTTCATACTCTGCATTGTAAAAGTTTCGTACAATGAAACATAATAATATTCCCTACTATCTTGCACACACCCTTTCCTCCGTAGAAATTCATATGATATACGATTAGGAAAATGTACAAAAGTATTAGATTTTTTCTTATATTGTAAGTCATAAAAGTTACAATAGTCAATTGTAAATGAATATTTGTAAAGAATTACTGAGCACGGAACTAGCTAAACACAACTGATTTTGTTTTACTACATATGGAAAAGACGCAGAATTAAAAAATTACGTTATGAACTACACGTTCTCATGCACAAACCCACAGTAAAAGCAATGCACAATGAAAATTAACAACTTTAATCATCATGTTCTCCTGAAAACACCTCATCCTTTGCAAATATTCATATTTCTAAAATAAAATATCTACGCAATTGATCCCAACACATACATCGTACTTCACAAAAAAAAAGATTTATGCAATGAAACATAATAATATTTCCCGCTCTCTTACACATGTTAGCACTCCGTAATTCCGAAGGCTGAAGACATAATTCCGGAGGGCCAACATTAAAACCACTTTGGGCCTAGGATCTAGCCCTCCTAGACTTAGAGAGGGTCTATCTGTTAGATATAGCTTTTCTGATTGGACATTTTAGGCTAGCTATTAGTTCATAGGGGTTTGTTTGAACATTTGTGTTTGAGACAGCAGAAGCGGGCCATTGGGCTATGGAGTCAAACATGCGTAAGCAAATTTAAATGGATGAATGACTGAGATCATGTGTAACCAGGCAAGTTAGCCATGTCAATGGATCTTTACAATTTGTGAAATGAAAAAGGATAATAGATTAAGGTTCAAAATGAATGCAGAGAGGACCTTCTCTGAATTCTACATTCAAATTTCAAAGGAAAACATAGATACTGCTTCAAGGCTAAGTAGGGTACTCGATGACAAATCCGGAACAAAAATTTATTATCCACAGTAAAGAAAGAAAACAATATGTGAAACAAGAGAATGAAAAATTACATGGAAAAATCACTACACCACAGATCATAACACAAGAATTTTGAAAACAACATGGTCTTTTCATTCAACCAAAAGAGTGTTTATAACCAGATGAGCCTTTTACAATGGTTTTTCCCTTCAAGCTTCTCTTCCCAATACTTCAAATACATGAATTATTTAACTAAAACTTCAGTCGATTACTCTATCTTCTTTCAGTGATGGTCATTAATTATATTCAAGAAAAAATTTGACAAGTGGAACCATGCAATGGCGATGATAAGATAAATCTGACAAACACTGACTGTGGAATGAACTTCGACAATCCATTATTGATTGCAAAATGATCAAAATCTGGCTAGTGTGATGCCAAAGAGGCAGAGATAAAAAAACACTGACATCTGGCTCTACTCTTTCAGAAAACTGTTGTTGGATAATTAAATCTGGTGCTCCGCTGGCTGATTTAGCTGATTTGATCGTTGTGCTGGTTTTTTCTAACTGCCTCTGTCTTTTCTAGGTCGGTTACTATTGCAGTGAAGTTTTTAAAATGGAAAACCAACTGCTTCCATTAAAAAATACCTAAATGATTCAATACACCCTTCAGATAGGATTGGCAGGGAAAAGTGATGTGGAGCAATTGCATAGGCAAGGGCTAGATGGAGCAACAGTGATGGAAGTTGGTAGGTGGATGTGGTGTAGTGGTGGCTGGAGACGTGGAGCAGCGGTTGTAAGATTTGTTTTGTCGATGTGGAGCACTGACGCAAGAAACATGGCGCAATGGTATTTGCAACAGTCACTTGGAGCGATGATTTTGTTTGAGGCTGAAACCACTTTTCGGAGGAGGGGGATGGAGGTGTATGGTATCAGAAGGGGGGGTTTGAATTGCTCCAGAGGTGACATGTTGTAGGATGGTGGTATCAGATCCCATCCATTTTGGACCCTCCCCCCCCTACCCCATTGTTAATGTTCGGAGGTTGAGGGGGGGCCGAAAGGTGTTAAGGACCATTCGATGGAGAGTGAAGGTGCAGAGATGGCAGAAAGGTGAAGGTTGATTAGCACTTACATGATTTATGATGTGCTGGTGGGGTTAGGTGAATGAATGAACGATGGGCGTATAGTATGAGAGTTAGGGTTGTAGGAAAATGAGGGTTTTCGAAGTTAGGATAGCGGAAAGTGTAGTGTTCTAAGGATTTAGGGGTAAAAAAATAGAGGGCTTGGGACTTAGGATAAAATTTAATATGACTTAACATATGTCCTAATAGGTCTTGGACTGGACATGAATTCTTGCACACTAGGACTAAATAACCTTTTATAGTATAAACACCCTCTTCTTATGATTTTCTTCTTCGTATTTTCTTTGAAAATCATTTGAATATTGACAGTCATGTACAATATGAAGATTTACTTGTATGAGATACTCAGTCACCTTGTCATACTGTGAATTACAGGAGTCTAATAGTGGCTCTAGTTGGGGGTGGAAATTCTCCAAGTGAAATGTCAAGAACATTGTAGACTAGTGGCCTGATCCATGGGCTAATCCCAAATCAACAACTTGATCTGCTACAAAACCTATGTGGTTGAAAATCTTCAAATTGAAATCAACACTCTCTTCAACTGATGTCTGGAACAGACTTGATTTGAAAACTGAAAAGAAATCTGAAACTAAAACTAGAAAAATGATCAAATTATTGAGCTTATTTGCACACCTACCCACCTACTCTAACTTAGAGATGATATATACACTAATTGAACTCTTCTTTCCAATATAACCAATCAAGTAAGTGACTACATGACTGATTCTTGTTCACTTTTTTGAGCAGGATGAACTCTAACTTAGAGATGATATATACACTAATTGAACTCTTCTTTCCAATATAACCAATCAAGTAAGTGACTACATGACTGATTCTTGTTCACATTTTTTGAGCAGGCTGAAAAAATAGAATCCACTCCCGTCTTAATTTCCATTGAACATAAGTGTTCAAATTTTTCCTTGAATTCTGTAGAAAACCATCCATGGCATAACGTACTCCTTATTTAAATGATTCTAAGAGGTCAACAAAAGGATCTTGGAAAAATACTTGGTCCTGAGGATTCAAATAACAAGCTTCATCTAGGACCACTATGTGTTCCAATTTAGTATGCTCAAGATCATTCTCGAAGAGAATATCTATGCATTATTCGTGATTATCTGATATGGCATCTTCATTCTATACCAATATGTTGTACTCAAGAAAATATGATATATCTCGACTGAGATTGCCTAATTCTGTCCGAAGACTATCATTTTGAGGAGAAAAAGTAATTTCTAGCAATAAGCCTTCTTGAGAATGTAAAACAATGTCAGCATCAATCTTTTATACATTATTTTATTGATTAGGAATGACTTCAATACATAAATCAGTAGTAGAACCAATAGAATTGGTCTCCTAATCACATAAAAATTGAGAGCCTAGATGCATGCTTAGAATCTGATTAATTTCTTCTTCGGTTAAAGAGGAGGCAATATTTGTTTTCTTTGGATTAAACATCCGTTGTTTTCTTTCTCTTGTGAAGATTTAACATGATGATGAATATCTTCTTTAGTTCTATATAAAGGAGCAGATGAATTATCATTTGTCTCCGAAAAGATATCATGAGAATCTACTTTCATTTCTTGATCGATTTCATCTTCAACAAACTTCTCTTGATAATCATGACAATTAACTTGAGAATGAAATCCATAAAGTGCTTTTAAGAGATCCTCATCATTCATATCTACTAGATCTTCATCAATAATTTCAATGTATTGTATGAAATCCTTAAACTGATCACAACAATTTGCAGCTAATGACAAAGATGGAGAATCTTTTTTATAATGCTCATAAAACACTTTATGGAAATATTTTAAATAAAACAAGCTACCAAGGTTTAAACCTTCATATCATTCCCTCGCTTTTCCTTCTAATGTTGCCATGAACATATTCATGTGGCAATCCTCATGTCATTCAACTTTCAACTTCCATGAATGTATATGAAGTTTAATGAGATGTAGCAAAGCATCATCAACATTCTAATCTTGAAAAATAGGAAGATTTCTTTGCCAATTTACCTGAGGAATTTTGTTTGGGAAGCCTGGAATGTAATCTCTGTTCATTGGAGCATATCTCCTTGCAAATGATCCCATCTTGAGCTTGTGGAGTCGCTAGTGAATCTCTATTTCTGAATTTTGCTGCAAATGGAGTCGCCAAGTGAATGAAACAACCTTTTGGTGTTTGACTTCTGTTCACCATCCAAAGTCAAAATTGAAACTTGAAGTCCATTTTTGGAGAAAGTTCCCCAGTGGAGTCGCCACTATGTTAGCACCTCGTAATTATGAAGGCTAAAGACAGAATCCCAGAGGGCCAACATCAAAACTAATTTGGGCTTAGGATCTAGCCCTCCTAGACCTAGAGAGGGATCTCTATGTTAGATATAGCTTTGTTGATTAGTAATTTTAGGCTAGCTATTAGTGCATAGGGGTTTGTTTGAACATTTTTGGTTGAGACAACAGAAGAGGGTCATTGGGCTATGGAGTCAAGCATGTGTAAACAGATTTAAATGGATGAATAAATGAGATCATGTGTAACCAAGAAGGCTAGCCATGTCAATGGATCTTTACAATTTGTGAAATGAAAAAGGATAAGAGATTAAGGTTCCAACTGAATGCAGATGAAACCTTCTCTGAATTCTACATTAAAATTTCAAAGGAAAACATAGATACTGCTTCAAGGCTGAGCAGGGTGCCTGATAACAAATCCAAAACAAAATTTTCTTATCCACAGTAAAGAAATTAAACAATATGTGAAACAAGAGAATGACAAATTACATGGAAAAAGCACTTCATCACAGATCATAACACAAGAATATGGAAAAAACATGGTATTTTCATTCATCCAAAAGAGTGTTTACAACCAGATGAGATTTTTACAATGGTTTTTCCGTTCGGGTCTCTCTTCCCAATACTTCGAATACATGAAGTATTTAACTAAAACTTCAGTCGATTACTCTCGTCTTTCAGTGATGGTAATTAATTACTTTCAAGCAAAAATTGGACAAGTGGAACCATGCAATGGCAATGATAAGATAAAAATAACAAACAACACCTATGGAACGAACTTCGACAATCCGTTATTGATTGCAAAATGATCAAAATATGTCTAGTGTGATGCTGAAGAGGCAAAGATAAAACAACACTGACATCTAGCTCTGCTCTTTTAGAAAACCGTTGCTGGAAAATTAAATCTAGTGATGTACTGGCTGATTCAGCTGATCTAATCATTGTGTTGACTTTTTCTAACTGCCTCTTTCTTTGCTGCGTCGGTTAATGTTGCAGTGAATTTTTTAAAACAGAAAACCAATTGCTTCCATTAAAACATACCGAAATGATTCAATACACCCTTCGGATAGGATTGTCAGGGAAAAAAGATGTGGAGCAATTACATAGGGAGGAGCTGGATGGAGTAGCGGTGGCAGAAGTTGGTAGGTGGACGTGGTGCAGTGGTGGCTGGAGACATGGAGCAGCGACACAAGAAATGTGGTGCAACGGTATTTGCAATAGTCACTTGGAGCAACGGTTTTGTTTGCGGCGGAAATCGCTTTTCGATTGGGGGGGGGGGGGGGATGGCGGTGTATGGTATTGGGGGGTAGGGTGAAAATTTCTCCAGAGGTGACACGTTGTAGGATGGTGGTATCAGATCCCATCCATTTCGGACCCCCCCCATTAACATTCAAAGGTTGGGGGGGCGCTGAAAGGCATTAAGGACCGTTGGATGGAGAGTGAAGGTGTGGAGATGGTATAAAGGTGAAGGTTGATTAGCGCTGACGTGATGTATGATGTGCTGGTGGGCTCAGACGAATGAATGGATGATGGGGGTATAGTATGAGAATTAGGGTTGTAGGAAAATGAGGTTTTTCGGAGTTAGGATAGGGGAAACTGCAGTGTTTTAAGGATTTGGGGGTAAAAAAATAGGGGGCTCGGGAATTAGGATAAAAGTTAATATGACTTAACATATGTCCTAATAGGTCTTAGAATAGACATGAATTCCTACACACTATGACTAAATAACCTTTTAGAGTATAAAAACCCTCTTCTTATGATTTTATTCTTCGTATTTTCTTTGAAAATTATTTGAATATTGACAATCAACTACAAGATTTATCTGTATGACATATTCAGTCACCTTGTGATACTGTGAATTACACGAGTCTAACAACACATACCCCATCCTTTGTGAACATTTATACGATATACCATCAAGAAAAATGTAAAAGTATTAGATTTTTTCATCAAATCGACAAACATACCCCATCTTCATTAATTTCCACATGCACCCCCAGTTGTCCCGGAAATACCCAGTCGTAATAAAAGCTCCATATAGTGAAATCTCTCATAAAAACTTTGTACTTTGTCCTAATAAAATCTATAGACAATTGTTTTTACGCATATAATCAGTACTCCACACAATAAAATCTATGTTTCATATTTCATAAACATACATATGATATATGATATGAAAATTTGTAAATGTATTAGATTTTTTTGAGAAATTGACAAGCATATGCCATCTCTGCACACTAAAATATTTTCACATCAAGACATAATAATATTCCCCGTTCTCCTACACATACCTTCATATGATACATAATCATAGTTCTCCCGAAAATACCCCATCCTAATTTCATCTTTGCCATAAAATATCAACACAGTAAAAGCTCCACACAATGAAATCTCTCGTATCTTCACATGCTTTTTCTCTTGCACATACCTTCATACGATACATAATCATGGTTCTCCTTAAAATACCCCTTTCTAATTTTGTCTTTGCCGTAAAATCTTAATATAGTAAAAGCTCCACACAATTAAATATCTCACACATACCCCATCCAATGCAAAGATTCAATTCTAGCACTAATGCTAAAAAAAATATTGAATTAATTTCTTAACGCCAGTCTCCGCACAACTTCCTCCACACACACTTCTTCTGTACATGCTTCCTTCGCACAACCACATTCGAACAACCACATTATTCCTCCACACAACCACCATTGTACAATCTTGACCTATTAATGTTTAGCCAAACCGAACTAGAAAGATATCAACAAGCACTACTTGATGCTCATCTGATAATGCAGATCAAGACTGCATAGCCTGGAAAAATCATAAAAATTGAAATTAACAATATTAATCATTCCACAAATATACATATCTCTAAAATAAAAATCTCTACGCAACTTCTCTCCCACTCAAACTTCGTAATCTGCAAAATTAACAGTGATAATATTCCTTTTTCTCCCACACATACCCTGTCCTCTGCAAAAATTGATACAATATATGATCTAGAAATTTGTAAAAGTATCTTCGCACAATGACTTGTGTAGCCTGCCACTGCCGCACCCCCCCCCCCTTCCTCCCGCGCACGTTAAGGACCTGCAACCATGTTAGTAATGTAATCATGGGGAACAGTAGTACCTTAATAGTTCGAGTTTGTGTGTTAATGTCAGAGCACTCACCGTCGAAATGGCCACTTAGAAAATCAGTTTTTTGTTTATTTTTAAATCAATTGCCAGGTACTAAAAAATGTCAAAAAAAAAACACTCTCCACTAGGGGAATTATGTCCCATCATAAGGTGTTAGTCCAATAAAAACTTAGAAATAATATTTTCGGTAAATTATAAATTTATATTTGAATTCATGCAAAATAGAAAAAATCCGCATTTTCCTGAAACTTTGGCTAAAATGAAAAAAGAAAAAAGAAAAATAATGGACGGTCAGCTACAAATGCTATAGTCCCTGACGAGGTAGGGACTAATAAGCAGTTCAATTTTCCATTCAACATTGAAATTGATCCCAACTCAAACTTTTCCTAACTCCAAAAATCTTCTCAATTGTTTACATCATTTTATTAGATTTCCATCCAATATTAAAATTGATCCCAATTCAGACTCAGACTCAGCCTCAACCTAACTCAGAATTTATTCTCAAATTTTATTGAAGTATCGTAAATAAATAGTTCAGTCACCCATTTAACATTAAATTTGATCCCAACTCAGGCACAACCAAATTCAAAATATCTTATCAGTTGAAAGTATAATTTTTTTTCCACCAAAAAAAAGTCTAAATCCTTATTTTTCAATATTGAATCAAAGTAAACTTTTACATATTTATATAATTGTCTACATTTCATATATAAGCATTATATCCTCTGTAAAACTAAAACTAATTAGATGTCAAAGACATAACTTTTACAATTCCAAAATACCCATTACAATAACTCCAACCTGTATAAGACTGCTATAGACTGCATGTATTAAACATTAACTATTTTTTCTAAAAATCCTATTATTCATAGGAGTTAACTTTGTACCAAAAACAAATATGTTACTTTTCAAAAATTAGTAAACTTGTAATGATCCTTTTGGTTTTAGCAACTATGTAGATCCACTCGATGCGAATGCATGCTTGTGCTATCCTTATCAAGAACATTAACAAAATATTCCTTGGCATGTACAAAATCCTGGAAATGGAAGTTAGAGTGAGTGTGGGAGTGTTTCCAAGGGTGGTGGCTCGGGTGGTGTGGATGACGCAAGGGACTCAGGGAAGAGTGTTCATGAGATGACTGCAAGTGCGTGCAACTTCTTTCATGGACGAAAATTTTCCTAAGAGAAAATTAGTATATCAATATGGTTGTATGAATTTTCTTTCCACAAATATATTTATATTTGAATTTAATCATAATCATTTTAAATTATGGAAGTATATGTACATTAAATAATAAAATTATTTTAAAATAATAAAATTATAAATATGTTTTTTTAAATAATTACATTAGTAGCATTATTATTATTATTATAAGTTTGACAGGATTACATCTTTAACATGTTTAATATATTATTTTAATGAGAATTGAACTAGTAACTTCACATCAAGGAGTATCTTAACAAAGCACCTTATCACCATCTATATAAAAATCAGTGAACAATGAAATAATTTTTATAATTAAGTTAATTATATTACATAATTTAATTATGCTAATTTTATATGTTTTCTTTTTTACATTAAATACGATTTATTTTAAATTAATAAAATTGTAAATATGTTTTTTTAATGTAATTACATTATATGGTATAATTATTACAATTATGTTAATTACATTACATAATATAATAATTCTATTTGTATTACATCATTTAATGTTTTCTCTTAAATTAAGGATAATTACCATCTGAATTGAGATGGATGATATTATCCATTTAAATCTCAATTACTAAAATTATTCCTCATAAATAAATTGTAAATATTATATATAAATATTACTAGATGTAATTTTATATATATATATATTAAATTTTAAAATTAAAATTAATAATTTCATCAATCAAATATTTTAATTCTAATAAAAGTTATGTATTATGCTTATACAAGTTTAAGAATTAATAATTTTATAAAATTAATAATTCTTAAACTTGTATAAGCATAATATTTCTCATATACTTGTGCCTTTGATTCAGGTGATGGTCAATGGGATGTTGGAGGTTGGGGTATGGGAGTGGCATCACCAACCCTCTCTATGCAATAAAAATACACTAATCTTCATTCCCATGCCAAACTTTACTTTGTTTAATCATTCTAAAAGGGGAGACCTTTCTCTCTGACTATTCTAGTATGCCTAAGTTTTTCCCTCACTGTAGGTGGGGGAATTCCCTTGGTCTTATGATAGAGGAAGGTTTACATGCAGTGGAAATTTTGCAGAGCTATGGCATAGTCACCAAGATTTCTATCAATATTGGACATTGTACTTCTATTCTAGATTTGAATTGACTTGTGCATGTGATGCAAGAGCATATAACCTCCAAGTAAAAACTAGAGGTATTTCATTTACCAAGGGAGTTGGTTCCCTAATTGAAGTTAATTGTTAATTAAATGTATTTTCCTATGTTTTTCTTATAATTCTTATATGAGTAAGTGTTGACACTGCTAGATCCTGCCAACATAAAGGGGGTCTCCCCGATATGAACTCCCAATTAGACCTCATACCATTTGGTATAGGAGACCCTTCAGAAAATGTGGCCTGATTGTCATGTAATTAAAGGTTTTCCTTGGTTGTTGTAGCTTGCATAAGAGAGCAACATGCATGTACTTTTGAATGAGAAAGTATGTCTCGTGAAATGTTCAATTGCAAAATGTATCAAGGTTATTTCACTCCAAGGAAACAAAAAGTGTTTCTTTAGTACTTTTCTAATAAAGACACACACATATACATATGAAAGAATCGTTAAACATCAAGAAAAATAGTTCACTGACATAACAATCATTAAAACAAGTACAAAACACATTAAATAAGATGAGCACCAAAGCCAATGAAATAGTTCAATTTCATTAGTACATAAGAATGACAACATATACCACAAACATCCAAATAATAGTCTTAAAACATTTGCGAGATATGCCTGAAAATGTGTTAGCTAAATGAGCTTAGAATATTAAGTGAAAGTTCCAAGATACATTGGTACAATGAAATACCACTAGCTCCAATAGTGGAGTGTTGAGACACTACTCGCTCTCCAAAAGAACTATCTTCCTCTCCAATGCTTGGTTGGATAAGCCAAGGTGAAAAGTTTCTTATTTGAGTATTGAGGTTTCTTTTATAACAAAAGGTATGACCTTTCATATCCCCATGACTCTTAAACTCCCTCGTGACTCTTTGACTTCTAATGTGACCTTTGGAAATTTATATGACTTTTTCACTTGTCCATGTGACTCTTTTGTCCATATGTGACTCTTGGACTTCCACATATTTACATTTACATTATTTTCAAAAATTACGTCATCATGTGAAGACAACATGAAAATTCATTTACATTGGTGACTTGGACCCATGGTGACATGTACATAGAGTTCTTTTAGAAGTGACGACACTTCCACTATGTCTTCAATAATTGTAACAAATATTGCATTGTGATTTCCTTATACCCTCCAAATGGTTTCTTGAGATTATGGAGTCTTTATTAGTCATTATGCTAATCAAAATACATCATTATTTCAATTGTCACAATTTTTTTAATCTCTGTGCCTTTTTTCTTCAAGATGCTTCCTTGGATCCCCTTTCTTGACAGATCTCCTCACACATATTTTTCATGCTTTATTTAACACTTGCAGGTATAGATCACTCATGGAAAACAAACATTAGCCCAAAAATCTCCTACTCTATCATGCTTCATGCAAATTTCTTGACTATGGATAAACGGTGCACAAGGGGAAGATAGAGAGACCTTCTAGGTGCAGTATGCACTTGAAAGAGATAGGATAGGGATTCCTTGCTCACTAAGACTACGACATATGCAGTTCTAGAGGAGGAGGAGGTTTGGTGGGTGTAGGGTGCACTTGTAAGAGGCAAGGAAAGATAAATTTTCACTAAATTGTGCCATGTGCTTGAGAGGAGAGATAGGGCCACAAGGAGGGTGCAGGGTGCACTTGGAACACAAAGTGGAAGGCATCACTGCCCACTAGAAGTGTGCAGTGCACTCAATTGGGAGTCAAAGTCTTGACTAGACCAAGGCGTAGAGATAAGAAATAGGATGGAGGGTCTACTAGCTAGAAATATGTTGTGCATTGAAGAGAGAGAGGGATATTTTTGGGTGCAGGGGGTAGTTCTAGTTGACAAGGAGGATCTCCACTAGGCCCCATAAGTGCGTTGACTCTTCCTAGCCTAAAGGGAAGGCTTGCAAAGTCAGAAAATGTTTAAGTATGGAAGGATAACACATGGAAAAACACACTGAGTTAGGAGCAAGATCAATCATTATACATCTCAAATCATCACTAAAACTTAGACAAGACCCAAAACTAAGAAATATACATCAAAACTCCAGTTCACAAACGCTCTCCAAGTGCAACAAACAAAGTATGTGTAGTTGCGACACATAAGTGTCATTTTATGGGTGGAAAGTGTATTATGGCTCCAAAGTGTACCATAGGTATTCTTGATGATCTGAAAAAACTTATAAAGGAACATGGACAATTGTAACATGTATAGAAACATAAAATGACACTTGACGACCAAAAGTGACACTTCACATGTTAGAACATGGTCTCCAAAATTTGAAAATAAAAATATTTTGGAGGGTGTTATAGCAACGAAAATAGTAAGTTAAAACAAAATTAAATCTGCTCTTTGAGTATATTTTGATCATGTTTGAATGAGGTTAGAGAGATTTTTGGATCATTTTGATCTCTTAAAAAATATGTGGATATAGAGGATCCTAGAGATAAGATTTTTTGAGAATTTTATAGATTTGAACCTAATTATGGTTTCAAGAATCCTTTGTATAATTATGTAGCCTAAGAGCATGTAATTGAGGTGTGTGAAAAAAAATAAGAGTTTAGAGATTGATTGTGGAGGTCGAGACTAGCTAAGGCCAAATCAAAGTCCTATTATATGTAAATGAGACATAGTGGCCTTATATGTAATTAATATTTCCAATTGTGTGAGAAACTAATTAATATAAGAAGGATCACTTTTTTTCAAGTGTTAGTGGATCGATTAATTCCAAAGGTATTTGTTTACGTTGTGTAATATAATCTCTGTAATTGAAACTAATTGGTGTGGATCCAAATCTCGACCATAGTATGCAAGTGAACCATGTAAATCATATTTGAATGAAGATGTGTTGCAGGCTATTACATTAAATATTAGGAGGGATTGCACTTAGATTAAGTGCATAATAAGTACACAAAGGTCTCAGAATCAATTGGATAAAGCTAAGGAGAGAGAGAAATCAAGGTAGTAGTGTTGGAGTGCAACGATAAAGGCATTGATCATTGATCAAATCATGTAATTAATGATCCAAATGATCATGTAAAATAAAGGAAAAATGGAAGTGTTGGACTGTATTAAAAACTATTGAATGACTAAGACGGTACCCATAAATTATTAGTCCAGGGATGTCTTTTATTTCAATGACAGTTGCGCTGTCTGTGTCGATACATCAAACCAGCAGAAAAATAAAAATAAATAGGAATTTTTGCTGAATAAATTGTTGAAACTTAACACTCATGCAGGAATAAAAAAATATATAGGAATGTAATCATGCCTCAATTAAACGGTACCTAGCGTGCCACACAACAGTTACACCAGCTGGTATTTCTCGTCACATCCTTGTAACAATATATAATATCGAAACTGAAGTAGATCTACTTACAGCCAGAACAACATCAACAATAGTCCACCCATACGCAAAGTAAATAAGAAATATAGTACAAATACTTTAACCATTGCAGTCCCTTCTAAAGAGGAGGGCCCTTCCTCCCTAGCAGGGCACAAGAAGTGATAGAAATTAAATGAAAATTAAACCAGACAACGCATGTAACAAAAACAACGTGATATCTTTGTATTAATATGACCAAAATTACAGAGCCAAAAGTAATACTATTCTCTGCTAACCCGCTGACCTCAAGGGTCGAGATTTATATAATGGTTACATGTTCAGAAAAATGAGGAACAGATCAGTAATGAGAATCTTATGATTCTCATGTTGATCAAAATAAGATACATATAGTTACAACCAATTCCTTAATAAAAATTCTGACTGGGAGATTATGGATTACAATCAAAATTGCCTAAAATTTGTCATCCTGAAATATAATATGTAATGAATTCTACAGTTGTCATGAAAAATGACAGCTATAGCATAACAACAATTGAGGACAGTCCAGCGTCTAGAAGTTGACGATATCCAATCAGCAATACAACTGTAACAATAGTTTGCAATAGTGGCTTTGTAACAGCACCGTGATGTAACATCATCGTAGTGTAACAGCTCACTGTAACAACACACTTTCAACTGCTTTTGTATGCCTCATTCTCTAAGTCTTTTGTGCTAATAATAACATCTGGAAGGACAATAAAGACTAGAGAACGTCTTCCAACATTCATCCCAGTTATCCAAAAAAATGAAATGATACATCATAATAATTAATGAAATGACAAGATAATAAAATAAGGAAAAACAACACTATTTAAGATAGAAAAGAAGGGAAAAAGGAAAAGGTAGTCTCAAGGTTTGAGGTAATAAGGTAAAAATGGGGGAAACAAATGTAGGAAATAATTACAAAAAATGGCACCCAACATCTTCCCCCAGCTGAAGCACTTCCATGTCCTCATGTAAAAAATCTCATCTCCCTTGATAATATCTCCTATGTAGGTCAATAAAGTCATAGGCATCAGCCGTGTCTTCATCTGGAAACCTGTACCCTTGAGTAGCCATCAGCTATCGTCTCCAAGACTCTTCTTTATATTTTCTTAGTTCATAAAGAAACTGGTATTCCTCTATTGGTAGATATTTCAAAGGGAATTTAAATCTTAGCCCAATCCAAGAAGCACCAAGGGTCTTTATTACCTGGGCATATGCTTGTACATG
This sequence comes from Pinus albicaulis, assembly GCA_034641835.2. Lineage (NCBI taxonomy): Eukaryota > Viridiplantae > Streptophyta > Pinopsida > Pinales > Pinaceae > Pinus > Pinus albicaulis. The sequence goes on along the minus strand of CM076569.1, from coordinate 907,621,672 downwards.
TATAACAACTATTACAAAGTTCTGAAATGCAAACGGGTCCCCTTCCCATTAGGGGAATTTTGAGGTCTAAAATTGGCCTCCTAAGGAAATTATAAAATAATGGTGGAAATAATATAATAAGATTTCATTACGTCATCAAATTTTAGAGGGAAAAAATAAAAAACTACTTATTCAACTCGTATTTTCAACTTATCTCCCAAAGTCTTTACTCAAATTTCGAGCGGGAGTACTTTTTGGATGAAAAATTTAATTACTCATCCAAGAAGTACCATGTTGCATACTTTCAATGGACCTTGCAACACAAAAAATGAGAAATACATGAAAAACATGATTGCAATCATGTCTTTTTAATGTATTTCTCATTTTTCGTGTAGCACGGTCCATCGAAAGTATTCAACATGGGTGATCAGTAGATGAGGAATTAAATTTTGCATCCAATGAGTATTCCCACTTGAAATTTGAGTAAAAAATTGGGGAGATAAGTTAAAAATACGAGTTGAAAGGTAGTTTTATTATTTTATTATTTTTTAATCTTTTTACCCTTTTACTTAAAATATTGTGAATCATCCCCCATGGTTGAAATCATCATCTTGAATCTTATTGGTTCTTATAAAGTTTATTTTGGTTGTAATTTTTTCTTAGGAGGCCCATTTTAGACCTCAAAATTCCCCTAATGAACAACTCAAGACTACTGGTTTTTGTACACTTCAGACATGACCCAGTTAGGGCTCAACTCTTCATTTGTGAAAATCGATTAAGGCAAAATTCCATGATCCTTCTTCTATAGGTGGAAACAGGTTTCTTTATCCCAAGAGTGCTCAACATCTTTCTAAATTCCTGCATTAATTTGGCGGCCCTTCCTGGTTCTGCTCGGATCCATAATGTTGTCTTTTCTTCATTGGCATCCATAGATTTTGTGGATAGATGCCACTCAATTTTATTCCTCATAAATGACACAAAGGCTCGTAACTAAAAATACCCCATATAGGAGAATATAGTTACTACCATTTCCATACTAGGATGCTCACAAATGATACTGTGCAAAAATAAATCACACAACAGGCTTTGTTCATCAAAATGAAAAGCACGAAAAAAATCTAAAAAGATGCGGGTGGAAGAACCCATATAGGGCCTATTCTCCATGATGGAATTTAACTAAAATAGATACTAGAATTCCCATAGGAAAATGGGGTAGGATGGGGAAGGTTGCCTGCACCCCAACAAATTGAGGGAAAATCTCATGGACTTTTTTCTTATCCATAGTCAGATCCTAAACATGCTGCTGTAATAGCAGTAACTGTTCCTTCTGCTTCTTTACGACTTCCTTTTGTTTACACTCTTCCCAACCTTTCTTTAGTTCTTCCTTCATCTATTTTTCCTGTAAAGAAATTATTTCCTTCTTATGTTCTTTCAGTGAGATTACCCCTTCCCGAAGGGAGATTGCTTCCTGTTTCCATTTCTGCAATTCGGAAATCAACAAAATTTTCTCGCAACTCCATCCTGTGGCGAGACCCGGCGTTCCTCTGCATTCAACATCAATAGTGGGTCTAACTGCATCTCTTGGATGGGCCTATTCCACGTCTACTATTGGTTCTTGTGTAACAACAACTTCATCAATGGGTTTTTGTGTATCAACCCCTTTATTTTTGCCTAGACTAGCCTCTGTGTCCATTGTTGGTTCTTCTGTAACAATAGTGACCTCCATAGGTTCTTGTGTATCGACTTTTAGGTCAATTACTATGGGAGGCTATGATTTAACTAATGGTTCTTGTGTAACAACGATACCCTTAGCAGGTTCTTATGAAATAGCCTCCTGAAGTTCTATTTGTGTCTTCATTGAGTCAGTGTTTTCCCGACAAGCCCTATACCCTGCTGCTGTTAATTCCTGAGAACATGCTGCACATACAAATACTAAAATTTTCTTCCCCCCAGCTAATATATACCTTAACAATTCATTTTATTTTCTTAAATTTTCAATTTCTAAAAGTAGAACATGAGTTTCGTCCTTACCTGATGAGGAGGGTTCTTCTCCTTCTTCTTCTGATCCTTCTGCTTATTTCTGATTCTTGGTTGTGGGCAATGGTTCCATTGGCAAGCTAACTCTCATCCTCTATTTTGGACGGCTGTCTCTAATCGGCTTGTCAATAGGTTCTTTTCCAATTCTTTCCCCGAAAGGTCGAGTCTAGACTTCAGCTTCTGCATGACTTCCTTCCGAAATCCCAACATGTTTTCTCCAGCTTGTCCTAGGCCTTTTCCGTTTAAATTATTCCTAGCTTCTTCCTTGTTGGCTTAGGGCATCCAACACAATCAATTTGATAATTCCATGGTTGGTCACATAGGCTTCAAGATGTGTTGTCATCTTAACCGCCGCAGCCATATGGTTAATGTTTCCTAATAGGAAAAATGGGAGGTTGATCTTCTGCTGGTGCTGAAGATGATTTCGTAAAGGGAAGTGGTAATTGAAGACGATTATAGATCTTCTCTTGCAATTAATTTACTTTATCAGACCCAGGGTGACATCTACCCATGGTTGGGGGAGGGATAATCTATAAAACCCTCTTCCCTTCTTTTCCAGCCTTTCCTCTCCTTCAAGAAAATCTTCCTTCAAATAAGGATCATTAACTTTCCTGTTGAACCATCTCCGTCCTTCAGCTGGCAATGTGGTCACTTGGGAAACCACTTCTTTTATTACTTCAATTTGCAGGCCCCTGACTCATGTCTGGTGGTCATTCAAATTCTTAGTGAATTCAATTGCAATAGCCTCGTCCAAGCCTTCCAACCTCTGAAAATATTCAAGCCACCCAGCGTCCCTAAATACCTGATAAGCTTCTAGATAGTTCTTCAAAGCTTTAATGGATTCCATCTCATGTATTATTGTTGCTCCTCCCATCTTGTTGTTACTCTGAATCACTCCTTAAGCTTGACCAACCCTAATATCGTTGCACTACTTGTTCTCTCTCAATACCCTACTCTACTTATCCCAAATTGAGAATTTCGGATGAGGATACAAGACTTCAGCTAGGGGAGGTGATGAGAGGTGACAGGATTTTCGAATTACTAAATTTTACTTCGCACATTCCTACATTAATGTCTAATTATGGAAAATAACAGGCTTTAAGTACAAATTCCTTTTCCGGCCAAATTTTTTCATAATTGGTTATCGTGCTATTTAATCTGATGCATGCAGGATTAATGATGGTTTCAAGACTATGGATTTCTTGCAATGATTACGAGATTTATCCCCCCCCCCAGCTTTAATGGTGACGGTCACCCATGACCGTCACGGGAATGTCATAACTTGCTTTTAATCATCAAATTATTAAATGATGATGTTACCTTTTTAAATGACATACCTGAGACAATGTGAAGGAGGAATTTAATGTGATGGTGTAACTACTTCTAGTGATCGTGGCGGTCACGCTTGACTTTTGCAATTATTGTTGTATGTCAGCATAGCGACGAGATATGAAACATTGTTCATGGTTGTCGACTGTTACATGTGTAACAGCCAAAACAACCACTGTGTTATTATTGAGAAAACATGATAATTAGGAAAAATGGATACAGAAAAGAAACAAATGAGCAACATCATCTTGTAAAATATTTCGGGAAGGAAAGATGATGTTTTGAAAAAGGGAAAAAAAAACTGGGTGTAACAGCCACCACAGAAGTGGTTTTCAAATGTTACAAATTGTCTGACTGTGCCCCGAAAGAGGTTTTCACAATCATCTATATATATATTAAACATGTGTAACAACCGCCACAAGGGTGGTTTTCAGTTGTTACACTTATTGGAATTTCAAATTTCAGGCTGCACAGGGGAGCATTCCCCTGCTGCTGTAACATAAATATTATAGTTTGTGACAATGTTAACAAATGATTCCTTCGAATAAGGTTGATGATATAACCTCAGACGGTGCCCATTAACTAGTAACGATGTCTTAGCACTATAAATGGTAACCAATTTTACAATCCCATTTTCAAAGATTGTGTCTACTTCGTAAGGACCTAGCCATATGGTGCAGATCTTGCCTTTGAAATCTTTGAATCTTGAATCGTACAAGAGAGCCCAATATCCTTTCTAAAAAATTTTCTTCTTAATGAACCTATCATTCCATCTAGCTCTTTTCTTCTGAATGATCTCTATATGTTGAATGGCAGCCAGCCGTTTCTCTTCCAACTCATTGATTTGGTTCAATATTTATCTTTGCACTGTGCTTAAATATAGATTTACCTATAATGTTATTCTCAATGTCTTTATTTCGAACTCTATGGGGAATAAAGGATTATTACCATACACCAATTCATACGATGAGAAGCCTGTAATATTCCTCCATGTTGTTCTGTAAGCTCACAACACCTCTGGAAGTTTTTCGGCCCAGTTTCTTCAGTGGATGGCTATTGTCTTTGTTAAAATTCCCTTAATAACTTTGTTGGTGCTCTTCACTTGACCATTTTCTTGTGGGTGATAAGGTGAAGTGATCCTATGATGAATTCCATACTTATCAACTAATTTCTGGATCAAATGAGATGTAAATTGAGGCCCCCCATCCGTCACTATCTCCCTAGGTATTCCGAAGCGAAAAAAAATATCTTTGAATAGGAATTCTAAAACAACCTGCTCTATAGCTCTAGTTAGTGCCTTTGCTTCGACCCACTTTGTGATATAGTAGGTGCAGACCAATATGTATGATATTTGCTGTGATGAATAATTAATTGGCCCTACAAAATCTAGGGCCCATTTTTGAAATGGATCTATCACTATCTGAGGTTGGAATGACATCTCCTCTGATTTCAGAGGCTGGCCCATCCTTTGGCAGTTATCTCATCCCTTCACAAACTTCTTGGCATCCTAGAATATATTTGGCTAGTAGTACTCTGTTGAGAGTACTTTATACCTCATTCTCTTGTCCACGAAGTGCCATCCACAGGGTTCCTCATGACAAGCTTTCAATATATCAAAGACCTCATCTTCTCTAACACAATGTAAAATCTTAAATTCTAGTCCAGTGTGATAAAGATTGCCCTCTATCCAGGAGTAAGTAGCACTCTGTTGTATGATCTTCCTTTTTTATCTCGAAGATAAATGGTGTGGAAATTTTCCTGCAGCAAGATAGTTGGCTATATCTGCATACCATGGTGAGTGAGTAGATGTGGAAAAAATATATTCATCTAGAAAATAATCCTTAGTAGGAGTGCAGTTATCACCTATAGTTAACCTAGAAATAAAATCATCAACCACATCATCTTTTCCAGGTTTATCTAAAATAGTTATATCAAATTACTGTAATAGAAATAACCATCGTGTAACTCTACCATTGGTAACAAGTTTATTCATTAAAAATTGAATTGCAATGTTGTCAGTGTGTACAAATACTTGATACTCGGTGATGTAGTGCCGAAATTTATTGATAACTTGCACTACTACTAGGAATTCATTCTTGGTCAATGTGTAGTTGAGCTCAGCAAGAGTTAAATTCTTACTGATGTAATAAATGGCATAAGATTTCTTTTCTTCCAGCTGCCCCAAAACAACACCCACAGCTATGTCATATGCATCTGTAGCGATATGGAATGAAAGTCTCTAGTTTGGTCCTTGCAAAACAGGTGCTACTGTTACATAGTTCTTTAACTTCAAAAAGGCTTGCTCACACTTCCTTGTCCACACAAATTCCACATATTTCATGAGAAAAGAAAACAGAGGAGATGAAACCTTTGAAAATTTTTCTATAAATCTCTTATAGTACCTTTCATGTCCCATAAATCTACGTACCTCTTTTTGAGTTCTGGGAGTTGGGATTCTCGAGATTACCTTAATTTTTGCAGGGTCTACCTTGATTCCATTTGCCGAAATGAAATGTCCCAGCACGATCCCATCGGTCATCATCATGTGGCACTTCTCCATGCTCAAAGAAACATTAGTTTGTTCACAACATCTTAATACCTTTTCCAAATTAACTAGTGTTGTTTCAAAGGCATCCCTGTAGGGTGTAAAGTCATCCATGAATATTTCGAGACATTCATTCAGGAGATCCGAAAACATACCCAATATTTCCCTTTGAAAATTTGCTGGCGCATTGCAGAGGCCAAAAGGAAGGACTCTGTCTGCAAAGGTACCCCATGGGTAGGTAAAGGTTTTCTTGTCTTGGTCTTCCATGGCAATCTATATTTGATTATAGCCACTCAACCCATCCAGGAATGAAAAAAAAAAAATTCCCAGAGAGAGTATCCAGGACCTAGTCAATGAATGGTAAAGGGAAATGGTCCCTTTGGGTGACCTTGTTAAGTTCTCTATAGTCTACATAGACTCTCCATTTTCCATTATTTTTCAAAACAATGACAAGAAGAGATACCCATTGACTACCAGAAATTGGGTAGATGAAATTAGCATTAAGGAGTTTTTTCTAATTCCTCTTTCACTATCTCCTTAAGTGTAGGATTCATTCGGCGCTGCAGTTGTCTAACTGGTTTGCAGACCTATTTAAGGTAAATGTGGTGAGTGCATAGGAAAGGATGGATTCCTTTCATATCAGTGTAGTCCCATGAAAATTCCTTTTTATATTTCTGTAACATTTGTATCAACAATTTGTTCTGTTCAGTAGTCAAGTTAGGATTAATGTTTAAATATTTCCCTGGCTCAATTTCAACAGGACTACTGTTAGTATGTAGAGAAGTTCTCAAATGTTCGATATTTATGTCATCTTCCTCATCTTCTTCCCCTGGATATCTAATAGAGGCAACCGAGAGTGAATTGCTAATAAAACCATTAATAATGTCATCCTCTTTTTCATCCTTAAAGTATTGTTCTTTTCCAAGTGTGAGGAGAGGTAGGGAAAATCAGATTCAGGTTCAAATTCTTCCCACTAGGGACTTTTCAAATCCATATGCTATTTCAATGGGGGGTAAAGGTTCAGTTTCTTAGTGGCCTGCCCATCTAAGATCACCATAGATCCAGATCTACATCATATATATGCATTTGTAGTGGCTATCCATGGTCTCCCAAGATTAAAGGATGACCCCCAAACTTGGATTTAGTGTGTAAAATGAGAAAATCAACTAGATAATTCCAATAAGCTATAGTGATCACCATATATTCTATAATTCCCTTAGGCTTGACATGATATCTATCTACAAATTCAAGCAATGTAGGTGTAGGTCTGAGTCCATGAATTCCTAGGGAGATAAAAGGATCTTTGGTCATTACATTAATGGATGCCCATATATAAATCAGAGTGTTAGTTATGGGTTGGTCATCAATATGGGTAGTCACTGTAGGATTCCCTGGGTCATTATATTTAGTCAACAAAGGCTGATCAATCATTAGTTCAGACAGTTTCCCCATAACATGGATAGTAGCAGGGTTTTTCGGTTTTCTTCCAGGATTTTTGACACACATATATCTCATTGTTTTGGCATAGATAGGTACTTCCTTAAGAGCTTGTAACATTGGAATCATAGGGCCCTTGTTTTTGTTTAAGTTTTGAACTTTTGGCCAAGACATTTTGAACTTTGACTCTTTTTGAGTTGCGGAATAAATACACATAGCAACCGCGACCGCGCCGCAGCGACCAGGAGTTGCGGAGCTACCAAGGTGGCGCGGAAGCACTTGATAGCTGGAGATCGAACAGAGATAAGTGCATATGAAAGAAACACAGCAGAAAACAGAAAGTGGAACACACAGACATCAGAAGAGAAGCTGGGAAAAGCCAGAGTGAAGACACAGAGAAGCTGCCAGTCGCGAGGAGCGGGTGAATAAAAGGCGATCACCCGGCTGAAGGAGGGGATTATTGTTGAGGGTTGAATGGATGCGAGAGAAGTCGCGAGGATCAAGACCTGAGGAAGGATGCGCAGAGCAGCTGCGGAAGAATCATGCCTGTTCTTCCTATGGTTTCTTACTTTCTATGTTCTTCCTTTCTGTTCTCAAACCCATCTGTATCCGACTTGTGAGTTATCAGAGAAGAAAGCTATGTAATCATGTATTCGGCCAGAAGAATAATACAAGGAAGGATTGCTGTCTCAATACGTTGTTCATGCGTTGTAATGTGTTTACACTGATTTAAAAATTTTAAGTTGCGACTGTCTGAATACTTAGTTAGTGATCTTGCATGTGTAATTTGGTATATGTAATGGATGCACTTTCTTTCTTTGGTTGCGGGTTTATTCCTTACCAGTGATCTCATCCCCTTATGCATGTGGTCGCGGCACGCCTCGGGTGAGACGCACTGCTCTCCAAGAGCGGGGTGAAAATGCCGGCGTGTTCTTAGACTACACCGGACCCCTTGTTGGCCACAACCCTTGAACCTGGGTCTTGCCCGCGAGACCTGACTTTTCGCCAACAAATGGTTCCGTTGCCGGGACCTGAATGTTCTGAGGGGATCTAGATCATGGTCTTGAGGATTTTTGAAGGAGCAATAAGGCGATGGTGGGATGATCATCTTGACCAGTTTATTGCTCAACAAGCAAAGCTGACCAAGAAAAAGGAGGCGGCGATCAGGGAGCTTGTTCTTTTCTCTGACTTAGCTAGTGATACGTACGAAATTTTCTGGGGAAGGTTCCCTACGGACCTTTACAACTGGTTGCGGAGGTTACGAGCGACGGTTCCCCAAGAAGGCTTGCGGAAGATAAACCGCAGGTAGGCGCACGAAGACTTGGTAGCACTGCATCGGGTAGATACTGAACTAACCCGCGCAGTGGATTTTTGGGTAAGGACCACGTAGGAAGGATACGCTGTGGAGTTTGCCGCTGAGTGTTACCAATCCTTCTCGAAGGCCGAGGCTATTTTTCACTCAGGGCTGAGGGGGAAGCTGTTGAAGGAGATTCCGCTGTGGATCAAAGCCCTGATGGTGGACGAAGGGTTGATTGAATTCCACAAAATGAGTATGGAAGCGTAAACCACCCGTACTGGGGGAAGGATTGAGGGGACCGATGCTGTGTAGACTGTAAGAGTGGGGAGCGGGGGATGGACGTTGAGGCCGCATGCAAGTTGCGGGAGTCACGTGCACATCGGCGGGCACAGATCGTCGATAGGTGGCGAAGAAGGGTAATGAGATATTTGAAGAGAAGGGAAATCGAGAGGAGAAATCAGAAGGAGGCGCCTCAGAAGACAAGAACCATGGGTTTGGATACCCGGACAGGAGACGGGACGGCAGCGGACGTACAGTGGGTGCATGGGAGCCCAGCGACGCGAGAAAGAGAAGTAACGACTAGCGAAGATAATGGAAAGATGCAGCCCGAAGAAAGCTCCGATGACGAATGGCACAGCGTGATGCAGCAGATGTTCTAGGATCAGACGGCACCCACCCCTCCAGGCAGCCCTACGTCCCGCTTTCCGCATGGCCAGGATCCCGACCTTCCCCTGGTACTTTATCAACCTTTAAGAAATATTTTTATTCAGTTACAAGCATTAAGTCAGTCATATAGTAGTTCAGTGGCGTCGGTAACGGCCGGTAGCAGCAGCGTTACTAGTAGTAGTATTTTCCCTAGTGGGACCGTTACGCAACCAGGACCCGGAGGTTTTATCCTGGTTAATTCTCCGCAAGTACACATGGCTGGATCTTTCACCCGGTACCCAGAGTTCTCTGGCCGGGGAAATGACGACGTAGAACAACACTGGTATCTGTGCGAAGCCATCTGGAGGGCTCGCCAGACGCCTGATGCAGGGAAGTTAATAGAGTTTCAAACCACGCTCAGAGAGAGAGCTCTGCGTTGGTTCATCAAGTGGTCCGAGGCGCACCCTAATCCTGTAATTGCGGACGTGAAACGGGATTTTGTCCGCGAATTCAAGCTTCCCCAGACAGACCAGCAGGGCCTGTCCGAGCTGTGGGAAATTAAGCAGAAGGAAGGAGAGACCGCGTGGGAGTTGATGCGGCGATTCAAGGATGCGATCGGGAAACTGAGCTACCTGATCGATCCAAACCACCAGAGGGACTGGTTCATCAAGGCTCTGCTCCCCTTGACACGAACCCCTCTCACTCAGCAGAAGATTGATAATCTGCAGGATTCTTTGGAGCAGGCCATGAATATTGAAGCCATGGCGGGATACCCCCAGGAATACAGGAGGGGCTGGCCCCGCAAGACCCTTCTCTGATAGGGTTGCAGCACCAGATCGCCAGCTTGACTGAAAAGCTCAAGGAAATTCAGCCAGCGAGACCAGTGCGACCGAATGTTTGGTGTACTCATTGCCTGGTCGAGGGACACGTCGCAACCGAGTGTCCTCGGTTGCGCAGCGCAGGGGTTGGACCCTCAGTTGCAGCAATTCAGGGGGGTCCACCACCAGGGGGTGGCGCGGCGATGAACCCGCAGGGAGTCTACCAGCCGCAACAGACCTTTGCGGGGTTCCCACCGCAACCGGGGTCCTCCACCACAGAGTACTGTGAGATTTTCCGGACGATGGGGCATCCTCCTCGGATGTGCCCGATATTACAGAAGTACTCCACGGTCCCGAATAATGTATACTGCAAAATTTGTGTGTCTACGACCCACAACACTGAGCAGTGCAGGGCGCTTGACGCACTTGTGGATCGATTGGATCGTCCCTCGTACAGGGTGAACAAGGCTCCAAGGGGAAGAGGTGGCGGCATGCGGGGAGGCCGAACAGGCGGACGCGGTCCGGTAAAATGCTACAACTGTGACCAGGAGGGTCATGTGGCTCGAGAATGTCCCCTTCCGCGACGACCCTGGTGTTCCCAGTGTCGGGTCAACGCCCATGCTACAGAAGACTGTCCGGAGCTCATCAAGAAGTGGGAAGAACGGGTGAGGCAGAGGGGAGCGAATCTGATAAACTCAGAACCGCGCAGCACCGCAACCCCTGACATGCAGAATGTTGCGATAGTAACACGGGGTGGAAAGAAGACTGGAGACGATGCCCACGAGAAGGAGCCAGCATGAGTGGTTCGGCCGGCATCCCCAAAGAGGTTGATCAGGCCCGATGTCCAGAAGAAGTATTTTCAGGAGGCGGTTGAGGCATTCGCCCAGTTGCGGAACGAGGGAGGGCTGGAGGAGCCCTGGCGGCCGGAATCCGGTGCGTAGGACGCCGCAGATACTGTGGTCGAGGATTGGCTCCGGCTATTCCTCAATATTGTTGATAACGCTGGGCTGCGGCAACAGCTCAAGCATGCTTTAGACGGAGCGCTGCAGGGGCACGCAGAACCCAGAAATCCGGTGGACGCTAGGCCTCAATACGTGCAACGTGTCAAGCGGAACAAGCAACGAACAGGCAAAGAATTCCGGCTTAACACGCAGGTCGCAGGATTCCAAATCAGCGACACCATGTTGGACTTGGGATCCGACGTCAATATTTTGCCGCGAAAAACATGGGAGGCTCTTGGAAAGCCACGGCTCGCCTATTCCCAAATCCAACTCAGGATGGCGAACCAGTACTGTATTTTGCCAGTCGGCTGACTCGAGGGTGTCGAGGTCGACGTTGCGGGGGTGAAGACATACACCGACTTTGAGGTTATTGATATCATGGGCGATAAGGACCCCTATCCTGCTTTACTTGGCATTGATTGGGCTTTTGAGAATTATGCGATCATCGACCTCAAGAAGGAGCTGATGATTTTTGAGGATGGGGAGGTACGGGTCACTCAGCCTCTCGACCCGTATCAGGGTCCGCAATATACAGAAACAGTGGACAGTCGGGAGGATGCTCAGATGATGGACCATCTCTATCAGATGACTGCAGGGAAGCGGGACGATTATATTAACCCGACCGCAACTGGCTCTATCAGTTGGCGGAGTGTGCAGAGCTCGGAGCTCGGATCCAAGCTCGCGTGGGAAGACTGGCAGCAAGGGGGGTATGAGACCACTACGCGGAGATGTGCCTCCATCGCTCAGGTCCGGTGGGTAGGGACTGAGATCCGCGGATACCCCACATTATCAAACATGCAAGCAGTGAATACTTTTATTGCCAAGGTGGAAGACCGGGTCCCAGAGGAAAGCCGGATACCACTTTTGGATGTGGCCTTGAAGTCAACATCGGGACGATGGTGGAACAATCACCGCAACACTCTGTTGCGATGGGAGCGTGTGGCAGATGCTCTACGGGCACGCTTCAAAGAGGATAAAGGGCCCTGCATTACACTTAAACATCATGGAGCTTCCGACCCGCGACGGCATTTGCGGGCGTGCGAGGAACAGTGGCGTAGCGCAAGGTATCCTGAGGAGTTGTGGGTCCACAGGTTTGTCCACTCCCTGGGCACAATTCCCTAGGCCTGGTACCTAGAGGAAGAGCGGAAACGGGGAACCTGCTCCTGGCAAGCAGTCGCGGAAAAGTTCGTCCAGAGCTTCTCGTTCGAAGGGGAGACAGCGCAGGAATCTCAGGCCCTACAAGCCGTCAAGGAGGTTCTGTTTTTCCGCCATCCTGAGCCTGATGAGGGCCCGGTGGCGTCACGCTCCGGGGTCAAGCGCGAATTGGTTTGCCAACGAATTGACGGCGATCCGGAGGATGATAGTTTGGAGGACCTTAGGCATCTCTATTTTGACGAGAAGGAAGGCGAGCGCAGCATCCGCGACGAGCCGACGACAGAAGGAGTCCATTTGCAGCCCCTAAAGACAAAGAAGCTGAACATTGGAACGGAGGAGAAACCTAAGCTGGCAACGGTGGGAGATTACTGGGACGAGGAGACGACAAGAGAAATTTTCAGCCTCCTCTGGGAGTATGAAGATTTATTTCCGTCATCAGTTGCGGACCTGAAGGGGATCAAGGGGGATCTGGGCGAGATGCGCATCACACTGAAACCAGGAGCCAGGCCGGTGAAGCACCGACCCTACCGGTTGAATCCACGTATCAAAGAGAAGGTCAAGATGGAGATCGACAAGATGCTGGCTGCGGGTCTCATCTTTCCTGTAGAAGAAGCTGAGTGGGTAAGTCCCATTTTCATCCAGAACAAGAAGGACAAAGCGGAAATCCGTGTCTGCGTAGATTATCGGAGTTTGAATAATGCTTGTATTCACGATCTATTTCCCACTCCCTTCAGCGACGAAGTTCTAGATCATGTCGCGGGAAACGAAGCTTATTCCTTCACTGATGGGTTTTCGGGCTACCATCAGGTGCGCATCGCTGAGGAAGACAAAGCAAAGACGACATTCACAACTGAGTGGGGATCATTCGCATACCACGTTATGCCGTTTGGTCTAAAGAACGCACCGGCTGTGTTTTCCCGGATTGTCATTGCTGCTTTCCGGGAGTACATTCACAAGTTCCTGGAAGTCTACATGGACGACTGGACTGTTTACAGCCTGCTGAAGAAACACGCCTCCCTGTTGCGTGTTATGTTCGACCGGTGTCGCCAGCTGCAGATTTCCTTGAACTTGAAGAAATGTATTTTTGCAGTACCATTCGGCACACTCTTGGGTCACGTGGTGTGTAAGCAAGGGGTTTGCGTTGATCCTGCCAAGGTCGTGGTCATCGTCCACATGGAGGCCCCCGAGACTGTGAAGCAGTTGCGGGCACTGCTCGGGCACACAGGATACTACAGGCGGTTTATCCGCAATTATGCCAAAATCACTACCCCTTTGGAGAAACTGTTGCGGAAGTCAGAAGCATTTGAGTGGACGGCGGAGTGCAGGAAGGCACTCGACACATTGAAGGAGAAATTGGCGACGACACCCATACTGGTCCATCCGAACTGGGATAAGCAGTTCCATGTGCACATTGATGCGTCCGGGATTGCACTTGGCGCTGTATTGGCGCAACCCGGGGAAACAACAGTTGACCACCCCGTATACTTTGCCAGCCGACGGTTATCGAATGCGGAGAAGAATTACACCACGACCGAGCGAGAGGCGTTGGCGATGGTGTACTCTCTTCAGAAGTTCCGCCACTACCTTCTGGGCGGCAAATTTACATTTTTCACGGACCATTCGGCATTGAAATATCTGGTCAATAAGCCGGTGTTGGAAGGAAGAATCTGTCGATGGCTTCTACTTTTCCAGGAGTTCACGTTTGAGGTGATTGTCAAGCCTGGCAGGTTGAACGTTGGTCCTGATCACTTATCCAGGCTGGAGACGGGAGAGAATGAAGGTCCGTTGGACGATCAGCTCCCGGATGCTGACCTATTCTGAGTTGAAGCAGTCCCAGACTACCTGGCTGACATCGCCACGTATCTGACAACGGGACAGTGCCCCGAGGATTACACCCCTCTTCAGAAACGCCACTTGGTTGTCTGGGCGGCCGATTATCAATTGATCGCAGGGCAGCTGTACAAACTGGGCCTGGATGAGGTGTTGCGCAGGTGTGTTCTTGACCACGAGCGGGAAGCAGTGATGTGGGAATGTCACAGCGGTGTTGCGGGAGGACATGTGGGTGCGAAACCCACCGCAAGGAAGGTGCTTCAAGCTGGCCTATGGTGGCCGACGGTACATGCAGACTGTAAGGCCTATGTGAAACGTTGCGATATTTGTCAGAGGACGGGAAGGCCTTCGCACAGGGACGAGCTTTCGCTACACCCGGTGCATGTGTTGCGGCCATTTGAGAAGTGGGCTGTTGATTTCGTAGGCCCCATCGCACCAATCGCTCGCCATTCCAAAGCCCGGTACATCATTACCGCGACGGATTACCTCACACGGTGGGCTGAGGCAGCAGCGGTACGCGACTGATCGGCAGAGACCGCTGCTCGGTTCATCTTTGAACACATCATCAGCCGCTTTGGCTGCCCACGGAGCTTAACCAGCGATCAGGGTACGCATTTCATTAATGCCATGGTCAAGTCGCTACTGGACACCTTTATGATTCAGCATCATAAAATCATCCCATACCACCCACAGGCCAATGGTACGGTGGAAGCCTTCAATAAGATTCTTGAGAAGGGCTTGACTAAAATTTGCAATGCTCAGCGGGACGATTGGGATGAGCGGCTACCAGCGACATTATGGGCTTACCGGACCACGGTAAAACGTTTGACCAACCAGACGCCTTTCCAGTTGGTGTATGGCAGGGAAGCGGTGATTCCCGCCGAGTTCACCGTACCCAGCCTTTTGATCGCAACGTCCCTTCACTTCTCAGAAGAGGCGTCACTGAGGGAACGCCTCCAGGAGCTACAGGAGCTGGATGAGGCCCGATTTCTTGTGGAATTCCACCAGAAGGTTCAGAAGGCCAGACAGAAAGCATGGCACGACCGCCACATCAAAACTAAAGCTTTCCAAGTTGGCGGCAAGGTTCTCTTATACGACAGCCGGTTCCAGAAGTTTCCAGGCAAGCTCCAGATGCATTGGCTGGGACCGTACTTTGTCATCGAGATCCGCGACTCAGGAGCCGTTCGATTGGCACAACTGGACGGCACAGTTCTTCCGGGATGGGTGAATGGCGCACGCCTGAAGCCCTACCAGGAGTAGGCACTTCTCACTTTTTCATTAATAACTCTCGCAACCGAGAGAACCCGTAGAGTAGCGTAGTTGAATAACTCTCCCGCAACCGGGATGAATGTAGGTAGTCCTTTCCAATTGTCGGTACTCAGTCAAATAACCAGTCAGTTGCGGGAACATTACCGCAACCGACTGTGGTCGGGGCGGGTCAGTCCAGCATGTCGCAGCGCCAGTCCAGCGTGTCGCAGCGCCAGTCCAGCATGTCGCCACTCCAATCCAGCGTGTCGTGCACGAAGGATCCGTCCTCGTGCCAGTGTCAGTCCAGGTCATTTCCGTCAGTCCTTTTGTCAGTCCGTAGGATAGCTCAGATTTGGTCATAAATTCCCTTAATGGACAGTAATCATACCGTAATCATTTTCCATCAACCGCAGTTCCCTCCGCCGTCGAGTCCGCCCATCTCCCCATGACGCCGTCAGCAACTGTCAGATTACACACAGGCCTGCGATTGATCGCACGATTATCGCAGGCAAGAAAGATAGCAAGAATTAATTGCCGTTATGGAGTCTCATCAACCCCGCGCGTGCCAGCAGATGGCCCAATTTGCATGAAGGCTATCAGCACAAGGATGACGGACCAATTCAATTTGGAAGTTGCAGCGACTCCGGAGCATTCGCAGTATCAGAGCACTCAGCACCTCGCAGGAAGTTACAGAAGAATCGTCCAAGTCTATCAGAGACGCGCCAAGATGCCGAGAGCTCTTCTCTCAGTTCCTGAACCAGCATTAGATAGCAGAATTCACCGAGTAGAGTCACTGGTCGGCAAGTATGACAATGCACCATGTATGGACGCCAACTTGTCCGACCCGGCCGAGTTTCCCCACCTCCATTGGCAGACGTTCATGGAACACCATTACACGCCCGGGAGCAGCTCTAACAGTCGGATGCGTTCAGAATTCCGGGGCCTACAGCAGTCGACTTTGATGAATTTGAGGAGTCTTCCCGTCTTCGGAACCACCGGACCAGTTCTGCAATGTACCCGGTTCCTCCTCAGTCGGGTGCAGAACGGATCCCTGTGGCTTAACGAAGAAATTCCAATACATGCCGCCGACATTAATCGACTTACGGGGCTATCTCAAACTGGTTCAGATGTCTCCACTGCGGGCCAGACATCCTCCAAGCGCGCCCGGAAGTCGGCTGATGCGGACCTCTACACCAAGTATGGCACTCGCCGGGGTGGTAAAGGTGCCAAGATAGATTTGATAAATGTACCAGAAATCCGGTTCGCTTGCTACCTGATCGCTAGCAAGACCATGCGCCACTACACAAAGGGAGAGTGCACTCTGAACACAATTTCCATTGCAGAGCACTGCGTCCAGGGAGCCAGGTTGAATTGGAGCTCGTTTGTGTTGAAGGAACTCTTCACGGCTTGCGAAGACAATTACAAGCGGACTACCAGTTTCATCTATGGGTACTTGCTCTTAGCGTTCGCCATGTGGAAATGGCATCTTCCCCCGATACGGACACCGGCGGAGCTCACCGTGAGCCAACCGCTCGCGATGAAATATTCCCCCTGGCAGGTGTCCAAGGACCCCAACAGCAAGCAGGTGAACGCAGAGGCGTTCCGAGACTGGTATGGGATGATGACCGATGTGGTCACTTACCAGCAACGGGTGCCTCGGCACCTGTTGGATGAATACAGTGAACAGGTGTGGTTTGGCGTCAGCCACAACCACACTTTCATCCGGCCGACTTGCGTACCGCACCACACCTTTCATATGGCGCCCCTTCGCTTCCAGCTGAATGACAATGTCTTCCACAGGGAGGTCTCTGCGTGGTCGGGGGTTGCCCAGCACGTCCGCGACGGAGTCATCCGCTACAATTTTGAGGGGATGAGGGCCACACAGTATCCTGCCGCGACCAGCGCAGGGGGATCTTCACAAGTTGCGGCGGAGACCACACCAGATGCAGCTGGGACCGCAGCGGACCTGCCTGAATCGCTGGTCCCCATCGTTGAGCATTTCAATGACCAGGCACGGCGACTCAACATGGCAACCCAGGTTGTTTCCAGTGGTGCCCCTATATTTCCTTCTTTTACTGAATTTCGTATTAATCGGTCCCGTGGTCTCTCCAACACCACCCCCCTCACTTCCCCCATTCCCACTAACCTGTTCACTTCTGCCACCCCCCTCATCACACCAATGGGTGAACCAGGCCCCGAACCCGATTCCGCCGACCCACCTCCATCCAAGAGGGCCCGCACTACGGCCACAGATCCAGTGGTGGATCTTACGGAGGATGATCCACCAGCCACTCCGCCCACAGCAACCTTGATTCCAGAGGAACCGCTGATTGATCCGACAGATTTCCTCAACCTTCGTCTCCCTCGCACCTCTTTCACTCCATCTACCGCCCCCTCCACCAGCCGACCACATGCCACCTCCCCCAATCCGTCCAATTCATCAGCCACTGTGTCCGATTCTTTGATCCGGGAACTTTTCAGCGGTGACCACGGGGCGGAGGTCACCTCCAGTACTGCAGCCGTGGTACCACCTGTTGACCCCGTGGCCACATCCCGGGATCCTCTTCCAACTATATCTGTCCAGCCAGCCACAGTTGGGGTTGATTCGGCCGCCCCTTCCACAGAGCAAACCACGCAGCAGGACCGACCAGAGCCTGATATGGCCACTTCGGTGCAGCAGCAGACGTCGGTCCATCCTCCCGAGACTTCAGGCCGAGCAGCGGCCATGGGCCAATCTTCGCAGGAACAGACGCCAGAGCAGGGTGCACCCAGCACAACGACTGCAGAACAACTGAGTCCAGCACAGCTGTATCTGCTCATTCAGCGGGCGGCCCTCAAGGCCGAGAAGATTCACGCCGAGCTACAGCGGCGGTGCACCGAGCAGCGGAATCAGATCACGGAGCTTACTGAACAGCGCAATCAGTTGCTGCGGGAGAAGACCAACCTCGAGGAGCAAGTCAACATTGCTATCCAAGCGATCTCCAGCGTATGGCCCGCTGCACGGGCTCACCATGCTTCACTTCCCACCAGAATCGAGGAGGACACTATCGCACTACAGGCTCATCACCTCAGGGAAGTTTTCACTATTGTTTGCAGGGAGAACCAGGAGTTACAAGCGGCGTTAGCCGCACGGCCTACCCTTCCAGATCCACCCAGTGACCATTCAGGACAGGTAACTACCAAACAGACGTAGGCAGTTAGTCTACAAGCAACTCTCCGTTCCACTGCAGCCGCGGCTTCTGCCCTTCTACGCAGTTTGCAAGAGTGCTCACTCGCGTTAACTGTCAAGACGCAGCCCATTGCTGCCCAGTTGCAACAAATTTCCCGGGACATTTAGGCGACCACGGACCCTGCAAGGTTAGATCAGCTCTACACCCAGTCGGATGAGCTGGAACTTCACATGCAGCAGACTGAGGCCGAATCAGCAGCGGCCAAGCACGTCATCCGGGAGATTCGTCCGCCCCTTCGCACCCATGCTGACGCTATGCACCAGCTGGATGCCAAGGCAGAAGCCCAGCTCGCCACCCTGTTCGGGGCTGTCCCGACGCCCATAGACAAAGCCGCCACTAACCGAATCTCTCAAGACGCCGACCTGCTTATGCAGGAATGGCAGCAAGCAGTGGCGACCTTCACAGAGCTTAGAGATTCAGCACTCCGCCGGGTCCCGGAGTTGGGGCCCTTGTTTGAACCAGCAAGCGGCGGAACACAGCAGGAAAGGGTGGCGGAAGAAGGAACAGCAGAGCAGGGCACGGAAGCCAGCGGGGAAATGGAAGTAGAAACTTTTATTTGTGATTGACTCGCGGACGAGTCAAAGAATTGTGGTCGGGGCCTGTTGGGGCCCTTGTTTTTGTTTAAGTTTTGAACTTTTGGCCAAGACATTTTGAACTTTGACTCTTTTTGAGTTGCGGAATAAATACACATAGCGACCGCGACCGCGCCGCAGCGACCAGGAGTTGCGGAGCTACCAAGGTGGCACGGAAGCACTTGATAGCTGGAGATCGAATAGAGATAAGTGCAGATGAAAGAAATACAGCAGAAAACAGAAAGTAGAACACGCAGACATCAGAAGAGAAGCTGGGAAAAGCCAAAGTGAAGACACAGAGAAGCTGCCAGTCGCGAGGAGCGGGTGAATAAAAGGCGATCACCCGGCTGAAGAAGGAGGTTGTTGTTGAGGGTTGAATGGATGCGGGAGAAGTCGCGAGGATCAAGACCTGAGGAAGGATGCGCAGAGCAGCTGCGGAAGAATCATGCTTGTTCTTCCTATGGTTTCGTCCTTTCTATGTTCTTCCTTTCTGTTCTCAAACCCATCTGTATCCGACTTGTGAGTTATCAGAGAAGAAAGCTATGTAATCATGTACTCGGTCAGAAGAATAATATAAGGGAGGATTGCTGTCTCAATACGTTGTTCATGTGTTGTACTGTGTTTACACTGATTTAAAAATTTTAAGTTGCGACTGTCTGAATACTTAATTAGTGATCTTGCATGTGTAATTTGGTATATGTAATGGATGCACTTTCTCTCTTTGGTTGCGGGTTTATTCCTTACCAGTGATCTCATCCCCTTATGCATGTGGTCGCGGCACGCCTCGGGTGAGACGCACTGCTCTCCAAGAGCAGGGTGAAAATGCCGGCGTGTTCCTAGACTACACCGGACCCCTTGTTGGCCACAACCCTTGGACCTGGGTCTTGCCCGCGAGACCTGACTTTTCGCCAACATTCATTCTTTCATAAAAGATAATACAAATTGATCCTATTTTCTCAATGAGTTGTTTATTTAAATGGCTTATTTCTTGAATTCCTTGATCATCAAAATAGATTTATGGTTTATGAATTAGTCTATATTATGTAGGTGCTTCTGATTCTTTTATGTTTTTGATTGCAGATCCTGAAAGGAGACGTATTCAAAGAAATAGGAAAGAAGACTACGATCAGCACTGGACTACAGGTAAGTCCTAAATCCTTCATTATAGATAATTCTAGATCAAATATAATCTAGAGAAAGTAGTTTACATCTGTCTGTTTGTTGCTAGTTATCGTAGGATACTATGGAGATCTGTCTTGTCCACAAGAATGATTTATTCGTCCAACAAAATGGCGACTCCATTAGGGAATGGATCTTGAACTTAGTTTTCTTTTATTTTTGACTTGTGCAATTGTTTTTCTGATTTTGATTGATTGATACTAGCTTGGGTAATTGATTCCTATAGAATCCCTGAAAAGTGCTTTAGAATGTTTTATTTTTCTTTAAGTTTTCTGGTCTCCGCACTTTGTCTTTAGGCACAGTGCGGTCATCTCCGTTGTTTTTCTGTATACATAGTGCGGCACCGCACTTTTTTACACTAAAACCTACGGACCTTGGGAAATTTTTTGAAAAACTTAAAATTCTCTTTTCTAATATCGGTTTACAAGATTCTCAGTATATAACCAAACTTGTATGTTCCATCAGAAAGCTTTGTCTGAGAGTTTCTTTCAGCTTTTTTATGTTTTGAATGATTTTCTACAAGATTTGCATGTTATAAGTGATTTTTTCTTTGACTTTGTGTCACTCAAAGATTAGAAACCTCTGTATACCTTAGATCACTAGTATTTCATTGTTTTCTTGTTGAGTCTTTGAATTCATAGAAGAAATTACTTTATGAGAATTAGATCCCATTTTCTCATTTGCAAATCTTCATAAAAAAATTTCATTAAGTTTTGAATTTCACTTAAAAAACCATAATTGGATGTTTTTGAGTTTTTTCTCCTTTTAGCAAAGAATTTCTTAGTTCGATTACAAACTAAGAAAAATGCCCTCAAAATATTTTAAGTTTTGATTTCAAATTTAATTCTTAGAATTTTTAGATCTCGAAATTAGTGTTTTTAGTTTTGAGTGTTATTTCTAGATATTGTAGTTTTCTTTTGGAGAATGTTTGATTGTAGTTTTGATCTTGAAGAATAAAGGGAT